>JAHOYR010000004.1:3496356-3603033 GCA_023213295.1 Bruguiera hainesii
GAAATAAAGTGATGAAATAATTATATTAAAATAAAATTAAAATTTAATAATTTAAATAAAATAAATTTAAAATTTAAAATAAATAATAAATAATAAATGTAGAGATAAATTATGAGATTTATTAACTGTGAACTGAAACAGGGTGTTAAGGGGGATTTTGAAATAGTCGTCTGCTAAAAGGCTTCAATATTTTCTCATCACCGTTCCAAACTGGTGGCGGCAGGTCGTGTCGGATCATCTTGGTTGTGTTTCATTCTCAGACCTTCTTAGTTCAGGTCTGCTCTCTCTCTCTCTCTCTCTCTCTCTCTCTATATATATATATATATATATATATATATATGCTTCTGTTGTCCGGTCACTCGGCATATATTTGGATTCATCTTTCAGTTCTGAAATGAAGGTAATTATTGCAAAAATGATGGGTACGATGTTGATTGCCAGAAAGAACCCCAGATCCGACAGTGTTAGGATAATCATGGTTGGCCCTGTTCTAGGTTAGTCACGCCATCCGTCATAGCTGGGTTCTAAAACCCAAGACTGCCCGAAAACATAGGTATTAGGATTTGACTGTTTGAACGAATTCCTTGTTTTTTTTTTTTTTATATTATTAAATTTTCTTTGTAGTTCTCTTGTTTTTGCAATTGTTGCGTTCGTCCATTTCGTTATCTTTGCCTTTCAAATTTATATGTTTTTGGGGGTTCCTTAATTCCCCTGTAGAATGTGGTAATTTGGATGGATAGTTTATGGGATACAGATAGTTCGAGCTTGTGTTCTTGTTTGTTTTTTTTTTTTCTTCTTTTTTTTTATAATTTTTAATTGGGTCCTTTTCTTTTTTATTGTCTGTTATTAATGGTACTATGTTAATTTTTCTGATGCCGAAATTGGGGAGTGGAATTTAGAATGAAACCACAATGGTGGGCGGACATGGGCTAAGGAAGTAGTGAAAAACTACAGTAGTTAGGGGAAGGAAGAAACACCGGTCTGCCTGACACGAGGAAGGGTCGCTCAATCTTTGTCGGATCACCCTCCGTTGCTTATAATTGGTCATCAAATTAGTGGGGAAGTCTGTTTCTGATACAGGCCAGATTGATAATGCCGCTCGCATCAAAGACAAGCTTACTCGACCAAGTAGATTAGCCCGCATCCGAGCTTGACAAGTCGCTCGACCAGTCGAGGAGATATCGAAGGGACACAATCTGAAAACTAAGAGTTTTATTCACAAATCCATGCCACAATAAAGTTCTTGTCTTTTTAAAAGATATTTTGAAATGATCAAGAGAACATTAAATATTTACCTAATTTTTAATTTTTAAATTTTTTAATATTTTATATTTTTTAAGATTTTTAATACTCTTTAACTTCTTTATTTATTCAAATCTTTTTATTTATTTTTTTTTTTTGATTACAAAAAATCATCTACTTTATGTATACAGAAGACGAATTTGATTAATGAAAAATTTTGGCGTTAAGCAATTATCCTGAATATTGAAAAATTCGTACCCTTTGAAGAGTTTTCACTCTGTTCTTGAAGAGTCGGAGTTTTTTTTTTTTCAAATCTGCATCCTTGAAGAGTTGTAGTTATCGATTTAGAAAAATCGGTGCCCTTGGAGGCTTGGAAGAGCTACCAATAAAGTTCTCTCTTTTCCTCTATTCTGTCCATTTCAACCCCGATTTTATCCTGCCTACAGTGCTTATTTGAGAAAACTCAAAATAGAGAAATTGTTAATTCAGAAATTTTTGTTCATTTGGCTTTTGGATCAGGTCATTCCGATCTGAATCGACGAAGTTACACTCATTTTCCCGAGTTTGCGCAGGACAGTAATTAATATTCATCCTGTTCCGCATGTGCAAGTCAATCTCCTGATCCTAACGTCCGAGTAGCCTACATCAGGCTTCATCAGTTTCTCACCTTGAACCTTTATCTGTGATTGCAACAGCTTTTGTCTACTAGGCCTATGTTTTACTTTCAGTGTCTTCTTGGATGTTGCTTTAGTTATTTCTGATAATCAACAAAAGAATTCAATGCTGTGTTTGTACTGGAATGATCTTTTGCCTGTGTTGAACTCTTTGTGCAGGATGTCAGAACTACCGTTTCGTCCCCGAGAGAAGCTCTTTGAGAGGCAGAAATATTTTCAAAGTATCCACAAATACACTTACCTGAAAGGACCTTTGGATAAAGTCACATCTGTTGCCATTCCTTTAGCTTTGGCAGCCAGCTCAATGTATCTTATTGTAAGTCTTTTCTGCCTGCCCACCTGCAATGATTTCTACCTATGGTCTCTACCTGTGCACAAAATTAGCTTCACATGTTGTTGGCTTCCAGTAGTGTGACTCTCTATTTTGGTCTAATTGTTTGTTTTAGGGGCGAGGGATCTATAATATGTCGAATGGCATTGGTAAGAAAGAATGAGGAGGCAGCCTACTCATCAACCCTGTTGCTCAAGCTTTAAAGGAGTTTTGTTTTCAAGATTTAGTACCCTAAATAATCATAGACTTACTGTCTTTAGCCATGGAAGGAAGCAGAAACAAAACTGCTGATAGCTCCAACCTTCTGTTTATTGTTGCAATGCTCAATTTATGTTCAAATGGTGAGACTGGCCATTGATTTTGCATGTTCAATAAATCTCGTTTGCACACTGCTTGATATTCTATGATTTTGTGTTAGGGAGATAACACACTGGAAGTTACGTTGGCAAGTGAATTGGTGTTGTTCTGCGTGTGCTTTTCTTAAACACTGCGATGAAAAATGCCATAGATAGACTAGTTTCTATTAGAGATTATGAAAAGATTTGCGCATGGCTAGATGCTTCAAAAGGGACTTTTATTTCTTTAAAGTTGCGAGTTAGGTTTGAGGTCCGGAAGTCATGGGTTTGAGTTGCACAAGTAGTTTTTTTTTGTGAAAATAAGAGTAAGCCTAGTATATTTGATTCAGATTTCACAATGAGAGAATTTTGTGCGCTGAGATTTTATTTTAAGTAAAGAGTTAGGTCTATTTGAGTTTTGAATTTTTGACAATTTTTGAATGCATGATAAAGGCTCTAGAGCCAAGGTGTTCTGTTATCAAGCTAGAGAAACTGTTGGATTAACCTCTTTAAGAGCTCCCTGTTGTTAGACACATGACAGATTATCTAAAGCCTGCAGCCTTAGAAGGTCTTTTGTTTCTTCTTTTCCCAGGTCGGCGGGTGTGGGGGAGGGAGAGTGGCGATTTTTGAATAGGTATTCTATTCTATGGCTTTTAAAGCTAAGAATGCTGTGAGACGTGGCTTTTGTTTTTGGCAGGTCCCTAGCACAAGGTTTGCCATTTGACTACCTTAACCAAACGCAAACCTCAACAATTCCATATTTGAGCAGCTTCTACCCCTTCCAGTTAAAATTCTGGCTGATCATATTCCTTCCTAATTTCTAGGAAGAAATGAAAATGTTATAAAAGAAATTATAATATCAATCGTCTTGGTTATTGAATTTGGTTGACATGTGACGGCCCACCACCCTTAAAATCATACACCCGTTATCATTATTTAAGAGTTCTCATTGATAGCACCCAAAAAACAAACAGAGTTCTCATCAGTACCTTTTATTTCTGTTCTTCTATCTTGTTTAATAGTTTTTTTTATTTTCCATATGGGAGAAAATAATTTTACATAAAAAAGATTACAAATTTATACATATTGAAGGGGGCTTGTAACCCCCTTCCATTCGCCCGGCAAGAAATGAAAGCCAAATTTGAAACAAAAGAGAGGGTAGGGTAAACCGAACGAATTTAAGTGGGACTAAAAATTAGAAGAAAATGGTACATGAATATTACTAAGCGGTTATACTCATTAAAATACGTAATAACTAATGAAAAATATTAAAGCATATAGTTTTTTTTTAAACTCTATTTATTTGTATTATCAAAAAAAGAATACAATTAATTAATATTTTTTGGTGCCCTATTATGTACTTAGTTATATTAGTTTTTCTCATATTTTTTAAGATAAAAAATACATAAGTTTTTTTTTTTTTTGGGTGCTAAACGTAGGATATGGCTGTTTGGTTCAAGATTTTGGACATGCAATATGTACTTACTCCATCTATCTGTTGCAATTATTAAGAGAGTTCTTAAAACTATATATATATATATATTCTATACTTTCTTTTTTTCTCTTATTTAAATGTTAACTTATGAAAAGTGAACTATCTTATATAATTTGACTTATTATGAGTTTTGGTTGTATTTAGCCATCAGTTTTGTAAACACTTTAACATTTTTATTTTTTTATTTGTAGATACATTGGGGTTGAGCAAATATGCAATAGGATTTTGGACCCATAGTGCTTGATGCTATATATTTAATGTAGTTGTTTGATCCATTATTTTAATTTTACTTTTCATGACTATTATGAGGTCTTCTTATTTTTATTTTTTGAGTGTTTTCATTACTGATATCTCATTGTCTTTTGGTTTATTATTGTTAGACTAGGTTCATCTGTTAAGATCACACCATTGTATTTAGTTACTTTTGAGGCCATTTGCACTTAAAATATTGACGTGCTTATGAAAGTTATATTCATCGGAATAGAGTGGAGTAGAATTCATGAACCAACAAAGTGGTGTGTTATAGCCTAATACACATTTAATAAGGTAAAAAAAAAAAATGATAAAAGGCTAAAGGGAGCTAAATGTATCTTTATAGGTCCACATAAAATATAACTCAGAAAATTTATATATTTTTATTTTTTTTTAGTATTAAATAGTTGAATGGTCTTTTATACCCAAATAAGCACTGTGTTTACATATTTTTTAAGAAACAAGAAAATACCTATAAAGAGACATGTTAAAAGATTGCAAAATAACAATAAACTTTTAGAGAATTTGTAATTGTCATAATTGTCCTTTCAAATATCAAGGTTAACTCCAAAGTTGTAATATTTTGGTTTAATTCACTTCTCCTTAAAATTGATACATTGTATACCAAATTCTTTTCTTAAAGATTTAAATTTGACTTTAGATAATGTTTTAGTAAAGATATTTGTTACCTGGTTTTTAAAATCATAGTAAGTTAACTAAACTTCATCATTATCTTGTGCTTTTTTTAAGAAATGGAATTTAATCTTAAAGTGTTTAGTTCTTTCATAGTGTACTGAATTTCTTAATATAGCAATAATTGCTTGATTATTATAAAAAACTAAGGTAGATTGAAATGAAGCTTATTATAGATTAAAAAGTACCTTTCTTAGCCAAATAACTTGGTTAATAGGATTAATTGTAGCCATTTACTTTACCTTTATTGTTGATTGTGTAACCATAGATTTCTTTTTTGAATTCCAATAGAAGAAACCTTCACCAAATGAGAAGCAATAGCCAAAAGTGCTTATTATGTTCTCAATAAGCCTTGTTTAATCATTATCTATATAGTTTGTTAGTTCTATCTTATTTAATTTTCTAAACATGAAACCAAGATCAAGAGTACCTTTGAGATATCTTAGGAATCTTCTCTTAATTTTATAATGCAACTTGCAAGGAAAGTACATGAACCTTAAGAGAAGATTTGTGACTTGAATTATGCTAAACCTCAAAGTTATCATATATAACAAGTACCCAACAAGACTTATAAAAAGCCATGTATAAACTTTTTCTTCTTTATTGTCCTTAACCAATTTTTCATGGATTGCTATTAAATTTGAAACATGTTTACATGCATACATATTGAACTTCTTAAGTACTTTTCTAGCGTACTTTTCTAGCATACTTTTCTTGATTAAGAAAGATGTTAGAGTTTAGTTACTACACTTGAAATCCTAAGAAAAATGACATTTACCCTATATTGGACATCTCAAATACCATTTCCATTTCCTTTTTAAACTTAAGAACATATTCATGACAATTTCTTATCACAAGTAGATCATCAATATAGATAAAAACTATAAGAATTTTCATTTTTATAGCTTTAACAAGTAAGGTAGTTTCATTTTTGTTTTTTTACAAAGCCAAGTTATATTAGATGATTGTTGATCCTATTAAACTAGACCCTTAGTACTTGTTTTAAACCATATAAACCCTTCATTGGTTTATATACTTTAGTCTCCTTTCCTTTGATCATATATCCCTTTAGTAATTCTACATAAATACCCTTTTATAAAAATCTATTAAAGAAAACAAACTTAACATTAAGATGGTACACATCCTAACTCTTTTGTGCAGTAAGGACTAGTATTAATTTGATGGTATCAAGTTTTACAACAAAAGAAAAAGTGTTCGAAAAATCAATTCCTACTTATTGTAAATAGCCTTTGACTACCAATTTAACTTTTAACTTGTTTAAATTTCCATATACATTTAGTTTGGTTTTGTAAATCTATTTAACCTTAATTATATTCTTATCTGTAGGATTCTCTAGTAAAAACTAAGTATGGTTTCTTTAGATTATAATGATCTTTTTAACCATAATTTATCTTTAACTTGCTAACTTGGTTGCTTCATGATGGTTAATAAGTTTTGTGATATCAATATTGTTTCTCTTATATATTTTAAAAAGAAACCTTATTCCTTTCATAAACTCATCATTATAAGTATCATCCTTTGAGTTTTCAATTAAACTACTATGTTCAATTAATTTTTACTGAGAAATTTATTCTATATTTTTACTTGGAATTTAAATTGCATTATCACTCCAATTTAACCTTGATCTTCATTGAATTTAACCTTTTTATTAACCAAAGCCTTTATGGTTTTTGCATTATAAACTCTGTAGGACTTAGAAATTTTGTTATATCTAATAAACATAGTTTCCTTAACCTTTTGATCAAGGTTTTGTCTCCTTTAGTTAGGCATCAGAACAAAACACAAGTATTACTCTTAGATAATAAATAGATGACTTTACTCCAAACTATATTTCACAAAGAGTATTGCCCTAAATTGCTTTAATAAGAAGTTTGTTATATAGGTAGACTGAAGTATTTATAGTTTTAATCCAAAACTATTTTGGTATGTTGTTTGCATAAAGGAGACACATTGACATTTTCATAACTATTTTATTTCTTTTTTCACTCACTTTATTCTATTGATGAGTGAAAAGAACTGAGAACTGGTGCTTTTTGCCTAAGATTTTATAAAAATCTTCAAAGGTAATAGAGTTAAACTTAATGCTATTATCAAACTTTAAAGTCTTTACTTTAAACCTTGACTTATTTTTAATAGGAAACTTAAAGGTTTGAAAAATAAAAGGGACTTTAGACTTGGATTTTATAAAATATACTTAATAATATCTAGTATAATTATTAATAAATATGATAAATAACTTGTTTCCAATTAAAGATGGTATAAATATAAGTCATATAAATTACTATCAATTAGTTGCAATTTTTCTCTAGCTCTTTAAGTTTGATTAGAAAGGAATAATTATTTAGTTTGTCCACCTTGTTAGTGAGCTTTATAGACTCCCCTATAAGGTATAATTTCACATAAACTAGTTACAAGTTGGTTTTTTTTTTTGCAAATTTTCAATCCACTATAGTGATAATGTCCTAACCTTTTATGTGAGAGGTTAGACTCATCACTAATGACTAGTAGAGATGCGTGAGATAATTGATTAAGTCCAATGAAAAACTTTTTGCTTTCATTAGAACAACTATAACTTCTTCTTTATTAAAGTTGAATATTGTATAGCCATTATTCACAAATTGCAAAAATTAGTTTTTCTCTAATAAATAATTAACACTATGTAAGTTGTGATTAGTTTTAGGTGCAAACAACATATTTGTGATGAATTTTGTACCTGTTAAAGTTGAAATAACAATTATACCCTTTCCTTGTACCTTAATTAGAACATCATTTTCAATTCTTATATTGGTGGCAAAGGCTTTGTTAAGTACCTTAAATACTATTGAATATGAAAACATATGATAAATGTAACCACTATTAATAAGTCATAATTAGTCATTTAAATTTACAGTGTTGTAACTAGTAATAAACAACTTATCTTTTATCTGTTGAGTTTTTTCCTTTGTAGCCTTAACCTATTGTCTCTTCTACTATTATAAGTGCTTCCTCTTAATTTTTCAAATCTTGTCAACATGGCTTTTCGTGTTGCAAAAAGAGAATAAAGCATTAGGTTTTCTTTAACAGTCCTAGGTAAGTGTAAAGTTCTACCATAATATTCATATAACATAAACTTTTTTCCCTCTTGACTGGTTTGACTTGTTTGATTTTGCTTCCTTCTTCTTAGATTTTTGATTTTAAGGTTTTTTATAAGGAGCTTTCCCTTTAGTAAATGCCAACAAAGCACCTTTTCAAGATGTTATAAGTTTAGAAGGTTCAATTGCTCATCCATGTCTAAAAACTTTTATATACTCTTGTATTTGAAAAACACTGATAAGCTATTAAAGTCTTTTAAAGAAGAAATTTTTACTTTAAATCTTTTAGGCACACCCACTAACAATTTTTCAATAATCTTTTTGTTTGACAAGTTCTCCCTAAGCAATCTTACTTGATTTACAATATTCATAAGCTTATTATTATAGTTTTTGATAATCTTTAAGTCTCAAATTTTCAATATCTCAAATTCCTTCCTAAAATTAAAAATTTGCATATTTCTTGTCTTATCACTACCTCCTTATTTATCTCTCAACCATTCTTAAGCCTTTTTAAGTGTCTTTCATGCCATAATCCTTTTAAATATAACATGAGTAACAACTAAATAAATGTAGGACAAGGCCTTATAATGTTTGGCTATTTATTTACTATAATTTTTAAGTTGAGCAACTATGAGATTGGTGGGAAGTCCAGGTAGATCTCCTTCATATTTAATAACTTCCTATAGATCATATGCATTTAGATATGTCTTTATCTTGAAAGATCATTATATATAGTTTTCTCTAGAAATTTTTCGTGGAGAAATAGGTGATAAGTTAATAGAAGCCATAAACCAAATTTGGTTGTCTTTAGAGTTTATAGTTTAAAACCCTAAGTATTTCCTTTCACCTTTTGTGTATCTCTATAATTTTCACACATAATAGGTTCCTTTAAGATCCTTTGCAACTCCGATACCACTTTTATTGGCAAGCACATAACTAGTGATGAATTATAATTGATATTTTGTTATTGAACACCAAAAAACTAGAAAATTAATACAAGCAAAGGTTTTGTGAGTAGAGAGAAAACAAAGTGTGATCTTTGGTGCAAAAACATAATTTTTTTTTTTGTAATAATTGTCCTTATAACATTGCTAATCTCCATTCCTATAAGCAAACTACATGCTTGACAAATTCTTTAGATATTTATATAAAAAAAAGCATTGTCAAATTGTCTCTTATATTTAAATAAGCACTATGGTTATATATTTCTTAAGAAACAAGAGAATATTTATAAAGGGACATGCTAGAAGATTGTGAAAGAATAATGAACTTTTTGGAGAACTTGTAACTGTCATAACTATCCCTTTGAACAACAAAGTTGACCTCAAAGTTGTAATGTTCTGGTTCAATCTTCTTCATTTTGGATTGACCTTAATCTACTTCTTGCTTTTGACTACATAACACTTTTGGGTATCAAAGTTGAGTTTATCATGGTCCCCTACAATGCCTAAATAGACATAAAACACCTTATACATTATCTATTAGTGGCTCTTTGAGTTTCTTAATTACTCCTTACAAAACAAAATGGAAAAAAAAAGAAGCTAGAATTATAAAAATTTATAGCTACATACAAAATATAGTAACAAAAAAGTAAAAAGGAATCTTAAGTCCAAATAAAAAAAGAAAAAAACAAGAGCTTACCTTTTCCATACTTACAATCATTCATTCATTAGTGTTATCACTAGTTACATAATTGTTGTTATCCTAAAACTATCCAAGAAGAGATGAATTGGGTAAAATAAGAACATGTGCCTAAATCATGAAATGTGAGCAAACAAAATAATCAAATGTAATATGAATAAACATGTTATGAGCAATAATAAAAAAACTTTAAGGAATAAAGAATTGAAACATTGTAGTTTATAAAAATTTGACTTTTTTTAAGCATATGTTTCAATCTATAATTGATCTTCTTAAGAAAACAATCACAAACATACAAAGGTTATGTGAATATAATTACAACTTTTCTCTACTCTCTTGAGCTCATAATTACGAACATTTAGAACACTTTAGTTCTCTCTCAATTCTTAGAGAATGCTTATTCTCTTTCTTCACACTTAAAGCACACTTACTCTCTTTTTTTGCTATTTCTCTTTCGTTTTGCTCTCTAAGCAAGCTCATACAATGCTTTTCTCTCCTTTTTCACCATTAGCCAAAACGAACAATAGCAATGCACGTAGAAAAGATTTGATTGCTTCATAAAATTAATTTTATCAAAAAAATTGCCTTACAGCCGTTACAAGAGCCATTTTGTTTCCATCTTGGGCATTGGTTAGCGTCTTGAGCAATTTTGGAATCTTTGTCATTTTTTGTGCTGGCCAATGGTGCCAATTAATGCGTTTCTTGCGGATTAGAAAGCTACGTTCAAATATCTTTCCAACCATAACCTACTTCTTCTCCAGTTGCTTGTAAAATCTATTTGAAATTCACTCAAATAGTCTGTTACCACAACTTAACACTTCATTCTTTGGGTCATAATTTCGTCCACAGACCTTCAATTAAGACATTTTTTTTTTCGGTGTTAGAAACTAAACACATTTAACTTTCCAATCATATAGTTATAATTTAATTCCTCTCTATTTGATCACACGAGTCTCTGAAAGTTGGATGTTATTGAGCAGTACTTTCTTTCTTTCATGTATAAATGAGTTCCCCATTGCATCCCCGTCATGTCAGTGTATGTTGTTTTTGTTTGATTTAATTCTGTCACGGAACACACTTAAAACAAACATAGTAATGACCCTCAATTTTTTGTTATCAGCAAAACTAAATTGAATGTAAACCTTCAACAAACAAATTGTTTTGTGAGGACCCAAATGCTATGATTTGTACCCAACCTTATAAGATGTGAAAGGATGCTGGACCAATCTTCATGTACCCACAAGCTCTTTTGAAGTTGCTGACAGACCACGCAAATAAGCAAGGATGGATCAGCCGCCTTGTCTCAGAACCGACCGGCCGGACGAGAGGAAAGCTAGCTCTCTTAAATCCTGACAAAATGTGGACTCTGACCATGATGCAATGAGAAAAAAACATAAAAGCCCGACGATGCTTCCAAGAAGAAGACTCCACCTTTGGATAAATATTTATTTATGAAAAGAATTAAAAATGTGTAGTTAAAAATAATAGTAATGCAATATATTATATATATAAAATAATAGTAATGCAATATATTTTATATATATATATACATGTGCCCAATTTAGGCTTGCATCTAGCTTTTCCATTTTTGTTTCAAGACTAAGAGCTTGATTTTCATGTTTTATTTCCATTTTTTATGTTAAGAAATTATGCCTTTGAACTCCACGTAAGCTTAGCTGACAGATAAACAAACAGAATGTAACAGTAGGGTCTTAATTTATACAATTTTTTTTCCTTTAAATAGTTAGATATGAACTAAAACATAAGGTGACATGTCAGGATTCGGCCTAATTCATATTGTGAAGGTTCCATTATACCCACTGTAACCCGAGCTGTCTGCCAAAGCAAAAGGCAAGCATTGCCAAATCATTTTTTTTCCTTTTTTTTTCTTTTTTTTTTGTTTTCTTCATTAAGAAGTTTATTGAGTTACCGAGTTATGCTATACAATGGGATATTTCTCTCAATTTCTATAAATCTCACACCTCTTTCTAATAATAGAACCCAAAACATCAAAGCTAAAAGTCTAAATTTTTAATTATGAGGATGTTTTTAAGGGAAAATGTTGCTAAAATTCTGATTAAGTAGGTAAAGGTCGGCTACGAACCTAGAAAGTAAATTCTGATTACAAAATGCAGAAATTATGTAACTTTCAAATAATAGAAAGTTCCTTATCAAGGACCACAAGTCTAGGTTAGCTATTAAATTCCATACAAAGTAGAAATTGGTGGCCTAAGAGGAAATATAGTTGTTCATCGTACTGGGGCAAAGTAACTTGCTATTTTACTCATAAAGTGTCAAATAAAAGTAGCGAAGTAAAAAAAAATGAAAATTTGCTCATTTTTATGGATCTAGGAACCCTATAAGCCAATTTTGTTAAATAATACCTTAAAATTTAAATCCATTTAAAAGCTCAAGTTTATAGATGAAAAAATTCATAAATATTGTAAATCATGTTAAATTATTATATTTTATAGATATGAAATTTTATTTCCTAACAATTTTGATTTCTTGATGCAGATATGAAATATGAATACACTTGATGCAACCTTTTTTATTTCCTTTATCTCTCTATATTATCTTTTTAGCAGAAAAATGGTGAAAAATCATCCGAACCTGCCCTGCTAGAGTTTAGATGAAAATTTAAAAGCCAAAGTCCAAAAGTAGTGCTTTACAACTTGATTGGCTAGGAAAAATGAGATACCAAGATTAAAAGGTTCAAGCTGAAGATTCTTAGTTGAAACTTCAAAATGAAAGGATAATGATATGTGATGAAGCCTAGATAGCCATCCCTAGGTCTCTCCTACTTAGTCTTGTCCCCTACGGCTCTCAATATTTTGTATTGGTGAGCCCTTCATGTCCACTCCACAGACAAATCTTCCCCCAACCCTTTTCTAAGAATTTTGGAATCAAGTGAATTGATCCTTAAATTAATTCTTGACTTGCAGTGTAAGTAACATCGAGGAATGAACCGAAAAGAGGATTAGAAAGCTGGATTTGGGACTAATAATTCCTTCTTTTTTCATTAGATAACCTCCCATTAATATAAGAGAGTTTAGATGTACAAATTTAAACATCACCTATATTACATAAGCTTACATGCCTACTTGATTAGCTAGGCCTTTACATAATTCAAAAGATTTTAAATTTAAAATGAAATTACAACTAAAACAACTCAAGTAAAAGAATTGGTTTCTTGAAGGGAAAAGAGCAACAAGGGGGTGGACATTGAGGTGGCAAGTAAAGCAGCAACACCGTGACTCTTGAAGGCTTCTGAGACATCAAAGGAAAAAGAAGATTTACCTGTACTTTAAAGACCTCTCAACCAAATTTACCCTTCTTTGCTTATGCCAGTATAATTAGGATTAATTATGTGCAACAATTAGGAAAACAATCTTTTTTTTTTTTTTTTACATATAATTCTTAGATCTACAGTGCGGGAGACCGTGTATTGGACACCCTTTTTTTCTTTTTAGGAAAACTATCGATTGCACAAATAGTACTGTATTTCTTCTAATGTACACTTGTTTGTATTATGAGAAATAATACGACATTATTTGTCAGTCCTCTTTAAGAAATGCAAGAAACAGGTCGGTCTTCAACACATGTGGTGTCTTGCATAACTATTGTACGAGTACTTGAAGTAGTTAGCTGAATGTGTCACCATACTAACTTAAGAAAATAGCCTTCTAACAAAAGGAGGCCCATTTAGACCACTCTTTGTCCAATGTAATGGATTGAATGAGAAGTTGACCCAAATTTAATAAAAAGCAAAAAGCAAAGACAATTTACTGATAAAGATGTAAACTGCGAGGTTAAAGCATCAAGATGGTAGATCATTGTTGTGTTCATATTGAGTAAATTAAGGAAGGGCAGGGGATATTAAAGTGAAATTCTTAATTGGAAAACCGTTGCTTCATAAATGTAAGGTAATGGGTAATTTTTTGTAGCGAAGTAAACAAGTTGGTATCATACCTTTAAGGCTAGCTTACTTTATAAAAACCTACAGAAAGAGAGCAATCATTCATTCCAAAGAAAGAGCAAAGACACAGAAAGACAACAAAGAATTGAAGAGGAGGAAGCAAAAGTGTCATATATAAGGAGCAATGACAACACAAAAACAGCTATTGGAGCAACAACAATCACAGATGCAGAGAGTGAAGAACTCGGGTCTTATCAGCTCCGATGGAAGCCCAATACAGGATGGCAAGGAAGAAGAGTTGTCCAAGTCCGCATTGGCTTTGTTTCTTGCGAAGGAAGAAGAGATCCAAAGAAGGAAGATGGAGGTGAGAGAGAAGGTTCACGCTCATATAGGACGTGTGGAAGACGCCACTAAGCGCTTAGAAGAGATTCGAGAAGTAAGTTGACAAGTCTGCTGCTTGAACATGCTAGATTATTAATGCCTACAATGCACTTTGGCATATAATAGATCTCAGGACCTGTAGGAGAACAGAGATACAAACAGAGACCAATCACATCGTTAAGTTAATACTGCTCAATATTTGTTCTACTATTTAGAAATTTAGGAATTCAAAGACGATATTCTATAATCCATTTAGATTTCTGTTCAGGCAGATGATGCTCCTTGTTTCTTTTTTCTTTCTTTGTTTTTTTTTTGTTTTGTTTTTTTGACCAACGCACAAAAATTTTCAAGGAGCTTGAAGCTCTCACAGATCCGATGAGGAAGGAAGTTTCTATGGTGCGTAAGAAAATTGACTCTGTCAACAAAGAACTGAAGCCATTGGGGCTAAGCTGCCAGAAAAAGGTGAAAAATTAGAGCTTCTATCTGAATTGTTGTTGTGAGATTATGATATTTTAGAAAAATAGCAGGCCAAGCAGATAGGATTGGGAGAATTTCCAAATGTTCAAATTACAATAGCTATAATCTAATGGATGGTTTAAAGTTTCATGGGACATTTGATTGCTTGCTGAGTTTGATTGCACCTCAAATCCATATCCCACCATAGCAGAAACTTAAGTCTCTAGAATATGATTGCAGGAGAGAGAATACAAAGAAGCCCTGGAAGCATTTAATGAGAAGAACAAGGAAAAAGCTCAACTAGTTTCCAAATTAATGGAGGTGACTAATTGATTGCATCTTTTTTCTGTAGTTAGACCTTAAGATTAGCATTGCTGTTGTTATGATGTTTTAACTTTTTTTTTTCTCTTGCTGTTCTGCATGAAATGCTTTTGTCAGCTGGCGAGTGAAAGTGAGAAATTGAGGATGAAGAAGCTGGACGAGTTGAGCAAAAATATTGAAACTGTTGGCTGAATTTCCTAGCATAACAACAGCAGCAGCACTACCAACAAAAACAGTGGCCAGCTATGTGATGCTTTCTGTAACTAGAATCAATGTTCTTGTTGAATTTTGTTGTATATGCTGTGATTTGTTGCTATCTTCATATTTTATTGTTACTGCACGGATATAATAGTAGAAAATCACTCACCAACCAGGTTTGGTTTGGTACCAGACTAATGTCATCTTCGGGCCTTTCCCATTCTTGTATTAAAATGTAAGTATGTTTTTTCAATTATGAAGCTGTCTTTGCAAGATGTACCAAAAAACATAAGGAAAGAAAAAAAAGGCTGCCTTTGTATACCGAGCTTGAATTGTATTTGTTATTCTAAGAAAAATGACATGATAGGAAAAAAAAAATTTTTTTTGGATGAATTGATAAAATATTTTATTAATCGAGAAAAATACACAAGGATACGATTACGTGTAGTAGCCCATTAAGTCGAATCTCCGACCAGCATAAGGAGAAAATATATATAAGTGACCCCAGTTAAATTTATGATTAAATTCTTATTTTTTTATTTATTAAAAATTAATTAAACGGTAAATTATACAATAAAACTAATTTTTCTTATTCCTATAAATATTATTGTTGTTGAACTCAAATTGGTTAGAAGTAACTCAAATGGGTTAGAAGTAGATTTTTTGTAGCATTGCATTTTGATAAAAATACTCACGATTCTTTTACATTTGTCTTGGTGCATTGTCTAAAATCGTACGAGCTGTTCTTCGTTTGTAACATGATCTTCTTTCTCTTTTACTTCAAAGTTGCTCTATCTATACATATATATTTCTTGTTTAAGTTGCCATGAAGAGAAACAATTTCCACATTCATCTTGTTGAGAAGATTTTTCAAAAGCAATACCTTTTTTTCCTGATTAAATCCCTAACTAATTTGACTTTATACGATGAATGTAAAGAATTTTCACCAACTCATTAGTGAAATGATTTTCATCATTCTTGTCATCGATTTATTAATGCTTGTACTCACTTTCAACAATTTCTTCGTAAATACCAAGGTTCTCCCCCTTTAATCAAGGTTACCACAATATATCAGGAGAGTATTAAGTAAAAGATAACGAGATTTTGTTAGATTTTACTGATTAACATTGCTCACTTATATTAAAATGGTGACAGATGGTTGGATATGAGATAGATAACTGCTGGTCAAAGTTGCAGGGGCTTAGGCAACGAATTTTAACTTATTTTTTATGGGATGAGGTTACAAGCAAAGTAGGAAAAGAATTCTTCACATTTACCATATAAAGCCAAATTAGTTATTAAAGAATTTGGTTAGAAGAAAGGGTATTGATTTTGAAAAATTTTCTCAACAATGGTAAAGATGCCTTCCATGAGAGTTATAAGTTGTATATTAGGATGGGAAGATCGAGAAGATGAATGTGGAAACTATTTTTCTTCATAGCAACTTAAACAAGATATGCATAGGGAAATTGGAGGATTTTGAAGCAAAAGGAAAAAAGGATCATGGTACAGATTGAAAAAAAACTTACATGACTTAAAACAAACCAGAGACAAATGTAAAAGAATCTTGAGTTTTTCACGAAGATGCAAGGCTATAAGAGAATTACTTTTAATTATTTGTTTTTGTATAAAAATTTGTCGATGATAATTTTACTATCTTACTACTTTATTTTTTAATATGTTTGGTCTAATGCTATTATAATTGGCAAATTAAGTTAAGAGTTAAGTAAGTACTTTGCAACAAAGGATTTGAAACTATCAAAGAAGAACCTCAGTATACCAAGTATCTACGATAAGAAAAATAAGAAGCTGCGTTCATTCCAAAAGTAGGACCTTGAAGAAGTATTTCAAAGAGTTAACACAAATATAGCTCAAGCAGTAAGTATTCTGTTCACCACAAGCTTTAGATTATTTGTTAGGCAATGTTGATCCAGGAAGAAAGTGAGTCAAGAGATGCAGAGAATTTGTACCGTAGGCAATTTAATTTTGCGCAGTAGCTTATATTGATTATATAATGAGTTGATTCTTTTAAAATCTAAGAAAAAATTACTGAAATGCAATAAAGAAAATAATAAGATATTTATAAAACTCTACTAACTTAAAATTTTTCTTTGGAAATGACGAGTTCACTCTTGCTGGCTATACAAACTCCAAAAAAATCTATTTCGAATTATTCCGTTATTTTTACTAGAAGAGCAGATAATTAGTAATCTTAATTAAAAAATTAGTTGTATTATCAATTACAGAAGTAGTGTTCATTGTAATAACTAGAGTGTTACTTTGAGTGATTAGATTTTTTTGGTAAGAGCTTAGTTTTGAACAAGAAAAGCATATTTTGTTTTGTGACAATTAAATTGTAATTCATTCTGGTAAAATTTGAGTTTTTATATTATATCAAAAATATTAATATACGATATCATTAGAGACACACTTAATTTTAAATAAATATTTAAAAAAATTCATGTTAATAATAATAATTCTAAATATTGACTAAAGTTTTACTAAGAGAAAAACTTGGGTTATATTCATATCAAATCTAGGAATGACATTTAGTAAGAGCAAATTTACTCGTGTAGTTTATAAAATTATGATAAAACATAATATAAAAATTATTACGTTGCTTTGTTTTTTTTTTTTTTTTTGTAATTCTTTTGGCAAGAAAACCAAGCAAACCTTAAATAAATATTATATAATTAATTGAGGAAAAATTTACATATATGTTACCTAGCTCTAATAAATAAAACCTTTTATTTTATGAAGACTAAGAGATAATTTACATTTTCTTATATTTTTTAGAAAAGGGAGTGCTATAAAATCTATGTATTTATATTTTACTTTTACACCTTTTAAAATTATTATATATACAAAAATTTTATCTTACATGGATATTACCTACCTCTAATATATAAAAATTTTTATTATATGAAGACGAAGAGCTTATTTACATTTTTTTTTATTTTTAAATAAGGAGTACTTTAAGATTTATATATTAACTAAAAATAGGTTTTATTGTTCCACCTTTTGAAATTATTGCATATGCAAAAATTATATCTTATTACCAACATTTTAATTAAGAAATAATCCCAATTGTCAATATGATAAATATTGACCACTTCATTCATTTTAAAGTAAAATATTTGAATAATTTTTTATAAATTATTTATAACTCAAATTATATTATATTATATTTTATAATAAATTAATTTATTAGAAAAATTATAAAGAATTGATGACAATTCCAAAATTTTACATTAGTCAAAGCTTTTCAAGTAAGTCATTTCAGCAGTTTAAAATTTTGAGTGGGGGGCAAACTTTTCATGTCTAGGCACATTGTATGAGAAAATTTGTGGAGTGTCATGAAATGCTTTTGCTTATGGTTGTGTTTTTCAGTGGTTGGAATGGTGAATATGTGCACAAAATTGGAGGCAGAGAATTGTTGGAATTTAGGACCTTTCTTATGTAAAGAAAGCCCAGATTGTATAGTTCTGGGGCTGTACATTAGGGCTACCGTCTAGCCCATTTGCAAAAGACATCGTGGGGGTTTATACCTTATTTTTTACCACAAGTTGATAAAAAACAAGAGAGAGACATTTGTATTGGTTTTTTCCTTTTTTATAACAAGTGATAAAAGATATTGCTCTCACTCATAGCTCTAATCGCTCAATTCTCTTCGTCACGCTCAATGTTCATAAAGAAATAGTAAATAATTACTGATTTTCTATTTAATGTCACTGCATTTTGTTAAGGGCTGGGTTTGTTATGATGAGGAAGCAGGAAAGAAGATTAGAAAGAAATGGAAGAGGATCTGAGTGGAACAGAAAGAAAAGAAAATAAGAAAAGAATGGAAGAGAAAAGAGAAAGAAATTAGAGGAAAGGAATGGAATGAAATCAGTTATTATTTCTCCATAAGATTTGTAAGGCTTAGATTTGTTACATAGTAATCCTGATTTAACACCTATGGTTTAGATTAGCCATATGAACAGTTAATATCCAATGGCTAAAAGACTTGATCTTCTTGATACTACTGGTGAGCCTGATTTCAATGGTAATGACAAAACAACAGATCAACTGCAAATTGACTAAAAACAACAACCGAACTAGTGCAATTATGAATTACAACAGAATCTTAACAATTGCATGCCAAGCTTGAAGCTTCTTGTCCTCAAGGCTTGAAGCTTGGAAATTGAGTAGAATTGAAACTCCAATCTTCCCAAGTAACTTCATCCTTTGATAGATTGGACCAGCGAATGGCCATTTGGGTTGCAGCCTGATTATTCCTTTTTATGCAGCACCTGTCCAAGATTTCCGGTGGCTCCACTAACAACTTGACCATTAGGCCTTGTGAGAGGTTGCTGCGACATGGCTTGACCCTTGCATCCCACAGTTCGCTAGAGAAGGGAGACGCGGAAAACAGGATGTACGTTTGATCCTGGAGGAAGTTGAAGAAGGTAAGCTACTCCTCCCACTTTGGCCGCAATAGGAAATGCACTCCTCCCACTTTGGCCATAGTACTTAAGGATAACTTGAGATTCTTACAAACGGCCACCACCGAGGCTTGATGGTAAGACCACAACTTTTAAGTACACCATTTCACCAACCTCAAAACTCCTCTCGCTTCTGTGTTTGTCAGCAAAGAATTTCATTCTTTGTTGAGCTTCACTGAGTTGCTCCCATAGAAAAGCGTCCATGTGTTGGCGGGCACGTAAGAATGATTCTAAAGAAGCAACCCTTGTGGAATCTGATGGCAATTCTGGAAGTTATGGAGGGTCATATCCATAGAGTGCCTTGGATGGTGACATCTCTATAGGGGTGTGATGACTTGTATTGTGCCACAATTCAACAAGAAACAATCACAGAAACCATTGCCTTGGTTTAAGGAAAGTCATACACCGTAAACAAGTTTCCACACACCTATTAAGGCGTTCACTTTGACCATTGGGTTGGGGACGATAGGCTGAACTTGGATGCAATTTGGTTTCCATCTAGGGATGTCTCTCCAATTTTCCTTGACACACATTTATCCGTATCTATTTATCTATGTCTCTGATTTTTGATGAGATTGAGCAGCAACAGTTAAAAAAAAATTAGTGCTTTTGACCCCAAGGCCACGAGATTGACTCTTGAGAAAATGTTTCTTGAGAGGGTATTGATCTGGTGAACATGTCTGAACTGGTGAACGTGCGCACTAGGTATCGGGTTGGCATTCACACTGTGCAGACACTTGTTTTAATGGCTGGAGTGGCTGTTTCGAACAGGCATACTAAATCATTTTTCTCTCGTATGCTTACCCAAAAGCAAATTTCCCAAAAGAAAAGAAAAAAAAACAAAAGAAAACAGAGAAAAAGAGGGAGAGAGTTATGTCACAGAAACATGAAAGATAGACGCAAAATTTATCATAGACCCATCATAAGAGGGAAATCGCTTGAAAAAAAGCTACAGGCAATAGCCACCGGCACTTGTACAAATGAAACACATATTGGTACTCACCATCATCACACAAATACAATAGCATTTTCTTTTCGTTGGCATTTTATTGGACTGAGATTTTATGGTTCATATAGTAGGTGGCTTAACCCGGACGGTTGGGAAATTAAGCACCACAATTTTCTCAATAGCTGCTGAAAATGCAGCAGAGTATTCCACATGACTAGGATGGGTCTGAAATGCAGAGAAATCTTCCTTCTTTGCAAATGTCATGGAGAATGCATGAGTAAAGCCTTGTGTAAGCATCTCTTGGCCTTCCATTTCACGTCCCCTGTCAATGCAAAAATATACAACATATTGTGTGGCGGGATTTATGTTTTCAATCAAAATAGAGCTTGCTTAAACAATGGATACATATTAGCAGAAGTCTTCACAAGGGCAAAACAACCTGAGGCTACCAATTTGGCACAGATTTGCAACTTACGGGGCATGAGCAGATTATTCCTAGTCTCTTTCTTCATGTCACATTCAAGAAGATGTAAAAATATAATACCAAATAGCATTGTTAAACTCCATAATTGTTCTGTTGCTTAAACCAAAAAGATGAGTGTCATGCTCCTTAATCTTCTGAACCTCTCTGTACCGCAACAAGGCTTTGGCTGTTAAGTTCATCTTCTAGCTGATAGTTTAGAATCATAGAACTTAAACAAGGACTCACCATTCGAAGGACTTGATAAGATCAACATCAGAAGCCAGCTTCTCCATTCCTCTGATAATCTCCTCCACCGCAACACATTCCTTAAACTTAACAATCACCAAGTGCTTGAACTCTTCCATGGCCACAGCACCCACGACAGCCAATTATATCCTCAAAAGCCCGTTATTTATACACAGAACCAACCACATTCGAATGTCAAATTCCACAGTCTATTCATCCACTGTCGCACTCACCCCAGTGCCAGATTTCACCCCATCTGGTGAGAATTAGGAAAATATCACTCATTTTCTTGGACAGAATCTGCGGCTAAATATATGGGAAGGTACAATATAGGTTGACTGGTCTATTGACAAAGTAGTCAACAACTCCTTTTGCTACATCTTACGGTAAAAATTGTCCATTCCTCTTTTGTCCTACCTTTTGGCTTTTGCTTTTGCACGTGAATGGGGTCCTTAATAGCTACTGCCATATATTTTCTTGAAACTTGAATTTTGGTGTGATCTTTATTTCCATACGCGTTATCATCACATGGACAAGCCCTTTCTTTCTTTCTTTCTATCTTTCTTTTTTTTTTTTGTTTTCTTTTGTTTTTTATGTTTCACCTTTTTCCTTTGGTCTGTGGGGAATGAATTGGACACTGCTTATGGGTGGGGTGTTTAATAATCTTTTTCCTCTGAATTTCAGAGTGCAGTGCTTTGTTGCGGGCCTCTTCTCCATGTCCTTCACATGTGCGCTAAAGGTTTTAATTATTTAACTTTAGGGTAGGGCATACCTAGTGGTCATCTTTAAAGAATCTTTATTTAAGCCTTTTTGACAAAAGGAGGGAAGTTGTACTGTTATTATTTTCACGACATCAAGATCATTGTTTTGATTACTTTTGATTTTTCTTGCTTTCTCTGAGGCATGGTTTTATATGTGTCTATACAAAGTTGTGGTAGATGAATCATATTTAGATAGGAAGGTACCGAAGCTGTTGCAAAGGAGAACATTGGACACGGGTGTGTGTATTTTATTGAGCTGATATTGAAGTTTTCAAGTTTTATTGTATCCTACTCATATATACAATGGTACGTTTAAGAATCCCATAAACATAGCTTATAACTCTTCTCATGGGGGACGTACACATATGATTGACAGGTGAATGCGTGGAAAAAATTTTGGCCTTATACTTTTCTAATTAATTGACCATAGTCTGTACCTAAGAGTATTGGGGAAAAATACCAACAGTCAACGGCTCCCACAAAAGTTCAAATAGCTTCATTATTTATCAAATTTTGGCAAGACTCCAATTACATGGACGGAGGGAGAGGTGCCTTATTCAGAGTTCTGTAATCCTGTGTCCAAAAAGGTATTTTCCATTTTTAGTTTTTGCAAAAATATATGATATATGACAAAATTAAATAAAATATATAATAATTACGGGTAAATGCATAACGATTATAATTACAAATTATATAATAATTATTACAAATTTTACATTGAATGATAATTGTTACTTATTTTACACTACTTATTATACATTTAACACTACTTACATTTTTGTCAAAAAAATAATTAGAAACAAAATGCCTTTTAGAACCCGTATACCCCATCAACACCACGTCTGTGTCTCCCTGTCCACCTCTCCTTTTCGATTTGGCAAATAGCTTTTGGCTAACACTGCATTCAATCAATTCAAAGGATTTGCCTTGATCCAGAGCTAAAATGCCAACAAGCCAACAGTTAATTTTCAATACCGTTGAAGTTCGCATCCACTTGCAATGTCCCTCATTCACCAAGAACAGGATAAAGTGGACAATTAGGAAACAATTTTACAGCACTGAATTTGTGGTTTAAGTTCTTCAATTTATTTATTTTGTTAGTCTGGATCCTTGAATGTGAAGGTCTAAATAAATAAATGTGGTCCAAACACACCCAAAGCCAAAAAAAAAAAAAAAAAGGCAAGGTAGCAGTTTTAAAATCCGATTCTCTTGCAATGAAATATGTTGTTCCCTCTAGCATGAACTTCAGTTTGAATAGTATATTAATATACTTATTTTCCTTCAAAGAGCTTGTTCTTACTTAATTCACTTTATGAAATTTTTTCTTTTGTGATTTTTATCCATTGTTGAGATTATTGTTATCCAAAAATTAGTCAATTTTTAAGAAAAATAATGTTATGCTTGTGTCTGGGTTGTTTAGAGAGAAATTCAGTTGTAATCTTATTATTGTTAACAGTGAAAGTTCTATCAAACTTTGGTCTGGTAATTTAGTTTTCTACGATGGGTTTTATTATTGTTGATTTTATAAAGATAAAAAAGAATACGGATCATTAAGGGCCACCTAATTCCAACGAAAGAGCTCTATCAAGGACCATCTAAAAGTAGAAACGCTAATGAGGGATTGTGGCCATTTGTTTTAAATTGACAAGAGTAAGATTGCATATATGTATATATATATATATATATATATATAATGTTTTTCAAACTTATAGTGTGGGATTTTCGCATATTAGGATAATATTTTGATGCCTAATATTCTTTTAGTTCTTGCCGGCCGTTTCAACAACAGGCATTGGACAATCCAAACTTCTAATTCACGTTTCGAATCCTTTATGGGAACTTGAAACATTGTTTTTAAATCCATTTTTTTGTTATCAACAAAGAAAGTAAGGTTTGGGCTATATATACGGGAGACATCTTATTTGATGGTTTAATAATATATAAGAATCTTATGTTGTAATGGGGTGTGAGAGCCAGATCTGTGCAGACTTTTCTTTATTTTAACAAACAAATAGACTTATCACCAATTACTTACCAAAATGCTGTCATGAGAACGAGCACATAAATTTGAATGCATGCCAGCAAGTTAATCAATTTAGTGACGGCATAATACTAACATTTTATTGACTGGAAAAGGCATACATTTTATGTAGCAATTTGTTTGGTGTCAGTTCCATTTTCACCCTACCCTTCAGCATGAGGCAACCCATCGTGCAAGGAATAATGCATTGAGTATGCGTTTTATCTGACAGTGGGCGTGTGCCCTAAACATTAACAGGTGCACACAAGTTTTTAAAGGGGAAAAAAAGGGTCGGGGGGGGGGGAAATGGAAAATCATAGGGGCCCGGGTCTGCATCATTGAACTGGCTAGTCCTGCTGCTTGCTTGCCCCATTTTGGACCTAAATGGCGACGCTATGATTATGGCACAAGGAATTGGAGGACAACATATTCGTCAAGACAGTGGTACAACCTGCATGCCCACGTTTGGGTTCTCCCGGCTATCACCTTCTAGGTTAGTAAATTTACATTTGTTCAAAAAAATTTTGCATTTTTTCTGTTGCAATGTGAAAGAATTTTATAGTTTTTGTTCCCTTACTTCTGTCAAATTTTTTAGTCCATTAATTATATATATATATATATATATATATATATATATATTAAGGGTAATTTCAATCCACTAATTTTTTCCAATTATCTTATGTAAAACTCTATATAAAAATTTTAAAAATTCTTATTTCTTAATTTATAGTTGGAAAATTTGAAAAATAGAGTGACAATAAATATAATTATGTGAAATTTAGAAGGTAAAATACTATTAAGTCCAAATAGTTTAATAAAAATTCTTATACAAAAAAATAGTTACTTTTTTTCTTTCATCATCCAATGGTAAATGTACAAAGTAGTGGTTAAAAATATAAAAATTTTGCAAGTTACGACATAAATGACAACGGGAGTTAATGTCTTCGAAAAGAATTAGATAGTGACATTCACTTACAGGTAATAACAACTTTAAAGAAATTAAAAATTGTGGAAAAGAAATTAGTTAAAAAAAAATTGGATCAGATTGTTAATGGAGAGAGGAAAGTACTTCTCATCTAGCTAGCTAAGTGACTGGGCAGCTTTTGAACATACTATGCCATATGTAGGCTCTATAAAGCACCATTTCAAACTCTTGGTGAGTCCAATTCTACGTTAGAAGATGTTGAAGAAATATTACCATTTCTTGGAAATTAAGCTTCCTAAGCTTACTTGACCACTTAAAAAAAAAAAAATTACACCACTATTAGGTAACAATTATGTAGTCTCTCTTTGGTTTGTAAAGTAAGAAGAAGGAGAGATAAACCCAGATATCAAAAAGGTAAGAGATAACCATACAACCAAATTCGAGTTAGTACAAAAGGCCCATCTTGTTAGGAGCATATCAGTAGAGGTTACATTACATTACTGAAATTTAAGGAGAAACTAGAAAAGCTGTTATTAATATTGAAAAATAGCGTGTGGAACACAAGTTTTTTGTTCCTATGGAAAAAATTCAGTCATCTGGTATAGGTGTTCTGAGTTTCCTTATTGTCTGAGAAACAGTTGGTAAAGATGGTAATTAAATAACATAAATGTGGAAGGATGGGAGAATTGTAACATGTTGTAAGGAGCTTATATTAGTTCAAGATAGTTGACTATGACTCACTGCCAAAAGAAAACTCACAAACATGTACACAAGGAAATCTAGCAATACATCTCCTTTAGTAAGGTATGTGTCTCGCAATCAGGTAACAATATGAAAAGGAATGTGTCAAGGCAAAACACAGAGTTACCTTAAAATTAAACGACACAACAACAGTGGAAACATATCGCTTGAAACTTGGGTAACACCACACTAGAGGTCTTTGCTACTTTAATTGAATGTGGATAAATTTGACATGTAGGAACAGAAAAACAATTGCAAGAACTAATAATAAGAGTGAGGGATCAAACCTCACTTATTAAGAGTAAGCTGAAAAAGAAATGTTTTCTTATCCCTTTTATAAAATTAATTTGTTCTAAAAAATTATTTTAAATCTATCATTAAACCGAATTCCATCAAATATTAGAAAATATATAAAAAGTAGTGGAAAATAAGATGAATGTATCATGAATGATAAATAACTTTTTTAGTCCCTAAAAAATTTTCCTCCACTAAGAGAAAAAAATGAAGGGACATGATCTGAATATCATATATAAAAATATTAAAAGCATATTCTTCGTTATCTATCCTTATTTGACCACCAAAGCTAAGACCTCCCTTATTTGAAAGGATTAATTATAAAAGAAAGATGGAAAGAAAATGCAAACATTCGAGAAACTCAAGCTTTTACATCCTCTCAACCTTCTCCTTTTCTTTACTTTTCTATCACATACTAATTTTACAAGCTTTTGTGCTAAAGTTCCAATACCAAACTCAATTATTTCATCCTAATTGAACACATGATCCTGAAAGAAAGAAATGGGTGTAGAGAAAGCTAAACCAAAAGAAACCATGTAGGGAGCAAAAGACTTGGCAAAATTGTCATTTTTCATTAACTTTTTGAGGTCTTTATATGGATCCAATTTCAATTATTACAATTATTTAATTATTATATAAAAAGTAGTTATAAGAGTGATTAACCTTATTTGGTGAAACTCATAAGTTAAGTAATAGGAAATGGTCTAATAATATAGCTAATAATGGTTAATCTAGTAGTCCTACCTATTTTCACTATGTAATCAACCAATTGAACTAATTTGGTTAAATTACAACTTAATCATCAAAATGTAATTGAAATAAGTTAGATTTCACCAATGTTATCTTTACTTCAATACTTTACTATGGGTTGTTGTCATTCCTTTTGCTACAATCCAGGAGTTTTAGTCAGTAATAACAACACCAGTAGCAGTAGCAATAACAGTATCCCCTTTGCAAGCAAAGTCAGGATGACTTGAATAGTAAGGAATTTAAGTTTGCCAATAACTCCTCCTTAAATTCCTTGATATTCATACTTAATTGCTTTTTAAGATATTCAAATTTGCTCTTATTTAAGGGTTTGGTTAGAATATCAACTAATTGGTCTTGAGAGTGGTAATGAAATAGTTTTACTTTTCTTTCTTATTGCACTTCTTGGATGAAATGACACTTGATTTTGAAATGCTTTGTTTTACCATAAAAAGACAAGATTCTTAGATATTGCAATGGCTTATTAATTGCCAATTTTCATCTCTGTGGCTTCATACTACTCCTACTTCATATCTAATAAGATCTTCCTTAGCCAAAGTGCTTAATCCATTGTAGTAGAAGCAACAATGTATTCTACATGTGCAATGGATTGAGCAATCACTTCTCGTTTCCTTAAACTCCATTTAAGGACTTTAGAGTCAAGTGAAAACAAATATCTTAAGGTGCTCTTTATGTCATCCTTATTGCTTACCCAATCACTGTCTGAGACGTAGACAACTTGATACTTATTGTCTCTTTAAACCAAATCCCATAGTTGTAAGTTCCTTTAACATATTTTAGAATCCTTTTGGCTACTTTAAAATGAATTTCACTTTATATTTGCATATATTTAGACAAAATACTTGTGACATACATCAAATCTAGTCTAGTTATTGTCAAATACAGTAAGCTTCCAATTAAGTATCTAAAAATTGTACAATTAACCTTTTTAAAGCCATTTTCCTTGCAAAGCTTCTTTGTATGATTTAATAAAGTAGGAACAGGCTTGCATGCCATCATTTGATTTTTTTTAATAGTTTATTTGTATACTTCAACTGATTGATGAAGATGCCTTCACCTCTATTACTAGGAAGAATGTCATTATTCCAAAATTAATAATTTTAAACACAAGTTTTATCTGCTATTTGAATTCATTAAGTAAGGATTCATTGCTACCAATCACTAACATATTATCCACATAAATTGAAATGGTCATACCTCAGCCTTTTTAACTTGGGTATACATGGTGGATTCATTTTGGCTCTTAACAAAGTTAGAATTGAGCAAGTGAGCATCTACCTTGCTATACCAAGCCTAAGGAGCCTACTTCAGCTCATATAATGTCTTCTTCAATAAGTATACCTTCTATTTAGCACCATTGATTTGAAATCCTTCAGGTTGCTCAATTTAAATGTTCTTTTCAATTATTCCATTAAGGAATGTTGATTTAACATCCAACTAGAACACTTTTTAGCTTTTAAAGGAAAATAAGGCAGTAACAATCTAATTATGTCATACCTTGTAACATGAGTAAATGTTTTAATGTAATTTGTTCCATACTACTAGGAGTATCCTTTCACCACCAATTTAACTTTGAGTTTATTGACTGAGTTATATACATTGAGTTTCACTCTTTATATCCATTTGACATTAATCACTTTTCTATTTGTTAGCCTATTAATAAGCTCTTAAGTATGATTATTTCTTATCATGCTTAACTCCTCCTTTATTGTATCCCATTAAACCTACATTTTTTATACTTTTGTGAAGTTAAAGGATTCCAATATGGCCACTTGTCCTTTGACATGAACATCTTCAAGTGACCTTGTTT
The DNA here is from genome assembly GCA_023213295.1 of Bruguiera hainesii. Taxonomy (NCBI): domain Eukaryota; kingdom Viridiplantae; phylum Streptophyta; class Magnoliopsida; order Malpighiales; family Rhizophoraceae; genus Bruguiera; species Bruguiera hainesii. The sequence continues at coordinate 3,524,848 of JAHOYR010000004.1, forward strand.
TTCTTATAAGTTCATCATCAAATTCTGCCATTTAACTTGGTGTTGAATTAACTTTTACAAGGGAAGGGTTGGAGTTTGAGCTAGATGCTTCCTGCCTTTTTGCAACTTGGCTTTTATTTCAATCCCAACTAGCCTTCTTATCAAACTTTATGCTTTTACTTCTTATCACTTTATAGGTCTTAAGGTAGGTCTTAAGGTTATATACCTTATAAGCCTTGGATTAGTTGCTATATCTAAGGTCATAGACTTTAAAAATTGTAATAAAGGCTTAACTTTATGTCAAGTCTGATATGAAGTCCTTTCTTTTATTGCTTTTATAAGGAGTCTATTTTGAAAAATAGTTGGTTGTGTTAATGACTTCTTCTTAAAAATGTTTTGAAAGCTTTTTCTCAAACAATAAATACTTAAACTTCTATATCAAGGTTCTATTCTTTCTTTCATTTACTCCATTTCACTATGGATTATATGGTAAAATAAACTAATGATCTATACTCGATTCTTTGCATAATTTGTTGAAATTGCTAGCTATGTACTCTCCACCATTGTTTGACCTAATGGTTGCTATATTACAGTTAGCTTATTTTTTAATCCAGACCTTAAATTTGAGAAACACGAGTGAGTTCACTACCTTGAATTTTAGGAAATATATCTAGGTTTATTTGGTTACATTATCAATGAAATTGTGAAGTATCTATTATTATTCAACAAAGGAATGCTCCTTAGACCATAAAGGTTTGTATAGAGCAATTGTAACTTTTTTGTTGCTTTTTAGGTTGATGCTTGAGGAAAGGTTTATCCAGTTTACTTTTCTTTTTGATAAGTCTCACATATTAGAGCATTTTTAGACAACGTAAGTACATTTTGAGACAATTCATGCATTTGCTTTACAAAGGAATAGTTAAAAGGACCTAATCTGTTATACTATAATTCATTTGCATAAAGAGTGGTAGAATAAACTAACTTATTGTTCTTATTCCAATTAATATAAAAGGTTTTGTTCTTCATTCTAACAATTAGGAATTTAAGTCATTTTGGATCAATAATTTTGTATTTCTTATTGCTAAATAAGAAAGTATACTTCTTTTCCATTAATTGACTCACACTTAACAAATTTTGGTTTATTTCAGTAACATAAAATACATTAGTTAACTGTTTTATACCTTCTAAGGTGTTAAAAACAACAACCCCTTTCCTTTTGACTTTTGTATGCTCTCCATTTTCAATCTTAACTTTAAATTGAAAGGTTTGATCTAGTATCTAGAATTTTGCAGTATCATTGGTCTTATGGTGTGTACTTCCATCATCAATAAGCCAAAGTATTTGTGGTCTTTTCTAATCCTTTTACAGGCTGCAACAAACAACACCTCATCTTCTTACTTTTCTTTAGTTATTTAAGCTTGAACTTGATTTGGTGCAGTGGTTTAACTGATTTGCTCATTTTTATAGACCTTTTGTTATGTGCTTCATTCTCTTGCAAGAGTTGCATTAAACATCTAACCTAAACTAGTAGTACTTCCCTTAGTGTTTAGTCTTCTTGTAGTACTTACAAGAATCAAATTTCTTCTTTTTGCTTGATCCCTTTCTATTACCCTCTTATTTCTCTTTATTTGGCCTTTCAGTGTCAGCTTTGAGCTATTTACACGACCATTTTCTCTGCCTCAAGCTAGTGGAGTAGTATCTCTAGTCTTTTTTTACCTTATTTGCCTTTTAAATTCTAATGCTTGTAAGGCATTGATAAGCTTAGTTAGGGACAATGTGCTTAGGTATTTTGAACCTCCATAGATGATATTTTTGACTCATACTTCTCTAAAAGATACATCAAAACCCTTTTCACAATCCTATGATTAGTCAGTTCTTCTCCCAAAATTCAAATCTGATTTACTATCTTCATTAATTTATTTATGAATTACTTTATAGTTTCTGACTCCTTCATTTTTAAAGTCACAAATTCCCTTCTTAAATTGAGAACTTAAATGTGCCTTGTCTTGTCACTAATGTAATACTCCTTCTTGAGTTTATCTTAGGCCTCTTTAACTAATTCATAAGTCATAATCCTTGTAAATATTATATTTGAGACAAATGAATAAATATAGGTGAGGGCCTTGAAGACTTTGGTAGTCTCCTTACTAAGATGCCTAATCTAAGTAAATGTAGGATTCTATAGAAACTCATGGACTTGATCTCCTACTTCCATAATCTTTTAGAGATTAAAGGCATTTAGATAGACCTTTATTTTGATTACCTAAATGGGGTAGTTCTCCCCTAAGAACATAGGAGGTGTAGACAAAGGAAAGCTATTAGTGGCCATTTTCAGAAGGTCTTATTGTTTAAGTATTTGGTTTGAGATTTAACACTCAACTCACTTATTTTCTCTTTAGTTTTAGGTCCTTTGATGACCTTAAATCACTCTAATACCATTGAAAGAAACAAATGTGTGTAGAAAAAGGTAACCCAGAAGCTAGCATGCAAGAAGCGGAAGATTTGTTAAAATTGAGATTATTTTTCATTAACCTTTTAATGCCTAATATAATATAAACAAATATAGTACATGTGGAATGTGAACTACAAAGTGAGAATCCATAAAATAAAAAGCTCACAAGATCCTAAAAAATAAGAAAATTTGTAATTCTTAATGACTATGTTGTATATCTTCAAGAGATTGATATCAGTCTCAAAGATGATCATAGCATATTTTCACAAGTTATGAAATGTGAAAATTTTGAATTATGGTATTAATGCTATGAAAGAAGAAATAGCACTCATGACAAATCATCAAGTTTTGTATCTTGTCGAATTACTAAAAAGAGTCGCAACTATAAATTGCAAATGAGTTTATAAAATTAAAAGAAACTCATTCGGTAATGTTGAATGATATAAGGTTAGATTTGTAATCAATAGTTTCATTCAAAAGGAGGACATTAATCATCATGAAACCTTCTCTTTAGTCTTAAAGAAGGATTCCTTCAAAGTGTTCATGAATTTAGTGGTTTATTTTGACCTAGAGTTACATCAAATAGATGTACATCAAATAAATGTGAAAACAACTTTCTTGATTGGGGATTTTGAGGAAGAGATATATATAGGTTAGCCTAATAAATGAAGCTGCCTAATAAATGAAGCCACCTAATATGCAAGTTTAAGAAATCCATATATGGGCTTAAACAAGTCTCATATGACTTTAAAGAGAATATAATGAAGCAAGTACATTATTTTAATCCAAAATGTGGATGATATTTTAGATGCATGTAATGATTTATGGTTGCTACATGAAATTAAGAAATTTCTCTCTCAAATTTTAGTTTATTTATTATGTGGTGATTTCTTACAAATTTACAAACTAAAATAATAAAAAAAGAAAAAAAACCTACTAGTGAATTCTCCTTTTTATTTTATTAGAAAAGATAAAAATTTTCTTTTAAATTCACCTATTTTTTTTGAAAAAGAAAAAAAATTATTTTTAAATTTCCCTTTTTATTTTCTTAAAATAGAATAAAAAAGAAGTATTCTCTTAAATTCACTTATTTTGCTAAATGATCTCTTCTAGCAAGCCTGTAAAGGCAACTAATTAACCTTTTTTCTTTATTTGCCGTCAGTGCTGCGAGACTGGCTGACTATACTTTTTGTCATCACTTAATCAATTTGCAACTTTTGCCTCGACTTTTTTGGCGGAAAAGTGCAGAGAACTATTCTACGAAATTGGCAGGAAAGTTAATGTATATAAATATTCTTAAGTGGGATCGACAAGCAAGAAAGACTTTCGGTCAATGTTGACGATGGTGAGATCCACCGCGCAGGAAACTTCAGGGAAATTTCGTGCGTGGAAATTGAATAGGCTTTTTTTTTTCTTTTTTGTTTCAATTTTGACGAGGGTAGAAAGAAAGTTCATGGAAATTATTATATCAAATGACAATCAAGGAGGCATTTCTCATTTTAATTCTTTGTGACATTGACTATGTTTATCTTTTATAACTAAAGCCTATATATACATAGCACGGATGGCAAGACTTGTGCTGTAGCACAGTTTTTTATGGCTTCCACCAGTTACTTTGATTCTACTCAAATATTAATTTCCTAATAATTTAAAATTTAAAAATTTTAATTATTTAATTTTTATTAGAAGATTATATCTTATAAATCTTGTTTTTAGACTATTAAAGATATATTATGATAATTTAAATGCAATATTTTTTTCAGAGAAATAAGAGTGAAAATTAAAACTAGCATGTCAATATAAATTATTTAGTTGTTAGAAACTATATTAAAGAGTAAACAATTGTTATAGAGTATATTAGCAGTTAACTTATGATTGTTGATCCTATGACTAAATAATTGCTAGTTAAGTCATATAAAAATCACATTGAACATATTAGATTAGTTAGTTCTAGTTAGTTCTTTTAAAACTATGTTATATGATGTTTGGGTTTTATGGAAGACTTTTTGGTCATTTGCAAATAAAGACTAATTTCATATACCTAAAGTTTATTTTTGAATAGTTTATTTGGAACTTGAATGGACTAAAGACTAAAGTATTTTTTATTTAATAAAGTAATGCCTTAGTAAAATGTTTAATTAGAAATTCATTGCCATTGTGATACGTGGAAGAAAATGTTTGCAACAAAATGTAGTGTGACCACTACAATCAATGTATAGAGATTTTTATTTAAATAAAATAGCTTATACGGGTAGTTCAATTCATGATATTGTGATACATGGAAGGAAATGTTTACAACAAAATGTATCATGACCATTATAATCCATGTATAAAAATTTATATTTAAACAAATGGCCTTATATGAATAGTCTCATTCATGGCTATAAACAAGGACATCACCCATCTAGTGTCGAGTGGGCCAAGTAGGAGAATGTTATAATAATTTTTAATAATTATAATATCTCTTAAATGGTCTATATGAAAAAAGAATAAATATTATTTAAAGTGATAATTAAGTTGTAACTTTATAATTATTTATTATTAGTGAAAAGTAAGTCATTTTTAATGAAAAAGTAAGTTAGGCTAACTAAATGTTTCATTCTAGGAATATGAAGGGCTTATTTTGATGAAAGAAAGTCATAAGGTAGAAACAGAAGGGTCTTTTGCCTAACTTATATAAGGAAGCCTATAAACTTTCAACATAATACTTCATAAAAAAATATAAGGTAATAAGTTAAAAAATTACTTTAAATCTTATTTATATAGTTGTATGGAATTGTTGATCAATATGATTAAAGGTATAGTTTTTGTTAAATTTATATATGACTTTCAATTCTTTATATTCTTCCACAGATATCTTCTTTTATGGTGAATAATTTAAGTTAAAATGTCATAGCCATTTTAACAATAACACTTTATTTGTTTCTATAATAGAATTGATCTTAATAACACTTTAATTTGTTTGCTTTAAGACGTTCTCTTATTTCACTTTTACTTTTTATTTTTCTCTCTTTTTTTTTTTTTTGTGATTTGATGCACCTAATTGCAAGAATCATCATTGTAGCCCCATGAAAGCATTTGTAACCTTTTTTGGCATTTTAAATAGAGAAAGATAATATATAAACAAATTATTTATCCTAGCTTTGAGGAGGCTTAGTCATTCACCCATTCATAATAACTTACATTTCCATCCAGCAAGTATGTTTTTGATATTTTCAATAATTGGTGTCCAAGTGACTAATTTGCCTAAATTGGCACTTAAGGGTTAGCTAAGATAAGTAATTGGTATGTTCTTTGCTTTGCATCCCAACCTAGTTGTATGTATGTGTATTTATATATCTATATATAAATACATATATACTATAAGCCATTAAATATTAACATTGATACCTATAAGACATGTTTTATCAAAATTAATATTTAAACTTGAAATCAATTCAAAGCACTTCTTAATCACAGGATGATTATCAAAGTGTGCCCAATAGAACATAAGGGTATCATTTGCAAATTACAAATGAGTGGACAAGGATCCCAAGGTGCCAAAAGGGGGAACCATGAATAATGCCAAATTCCATTGCTCTTTTCATGACAATATTTAGGCCTTAGAAACTATGATAAAAAGGAAAAAAAAAATATGATAAAAGATCAACTTGTTTGAGGCTTCTCTCCAAAACAACTTCATTGATTGGCAAGTCATACACAATAATTGCTACTTGATTGTAGATATGCATCATCTAATCCAAAATTTTCATTTAGCTGCAAAATATATTTTAGTTAGAACAAAATCTAGAAATCATTAAGAAACACAAACAAAAGTTTTCTAAAAATCAAGCTTTAAAAAGACATGTGATTTCTTTGTCCTTTTAAAGGAATTAATCAACTCTTAAGCAATTAAGGAACCATTAAGTATTTGCCAACCATTAACAAAACTACTTTGATTCTCCACTATCAATTCTCTAATGATCATCTCCAATCTATTGATCAAAACTTTTGAAATAATCTTAATACAACTTGTTATCTTCATAACTCCATTGGGAGGACAAATTAATTGACATTTGTAATAGATGAAGTTGAATTGTTAATTTGACTATTAGGAAACATAATAAAATTTTTAATAAATTAATTTCATTATTCATAAAGAAAAAAAACCTTTTCATACCTGTAGTTTCATTTCTTTCTAACAAACTAAAGAAAGACTTGTTTTATGTTGGGTTAGTACAACCTAAGACAATTCAAGAGTTATAGGAGAATAAGGATTAAGTTTTGGCTTGATTTTTTCATCTTTACTATAAAAACTTTTAAAATATTTTTCCCTTCTTACTTGAATTTGGTGGAATTTAAAGAAGCATCCTTCGTTAGACTTAATATGAGTAACGTAATTGCATTACCTCCTTTGCGTGGCTATCAAGTGAAAGAATTTGATATTTTCATCTTATTCCTAAATCCATTGTCTTCTTGATTTTGAACACTAACAAGATTCTTTCCTCTTACTTTTCCTTCAAAACTCCCACTTAAGAACACTTTGTTTTATTTATTATTATTTAACTCATGATACAATTCTTACATGCAATTTTATTTGTATTCTATATAATATATCTTCTTTTTTGATGAAAACATGACAATGTATTAATACTATGTTATACTTTTTTTTTTAAGATTTATAAATGAACTTTGTTATAGATATTGTCAATTTAGCATGTTATAACTAAATATATATTTATATTTTTCATTGTTAGCTTAAATCATGTATTAAGATACTAAAAATGTACATTTATAATTATGCAATATTTAGACTCACATATGAGATGTATTAAATTGATCATATTCATATGATTTTGCCATATATAAATGGTTACAATATATATTTATTAAAAATTATAATGTAGATATATTTAATAAGCTCTTATGTACACTCATAAATTTATATTTATCTACATGTATATTAGTATTTTCAAAAATGAAAGAAAATCTAAGTTGCTCTTATTTTGCTACCTTATTGATTTTGCCTATGAAATGACTTCCCTTAATTATGGAAAATAAAAGAGAAGAAAAGAAAATTTCTCCTAAATTATTCTATTTATTTTATTAAAAAGAAAATAATTATTCTCAAATTTTCTTATTTTCTCAAAAGGGAAAAAAATATTAACAATTTATGTTATTTTGATTTAAATTTTTATAAATACTCATTAATGGCCAACATAATACTAAATCTTATAAAAAATTCTTGATCATATATTTCTCCCTTTATTTAAAAATTAAAAATAAAAAAAAAAGAGGAAGAAGTTACTTCTAATATCTCCTTTTTATTTTCTTAAATAAGAAAACAAAATTACTTTCAAATTTTTTTCTTAAAAAAATTATTTTCATCTAAATCTTTATAAATTCTTGTTAATGGTCTATATGATACTAAGTTTCAAACAAAATTATTAACAATTTAAGTTATCTTTATCTAAATTTTTATAAATACTAGTTAATACTCAATACAATACTAATCTTCATACAAAATTTTTGGTTATAAGCTCTCTCTCTCTCTCTTTTTTAACAAACTTAGAAGAGGATGATGACAAACTTTTAGATTCTTTGATATGTAATTTTAATTATAATTTTATTATAAATTCATCTTCTCAAAAATATAAAATTTTGCAATTCATATTTTTACACGTTATGTTATTTTCTTTGGATAATTATTTTATGTCATTAAATTCTAACAAAAAAGTGTAGTACATACTCACATTTTTTTATATCATTCTTAATTTACTTTATGACTAATAAAATGATCATTATAATTATTATTTTAATTGCTACTTAACTTATAAAATATTTATTGAACCATGCATCACTTTAAAATAAAATCTAACAAGTTTGAGCAATTTTTCAAGTAAAAAATATTTGCATAATGGTATTTACTTAATTTGAAGATTATTTAGTAAACTAGCATAATTTGTAGTGTTCAAAATTAATTTAGTAATTATTTTGTTATTTTTTGTAATATTTTAATAGATTAAAATTTCAAAATACAATCAATCATTTTTTTATTCTATAAAATTAAATATATCTGATTTATATTATTATTTTTTATTTTTTTAACTAAATTATTTAATTTTAAATATTAACTTTTTTATTTGCATAATTTTTTTTCAAAATTAATATTTATAGTCGATTATAAAAATATTATTAAAAAATTTTAATTATAAATTTAGTTATAATAGATATGTAATAATAAAATTTACTTTACATTTTAGTCAATTATTTAATTTTAATTTTATTCATCTCTTCTGATACAAGTAAAAATTTAGAAATTTCTAAATTAACTATGATACTAATTATTTTCAATAATAAAATCAATTTCAACTATACTTAACTATTTTTTTATCTCAATAAAAAGTAAATTAATTTAATTAATTGTTATAAAAACTATAATTCAAATTGTATTATTTTAATTTTTTTATTAGATATCTACAACTCATACAATGTCTCAATATAAACTTAGTGTACATGTATTATTAAAATTGAGAAAAAAATTTTAATTTAGTTATGTGATGATTTCTCACAAATTTATAAATTAAAAAAATAAAAAAAAAAATAAAAGAGTGTATTAGTAAATTCTCTTTTTTATTTTATTAGAAAAATGAAAATTTTCTTCTAAATTTACCTATTTTCCTTAAAAAGAAAAATTACTTTCTAAATTTTCTTTTTTATTTCTTAAAATAGAAAAAAAAAACTATTCTCTCAAATTCACATATTTTACTAAATATATCTTCTAGCAAGCCTGTAAAAGTGACTAATTAGCCTTTTCTCTTTATTTGCCGTAAGTGCTGCGAGACTGGCACACTATACTTTTTGTCGTCACTTAATCAATTTGCAACTTTTGACCCGACATTTTTGGCCAAAAAGAGCCGAGAAACATTCTACGAAATTGGCCGGAAATTTAATGGATATATATATTCTAAATGGGATCGACAAGCAAGAAAGACTTCAGGCGCAGGAAACTTGACGGAAATTTCGTGGGCATTTTCTTTTTTTGTTTTTTTTTTTTCAATTTTGACGATGGTAGCAAGAAAGTTCATGGAAATTCCGTGGGTGTAGGTGAAAATTGAGTAGGAGTTTTTTCTTTTAAATAAATATTTTTTAGTATATCAGTTGTTGTATATATAAATTAAAATTAAAAATTATTCATTTTATTTTTAATTATTAAATTTAAATAAATTTTTTTTATATTTAATTTTAATATTAATTAATCTAAAATATATTACTATAACAAAAAAAAATTATTTTATTAATTAAATTATCATATCAAATGATAATCAAGGAGGTATGTCTCATTTTAATTCTCTGTGACATTGACTATATTTATTTGTTATAACTAATACATAGCAAGGATGACAATACTTTTGTTGGTGTACATTTTTTTTTTACGGTTTTCACCCATTATTTTGATTTTTACTCAAATATTAATTTATTAATAATTTAAAAATATATAAATTTTCCTATTTAATTTTTATTTAAAGATTAATATTTACTATATAATAAATCTAAATTAATTTTAATACTTTTTACCCGTCTTTCCAGCCGAAAAGAGTTGCAGTCAGTAAAGTAAAACAAAAGGAAAACCGTTGCAGTCAGTAAAGTAAAACAAAAGGAAAACCGGAACAGGAAACCCAATAAATCGGTAGGAAAATCAATGGATATATATTCTAAGCGGCATAAACAAGCAAGAAAGACTTTTGGTCAACCAAGGATTAAAGATGTAGTGTTAAAGACGGTGAGATGGAAATTTCGTGGGTATTTCTCTTTTTCATTCTTTGTCTCATTGAGCCTATTTATAGACAGATAAAGAGTAAGGATGACAAGGCTTGTGTAGTAATACATTTTTCCATGGCTTCCACTAGTTCCTCTGCTTCTCTCCCTGCCCATTTATTCAAGCACGGTGTTTTCTTGAGTTTCAGAGGCGAAGACACTCGTTACGGCTTCATAAGCCATCTCCATTCTGCTTTGAGCCGAAAATCAATCACAACATTCATAGATGATAAACTCAGAAGCGGAGAAAAGATCTCTCAGTGGCTCTTGAATGCCATTGAAGAGTCCGTGTTTGCCGTTGTTGTCTTCTCCAAAGGCTATGCTTCTTCCACATGGTGCTTAGATGAACTTGCCAAGATAGTGGAATGTATTGACACCCGAGGGCAGAAGGTCATCCCGGTATTCTATCACGTAGATCCGTCAGATGTAAGGAAACAGACTGGGACTTTTGCAGAAGCATTTGTTGCACATGAGGTCAATTTCAACTCAAATACAGAGAGACTGCAAAGATGGAGGGCTGCCTTGACTAAAGCCGCCAATCTATCTGGATGGGCCACAACGGATTGCGGGTACTGCATCATTTCTCGTGATGTATTTAAATTCCTATGATGTATTTCATGGTATTTACATTTGATTTTTCCCTAGACCACACTTATTTTTCCCTAAACCACACTTATTTCATTTAATTTCAATATATTAATTTTCTGTACTTGGTAGGTCGGAGTCGGACATAGTTGATAGAATCGTGCGTCGCATTTGGGAAGATTTGCAAAAGATGGGGCCAAGTTCTTCAAAAGGCCTAGTGGGAATAGGTCCCCGCATTGAGCAACTCCAAACATTATTGTGCAGTAAGTCGTCAGATAGTGTTTTTATCCTAGGACTTTGGGGCATGGGCGGCATAGGCAAGACAACTACTGCCGGGGCTCTTTTTGAGCGAATTAAATGTCGGTTTGAAAGACGGTGCTTTCTTCGAAATGTAAGGGAAGGATCAGAAAAGCGTGGATTAGAAACATTGGAAAAAGAGCTTCTTTCTGCGCTCTTGGAGGAAAAAATAGAAACAATCAACGCGCCTGGTATGGGGCAATTTTTCAATATGCCTTGTGATAGAAAGATTTTGCTTGTCCTTGATGATGTGGATGATAGGAAGCAACTTGAAAGTTTAGTTGGGGATCGTGGTTGGTATGGTCCAGGAAGTAGAATTATCATCACAAGCAGGGATAGGCAATTGCTTAATCCCCCGCTTGTCGATGTTGTATATGAGGTGGAGCTATTATTGCATCCTGATGCTTTTCAATTATTTAGTTTGCACGCCTTTGAACATAATGTTCCAACACATGATTTGAGAGGATTATCAAGTTTGGCTGTCTGTTATGCTAAAGGTGTTCCTTTAGCTCTCAAAGTGTTAGGTTCCTCTTTGAAGGATAAAAGCAGAAGAGAGTGGGAAAGTGCTCTGATGACATTGGAAAATGCTCCTCCTAAGGAAATCCAAGATATATTGAGAATTAGCTACTCCAGCTTAGATAAGGAGCAGAAAGAGCTATTTCTTTGGATTGCTTGTTGTTTGAAAGGTCACAGTAAAGATTTGGTTATAAAATTACTAGACGGTTGTGGTTTTTCAACAGAATTTGGATTAAGTGTTCTTGTTAGTAAGTCTCTCATAACTGTGGATGAGAAGTGGAATGCGCCTGTGAGTGAGAAGGATTGGAAGGTGAGAACAATGCATTATTCATTGCATGATTTATTGGAAGAAATGGGCAGAAAAATTGTGCGAGGAGAATCAGCCGATCCCGGTGAACGTCGTTGGCTGTGGAATCATGAAGACATTTACAAAGTATTCAGACGAAATTCTGTAAGATTTGAAGAGTAGAAAATTTTTGTTTGTTTATGGTTGAAGCTTTTTCTAATCGGTGCATATGAAGGCAACCTATGTGCTAATATATGTTTTCAAATTAACTTGTATCTTGACTTGCGTCTTCTCTGCTGCCCTTTGTTTGTTAGGGGACCAAAAAAATTCAGGGCATATGTTTGGAGACAATGAAGAGGAGAGAGGTACAGTTGTATCCTGATACCTTTGAAAAGATGTGGAACCTTAAATTTCTCAAAATCAGATGGTGGCATTTCAAATTTAAGGTTCCCAAAGGCATCAGTGCCTTTCCTGATGAACTAAGATATCTTCATTGGGAAGGATACCCATTGGAATCTTTGCCAGCAAATTCCAACCTAGAGAACCTCATTGAGCTTCGGTTGCCCTACAGCCAGATTACTGAACTATTCTGCAATGAAATGCAGGTATGCCGTGTTTGATTTGCGTCTTACACACATATGCATATGTTTTTCAATTAATTCTACAAACAAACCAATTTATTATAATTTCTATCTTTTTTTTTTCCCTGATTACAGGTTCTGGGCAAATTAAGAGAAATCGACCTCAGTGGTTGTAAACAACTGTGCAAAATTTCAAACCTCTCGAGGGCTCCAAATGTTACGAGGCTAAATCTTGATGGGTGTGACAGTTTGTGTGAGGTCTCCTCATCTATATGCCATCTCAGCAACGTTACTGTGATATACTTGTCTAGCTGTCGAAAGCTTAGAAGCCTTCCAGACCTTGGTGATTTGAAATCTCTCGAAGAGCTTGATCTAAGCTTCTGCTTGAATCTCGAAACTTTCCCAAATGTCCCGCGGAGCACAAAGATTTTAAATTTACGTCACACCGCAATCAAAGAGGTGCCCTCGGCATCAGTGGAATATCTCGATAATCTTGTTGTACTGCGCATGTCCAACTGTCCAAAGCTTAGAAGCCTTCCAGACCTTAGTGATTTGAAATCTCTCGAAGAGCTTGATCTAAGCTCCTGCTTGAATCTCGAAACTTTCCCAAATGTCCCGCGGAGCACAAAGATCTTAAATTTACGTCGCACCGCAATCAAAGAGGTGCCCTCGGCATCAGGGGAATATCTCGATAATCTGGTTAAACTGGACATGTCCGGTTGTGAAAGTTTGTGTGAGGTCTCCTCATCTGTACGCCATCTCAAAAAGGTCACTCAGATAAACTTGTCCAACTGTCCAAAGCTTAGAAGCCTTCCAGACCTTACTGATTTGAAATTTCTCCAAGAGCTTGATCTAAGCTTCTGCTTGAATCTCGAAACTTTCCCAAATGTCCCGCGGAGCACAAAGATTTTAAATTTACGTCGCACCGCAATCAAGAGGTGCCCTCGGCATCAGTGGAATATCTCGACAATTTGGTTAAACTGGTCATGTCCCACTGTCCAAAGCTTAGAAGCCTTCCAGACCTTACTGATTTGAAATCTCTCGAAGAGCTTGATCTAAACTTCTGCTCGAATCTCGAAACTTTCCCAAATGTCCCGCGGAGCACAAAGAATTCTTCCAGACCTAGTGACTTGAAATCTCGCAGAACGCTCTTTCTAAAAGGCTGTTCGAAGCTCGAAACTTTCCCAAAGGTCCCACGGAGCACATTGTTAAGATTAGGTGCCAAGAATGTTGCAGAAGGACATGCAAAAGCAGCTCTTGAAAATAAGAGGTGCAAAGAAGATATGCCTCCATTGACGTCTCAACTTGGTGCAGATGAACCTGGCCGAAACCTCGGTTCCAGGGAAATGGACAAGGGACCCCCACGTTCCAAAAGATTGAAACCAACAAAGCACGGAACAGCATAACATTAGCGGAGTGGGGGGTCTATGCTTGGCCCTTGATTGCTGTTGTGAGATGATTTTTCTATAATTGTGTTTCAAATTTTCCTTTTCTATTTGTTGTAAATATAGTTAATTAATATGTATATATATATAGATAATTATAAGATAGATTATTAGATTAATTATTGTGAATCAGTAAAAGAATTAATAGATTATTTGAATTTTTTTATATCTTTTGTTAAGTATAACTTATATATACAATGTGTGTGAGGAGTTTTATTGTTAAAAAAAAGTAAGAAATATTATTCCTTTTATATGTGAAGAGTTAAATATTTTTTTGTTTTGTTTTGAATTAAGAATTCAATAGTTTTAATATAAGCAGATAATTATATCATAAGATTCTCGAGATAAGTTTGCATTTATTTTTGTTGATGAGTTTGCTTGTTTTATCTAATACCAAGTCTCGCAACAATAATTTACTCTTGAACTTATCATTAATGATAAGTCAAATAAATCAATTACATGTCTTGTATTATCATCTTGAAAATAAGTCATTGGCATATCATACGACACAAACAACACAAGTCTCTTTTCATTTTTTAATTCTCTCAAAAATTTTTCAAATATTACTTTAATCGATAACTCAATTACCATTGTTATAAATTTGAAAACTATAGTTTTCACATTAATTTTTTTATTTTCGTTTACTTTTTGTTTATTTAATTTTTCATAAATGATTATGTTTCATTCTTTTTTGAATTATTATATCTTTTGAGATTTTATAATAAGGAAAATTATTGGTAAAAAAATATGAGTTTAAAGGTATGTATTTTTTTAAAATCACTTTTTTGATGGTGCAAAAACTCATTACTTATTTAAGTGTTTTGACATCTCTTGAAATTACGATGCCCATTGTTATTTGTTCTAAAAAAATTATTTTCATGCCTACAACATTTGTCTTTTTAGTATGGTGAATCATATTGCCACAAAACTTTTTGTTAAATAAGAGTTCCTAAATAATTTTGAGCTAATATTGTTTTTATTACCTATTTTTTAATTAATTTTATACCTTCATTAGTTCTCAATGATGATATTTCTTAATATATTTTATTTCCTTTTTATTTATTATTTCTAATTAAATCACATATTTTTAGATGTACTTGTTTTGTTTACCTCGTTTGTCCTTATGTGTTTAAATTAGATTCTACATCCTTTAAATGCATTTTTTTTTTGGGCATTCTCATCTTAAAAAAGAGTATGGTATTACTCTTTTGAATTAAGTTATAATTTGATTACTATTAATGTTAAATTTTTTTAAATTACTTCATTTTTTCCTCGGTCTCATATATATATAATAGCGAAGGGAACAAAAAGTGATCTTTTAGTATACACTATAATCACTAATACTAGTTTTACTAAACCCAGTAAACTACTTGTTATTCAAGTGCATTAATATTGTATTTCATATCATAATTCACGTTCTCCATCGACTTCTCAATGTATAAATCCTAGTTTTGATCTTCTTATCACTCTCTAAAAAGACACATAAAAATTCACTTAATTTTTTTCTTCTTTTGTTTCTTATAGATATTTGTTGTCTCATTCGTGTTGCTTTTTTGCTTTTATAGATTCTATTTTTGTTCTTAAAATACTAGTTAACACTTTATCTCATCCTAGTGGGAGAGTTATCATAAAGGAAGAGATAATGAGTTTACATCATAATGACACTTAGGAATTAGCATACCTACCAAAATATAAGCAAGTTAATGGTTGCAAATGAGTGTTTGTTTTGAAAGTTAATTTTGATGGCTTTGTGGATCATCTCAAAGTCAAGACTTGTTTTCAGATGGTATACTTAAACATAGAGAGTTGATTATTTTGAGATTTTTTCTCCAGTGGCTAAACTTGATTTCATAGGATTGTTTATCTCTTTTACTACTATTAATGATTGACCTTTATACCAATTAGGTGTAAAAAATTCCTTTTTTCATGGTAATTTGCAAGAAGTGTATGTAAAGCAATTACTTTAGTTTGTTGCACATACAATGTCTTAATCAAATGTAGAGGTATAATATTAAATTATGACATAATCCATATTTGAACTGATATAGATATACTAATTACTAGGTGAGATTGGAACTGAAAATTCTACATTTATGAAACTATGGTGTGATAACTAGGCTACTCTTCACATGTATTAATCTAATTTTCCATAAAAGGACCATATACATCAAAGTTAATTGTCACTAAATTTGTGAAAAGCTTCAATAAAATCTTGTTTTCACTAGTCATGTCTTAATTAGAGAGCAATTAGGTACTATTTTCACAAAAACCTAAGATGGTCCTAGAATCAATTATACTTGTAGCAAGTTAAAGATGATTAACATCTATACTCCAACTTAAAAGAAAGTGTTGTAAGTCAATATATTATTATGTATACATAATAGGTAAACATAATTACTTAATTATAGGGTTAATTAGAAGGTTAATTATAGTATTTGATTCTAAGAGAGATTGATCCTCTATTTGTATATGTATTGACATCTCATACTATAAATGAATATACAATAAAAGAGTTTTTCTTTTACACTTCCATTTTTATTGGTTAAAAATATTTTTATTTTGGGAAAAAGATAATTGGCTAGAGGATATACAAAAAAGGAGTGAAAGATGGACGTGACATATGAAACTCATATATTAAAAAATAAATTTTTCTTTTTTTTTTAAACTTAAAAGTTTTTCACTTAAAAACACTTGATGTGCAATAAGATGGTATAATGTACAATAAGCATAATATAATGTATAATAAGATATAAAATAAATTTTTAGATAACTAGTTGTTCATTATATGATAGTTGTCACATATTTTAATACCATTGTTGCATATCATACTATCATATTTTTCAAACTAGAAACTCTAAATTAAAAAAAAATTAATTTTTAATATGTGAGATGTACATGTTAAGTCATTTTGTTTGACTATATTATTTGACCGTATAATTGAACAATTTTATTTTTTTGCTATTTTTAAGGAATACATGTTATACATATATAAATGCACTTAAGGTCATGGCATGTAGGTGAAATTGTATTTATATCTTCTTTGTAATAAATTTGTGATACAATTTAATTTAACTGATTTAATAATTCAATTATATTTTTAATGTTAGGTTTGTTATGGATACTTAAATAAATGAATGTAACTAAATTCTTTTTTAAATATTAAAATGAACTAAATTAAATTCTATTTAATTTTCACTCATTTAGGAAAAAATAATTAATTTTATCATATTATTATATTTTATATTAATAATTTTATTGAAAACCTATATTTTAAAATTTGTCATATGAAATCATAAAATTAACTCTTTTGATAAAAATTGACTCTGATAAACTTATTATAAAAATTGTTAAATTATTAAACTAGTCATGAGTCATGTTTCCCATAAAATCAAATTTACAAAATATTGAATTCCTAAACAAATAATATGATGAAGGTAATATAAAAATAATTTTTCTTTCTCAAAAGCATTAATACATTAATATTTTAAAATCTAAAAGTTTCACAAATGATATTCTTTGTAGTTATAAATCTACCTTTTTAGCAGTTGATTTTAACAAAACTATTTCACAATCTTATTACGAAACAATAAATACTACTAAAACTAAATTGAATAAAAATAAGTCATCATCACTTTCACCAATGCAAAGTAAAATGTAACTTTTTAATCAATTAAATATGATTGCAAATGATAATTTTGTTTTAAATGAAGATTTATTAAGGAGGGGTTTTTATTCAGAACAAAAGACTTTAATTTCTTAATATTTATCCAAAGATAAAAGAGCATTATGAAGAACTTAATAATTTAAAAGTATACCTTTATTTCTTGATTATATATATATTCTCTTAAAAAAGAATATAAATTTAAGTATATTAATAAAACTGTGATAGCCCTTCTTTTTAAAATTTTAGAAGTAAATCCCATTTTAATGATTATTAGTTAAAAGGATTTTAAAAACATATAAAATTTAAAAAAAATAAAAATATAACATTAAATATTATTACTCAACAAATTCAAGTATTAGAAAATAGCATCCCATAATCTTCTAAGAAATTAATAGTTATATCTAAATTTTTATTCACACCATTAGAGATACTAATAAAAAATTGAAAAAAATTAAGTATATAGTCTAAGGATCTTCTACAAAATATTAAAAAATTTAAAGCCTTAAAAATTATAAGTCAAGATGAAATTTAAAAAACAAAATTACATGTTTTAATGAAGGATTATGAAACATATTATGAAATAAAAAAAATTGCAACAATAATTTGAAGAAGGCTTAACTATAAATAAAAGACAATAATAAAAGGCAATTCCATAAACAAAAAAATTAAAACACTTTTATAATAAACCATAATTTCTTAATGTATGAAGAATGATTTTATCTAATATCTATGAGTTTTAATGCAAGTAATGTATATGAATGGAACATAAATGGATTAAGTGAACAAAATATTAATAATATTTTACAATAAATGACAATGGTGACCATTGTATATCAAGTTTGATAAAATATAGATAAAACCATAACTAATAATTGACTAGTCGAATTTATTGGTATATTAAAATGATGGTAAGATAATTATTTGATAGATAATGAAAGAAAAAAAAAAGGTATTAAATGCACCTGAACAAGTTATTGGTCATATAACTATAAAAGGAACATCTAATGTGCAAATAAAAACAAATTAAAGGGAATGCTAATGATACTTTACTTTAGACCATCTTTGAAAACTTTATTAAGGATTTAAATTGATTTCAACAAAAATCTTTAGAAATATTTTTGAATTTAATTTTCATGTTTATGCAATACTTTATATAGTACCAAGATATGTTTTTGTTATAACATACTATTATTACTCATTTAAAAAAAATGATTCATTATTGAATTACTAAAACTATTTACTAAGAAGGTTATATTAAGAATTATAATTTTTTATGATAAGAATATACTTTATCATTTATTAATATATGGAGAAATTATTACATATATAAATAATGAAGGTTTGTACTTTTGTACTAATTTAAAATTAAAAGAAAAAATGAATTACATATAAATAGAAAAGAGTTAGAATCATCTTGTTTTCAATATGATTATGAAATAATATTGATACCTTTAAAGATAAGAAAGAAGAAAAATAAAAATTTTAGAAAAGATCAAAAGAAAAGGTATAATAACATGTTTGATAAATCCTTTTATAAATCTAATAAACCTAATAAGTTTAGGCAAAATCAAAAAGGAGCAACTCAAACTATAGAAAAAAGAAAAAAACATTGTTTGTTATAAGGGTAGACAATTAGGATATTGTAAAAGTTATTGTAAATGAAAAGAACAAGTACTAGCTTTAAAAGTAGAAGAAAAAATTAAGAGTACAATTCTTAATCTAAAAAGTACAAGCCTTAAAAGTCAAGATGGTATAGAACTATATACTACACATGAATGTGTAATTGTTAATAGATATAATAGATTATTAAAAAATTAAAACAAAAGGAATATTTGAAAAATTAAAAGAATTACTATTGAAAAAATTAGGTGTTGAAGTTAAGCAACAATACTTTTTTGAAAATGGCTATGCTTAATTTTTTTCTAATATTAACAAAGTTACTTTAAAAGATTTATAGTAGGAAATTAAGAATAAAAAATTTAAGACAAAATTGCCAAAAAATGATATAAATTTAATTAAATAAAAAATAGATAGTAGTGAACATAAAAATGTATCTATTAATGAGAATCTTGATACTTAAGCTTTTCAGATTTAATTTTTAAATATTATAAGTAATATAAAATTTTAAAAATAGTATACAAAAATAGATTTAGTAATAAACAATGAGTATCATATAACTTCAATTGCTTGAATTGACTCAAGTGTGGATGATAATTGTTTATAGAAGGAAATTATACCAACTAAATATTATAATTTGATGCTTAGATATGTAAAGGAAGATTAAACTTTAAAAGTATTTTTATTTTAATAAAAGATTTAAGTTAAGTATTAATCTTATGAGCACATTTTTTTATGCAAATTTATCGTTTTAATGTGAACTCATAAAAAATAGTTACAACTATTACTAACAAAGAAATTTGTTATGAATTTATATCTAAATCAAAGGTATTCTAAGTTAATTTGCAAGAAGATATATGAATATTCAACCATAACTTGATTCTTGTAAAAGCTAAATAGAGACATTGCTAATGTTATTGAATTTTAGCATTATATGGAGTTAGAGAACATGGTGCACATGACAATGAAAGTTAAAAGGTAATTCAAATGGAACGGTTCAACATGAGTTAGACATTAGGTTCTATTTCATCTTAGAAACTGAATTGAAGCAAAAGGGAAGATTGGCTTGATTACACATAAAAGGTCAAATTTTACAAGAGTAAGGAAATGAGTTATAGTAAAGAGAAAGATAATTTTAATTTTCAATTTAGTAAAAATAAAGATGTTAAATATTTTAATAGAAAGGTAATTCTAATTTTCAATGTAGGAAAAACAGAGATATTAAATGTTTTAATAGAAAGTTAATTTTAATTTTCAAGGTAGGAAAAATAAAAATATTAAATATTTTAAGTGTCTAGGAAGGGGACATTGCATTTTAGTGTCCAAATAAGTATACTATGGTGTTGTGATGTAATGGTGATATTTAAACCAAAAATGAGTCCAATGATGACTCCATGCCACCATTAGAAGATGCAAGTGATGAAGAAGAGTACCCAATAAAAGGAGATGCGTTGGTGGCAAGATAAGCATTAAGTGCACAATTCAAGGAAGATGATGAAGTGTAGAGAAATAATACCTTTTATACACAATACCATATTAAAGATGAGATATTTAGTATGATCATTGATAGGAGTAATTATACAAATATAGATAACATTACTCTTGTTAAAAAGTTTAATTTATATATAATAAAACACCTTAAGTTATATAAATTCCAATGGTTGAATGAATGTAAAAAGGTTAAAATAAATAAGCAATTGTTAGTATTGTTTGATATTGGTTACCACGTATGTTGGGCATATTTTATTGGGAATACCATGACAATATAATCGGTATGTAATACATGATGAGTTTAAGAAAAGTTATTCTATTATAATAAATGATAAACCTATTACACTTTTACGTTTAACATCTTGGCAAGTTTATGAACATTAATTGAGGATTAAAAACAAGAAAAAGAGAATGAGAGAAATAAAAGAAATTGAGACCAAGAGGAGACAAAAAGGAAAGAAAGGAGTGAAAGGAGATGAGATTGAGAAAAAAGAAGGAAGAGGATTAGAGAGAAAAATTGAAGTTTATATACAAAATAGAGAATGTTAAGAGAGTTATCTATTTAAAACAACTTATGATTGCATTTTTGCATAAGATTTATTTCATCATTTCTCTCTTTACTATATATATATATATATATATATATATAATGAGATTAGTTTTATTAGGGAAATATAAGAGGATAAAGGTACAATACGGTAGATGAGATTAGCCGTAAGAAAGACTATAGAATGGGATTTATTAATCTAACCGTGCTTTGTTCCGCTAAACCATCAGCAACGAAATTGGAGGTCTTGATAATATGCTTAAAGCATCAATTATAACATGTACATAACAACTTAACAGCTCTGCAAAAGAGCCGCTGTCACCTTCTAAGGACGTTGATCTTTTCGGTTCAGTCAGGTCAATGCAATACTTGAATCAGATTCTAAAATGAAGCTCATATGGTTGTATTCATTTTTTAAGGTAGTAAAGTCTATAGCTATAAGGATTGCTTAACATTTCTGCGTTGCTATAAATTTCATATATTTTGTCAGGATTAAACTTTAAAATTTTAAAAATAAATATTTAAGTTCTTAACTATTAAAATGTAGCTTAAAAAATACATACTAATTTATTCAGGAAAAACTAATTATAAGTTAAATCTAAACCAATAATTTATGAAAAAGGAAATGAATCAAAATTTTAGATAATGATTTCGATTCCTTTACAATCATTTATTCTTTCATAGGAGATGGTTTTTAAAAGCATAGACAGTGGCTTCTTGAAGCAGTTTTTCCCCGCTTATTAATTATTCACGATATATATAGTAAGCTTATGACATTGGTGTGTGAAGTGGCACACTTCTCTACATTTCTTTGTTTTTTTTTTTTTGGTTCAATTCTTGAGTCATTAACTTCCTACCTACTAACTCTCTTTCAAGGATTCTTTCACATGCCCAATTTATTCAATGTCAACAATTGCAAGAAATTGAACAGTCACAAAAAAATAAACAAAATTTCCTAATATTTCTTAAAGTCAATGGTTACAAAAAATTGAAGAATTACAAAGAAGATGAAGAGGTTCAAAGAGAAGATGAAAATGTCTATATTGTATATAATATAGTATTTAAATGACCACATACAGTATTGGTGTCAACTAACTCTCCTGAAGAAGCAGGCTCAATAAAAGGATAAATACAATCAAGATAGAGCAATATTCGCAATTGAAATGAAACTTTTGGTTCTCATTTCTTTGGGGCCTATGATCCATGAGGAAATGGTTACTCATTAGTTAATTATAAGAATTGGTAAGCTACAACTTTCCCTTTTTTCCTATTGAATGGTTCAATTATTCAAGACAAGTTTGAATTGTTTTGTTTTAGCGTGATGGGTTTTCTTTTGCGGCTCCCTTTCTTGATTTGGATAGTTCTTTGTGATGTTGATGACTATTGGCTTACGAACTTGCTCAATTCGTTTCCAAGTCTTTCTGTGATGCTTAGTAAATATCTTTTTTCATGGATTCGTCATAGTTTGTTGCTACCAAAATTGGCTTCCTTCGGTATTGTTTTCTTGCAGACTACTTTTATCTTGAATGAACGTGACAATAGTGTGTCAAAAATGTTGTTTGATGTGGGGCTGTTCTGAGTATTGTAACTTCGTATATTATTTTGTTATGTGCTGATGTTATGATTTATCTGTTTAACAAATAGATTTTTCCTTCGACACCTTGCACATGAGAGATACTTATTATTACGGTTTTGCATGGCTTCTTCTTTTTTCTCTTCCTTTTTTTTTTTTTAATTCTTTTTGTCAATTATGAAAATTTAACATGATATCTCAAAAAGTGTAAATTGAATTATCCCTAAGAGTAACAAAAGCCTCAATTATGGATGCATATCACTATAGAAGTATTCCATAGGAGGATTTTCATGCATCATCAATTACTTATTTGTTAGTAAACTAATAAATTTGATCTAGTTACTTTCATCCAAAAGTAATTGAGCCTAGTTTAAATAGACCGTAACAACAATTTTAAAGGTATGCAAATTACTCTTATAGCCTAGTTTAAATAGACCGTTTAGTGACTTCTGTAACTCTAGCGACTTCTGTAGTGGCTCTGGTAACTCTGTGGTGGCTCCAATGAGAGTTATACAGTTTCTTTTGATTCGAATAAAAATACCTACTTTGATATAATTACTAGATCAATTATTGATTTTGAAAAGTTCTTTGGTAGTAGCTAGTGGTACCTATTGGTAATTGGTGATTTTTATGATCTTATATTATTTCTGAGTATGATGTTGGCTCCCTAATCACATCAGCTCTGTTGGTAACTCCCTAATCGAATTGGTTTGGCTGTGATGCTACGACAATGGCAGGCGGCGGTTGTAATGGTGAAAACTAGCAATCTAGTGACTTTTGTAACTCCAACAACTTCGGTAACTCTATGGCGGCTCCGACGAGACTTACACACTTTCTTTCTATACGGATCAAAATTCCCGCTTTGATACTGTTGTTAAAATCCAATAGTTCTAATATCATTATTAGACAATTATATAATAATTTTTTATTTTATCAATTTGATAAAATAACACACACTAATAAAAGAAATACACATAAATAATATAAATATAAAACTCTACTCACTAGTCACATAATAAATTAAGATGTTCAATTTTTTATATGTTAGATTATATCCAATTTTAATTTAATATAAAAATCAAAGCAAATAAGATTCAATTAGTAAGTTCTATTTGAATACTAATTTTTAATATGTAATAACTTTGAATTAACTCTAATAAAAATAAGTATGAATATTGTAAGTTCTATTTGAATACTATAAGTGCAAGCTAGCAATGTCATTAGTGTAGGCCTTCCAGGCAGAGAAACTTCGTCAAGCAATAAAACTTTCGAGACTAGAAAAGTTAGCAACATTAAAGAGATTATAGTTGGTCATGATGTTCTCATTGATTCCCTTACTTTGGGCAAGAGAAGGAGGGGCAAAACAATTGTAAATTTTTGGTTGTTCAATGAAATAGACAAACCTTTATTTACATATTATCTTTTTTATTTTTATCCTAAATTATTATTTGCACTATTTTAAAAATGTTTATAAGGGTTTAATATGTGCACTAAATATAAACAAATATATTTCAACAAATTTTAATATCACAATTAAATAATAAAAAATAATTTATTTTCACTAATTTTTTTAGTAAATATTTTATCTAAACAAATTATTTTTTAATAAACAAATAAATTTTAAGAAAAGAAAGAAGAATATATAAGAATCAAAATTGCTTCAATCGAAAAGTGTAGTAGATCAATCTTCTTCCGGTTAAAAAATATTGTTAATTAGTAAATTCAACTATCAAGGGTAATCTCTTGCCAAGAGAAAGTTGATTTCATGTTTTTATAAATTGCTATTTTGATTTCTCTTTCTCTTGAACTCTTTATATATATTATTCTATTTTGCTGTATAAAATCTCTTTATTTAAATTTAGCAATGTGTTAAATTGAGTTTATTTGTCATAAAAGATTAAAATTGTCAATTTTCTTAGGAGACCTTATTCACATTACTCTTGGGTTGCATTAGAGAGCAACACGTACAAAAGATACAAAGTTAACGATATGGATTCATAGAAACTCATAGTACACGGTCTTGTATATTTTTCAAACACAAACAAGATTTATTCAAATACATAATGACAAGCACACTTCCATTTTAATTCACTCCTTCCATATTGCATGCGAGTCCTTATTAGTAATATATTAAACCAAAATAGACTTATTAACTTGGACTCTTGTTCTATTTAATTTAGCACGTTTAACTTCACTTATCAGTTGATGATTTGGGCCTTATATAAATCCCTATATTCTGAATATAGCGACCAAAATATGCAAAAAGACCCAGAGATTTCAGCAATCTCCATTGGAGGGTTAGAGAATTTCACGGTATCCATAGTGACCCCATTCGGATTATCTTCTTCGTGGCCGTAAGTTCATAAATAGTTCCCAAATTTGTGGTAAATGGCTATTGCTGTGACATAAATGCTGTTTTGATTATGCCAATACCCATCTGCTCCAGAACTTCTTGTTATATATTCCCCGGAGGCAAACTTCACCTGGACACATATATTTACACTCGATAAGTGATGGGTACGAAGCACACCATGGAATATCCAGAAGCAAATGAAAATCAGTCATTAGTAAAATACGAAGTCCAAAAAGTCCCTAATAAGCAATTTTATTGTTTTTCCCATGGACAGACTTCAATTGAGTATTCAAGTAAGAGACGCTCAATTTTCAAATAATAAGCAGCAAACTCTTGGGCTTGTGTCGTATATCTAGCATCTACCATAATATGCATAAAAAATATTTTCACGCACAATAAGGGCCCTGACCTTAGAATGACCGCCTCCGTTGCCGCCAAACTTTACCTTCTTCCCTTGGCCATTGGCGTCTTGCACGGTGAAAGTAAGGGAATCAATGACAACACCATGTTGCTTCTTATTGGAGTTTCGATGGTCCCATTGCGTGAAGAAGTTTCTCTGCCCCAAGGTCTGAGACTAATGACACGGCCAGCCTGCACCTGCAATATGTACGAGATACATATATTTATATGCTGACTCTTAAAGTCTGAACCATCAAGGGGATTTGAGGATCTGGCTAGGATGATACCGGCTTTGTATAAAATCCAATACGCTGAATATATCTGTCAGCATATCCATAAAAGCCAGCGACTTTAGCATTCTCTAGTATCGGAAAAGAGAACTTGACAATGCCAGCGGCCTTATATTGTATACCGTAGTCATAGCCAAAAGGTTCATATTTTCTCAGATTCGTGATAAATGTCAGAGATGTGACATAAACGTCACCCTTCGATGTCCCATATGCTCCAGCAATTGATTTTAAATACTCGTTGGCAGCGAAGTTTTGCTGCAAGTATATACACGTAAAATGCTTATCATATTTATTGAGAAAATACGTTTTCATCAAAACAAATTTAAATTATAAGTATTGTTTAAAATAAAAAATAAATTTAAAAGTAATTTTTTTAAGAAACAAAAGGAACAAAAAAACCTTAATTATGAATATTTTTTTCTTTTAAAGAAAAAAAAGTAAATCTAATAATATTTTTTTCCTTGTTAAAAAGACAAAAAAAATTTTTTTGATTATTTTTTAAAGAAATTATTTTTTTAATTATTTTTTCTTATTTTCTCTAATTATGAATATTTACATTATAAAAATTTCATATATGTATAAAAATTTATTAATATAAATTAAATAAATTATAATATATGTTAATTATAATTAAGTAAGTTAAGTGAATTATATATATATTTTCTCTTAACATATTAAAAAGTTTACAAATTAACTATTGAATTAATATTAAATATTATAAATCATAAAAATTAATTGAAAAAATTAAAATTAAAATTAAAATTAAATATTTAAATATTACTAAAATAAAATATTATCATATGAATATTTCACCAGTTTTCACAATATAGACTTAATATACCTTGAGACTAGGGCATGAAGCGCAATGGAATACCATTGGTAGACTATAAATCCAACTTTGAGTGGGTTTCATAAAAAAAAAGGACAAAGAGGTTCATTCGTGAGACTCTCACAGCTTGAAGTTTGAAAAAGTAGTAAATTATGTACAAAAATTGAGTTAAAAGCACATTAACATTATGCCAAGTCTGAGAATTGCATATAATACTGCCTTCATCAGCTGACGAGTATCAACACCGCTGGCACCGCCATACTTAAGGATCACGGTTGCCCCACTTGCGTCTTGGACAGTGAAGATAAGTGAATTAACAACAGACTCGGTGGCAATTGTAATGGCCTCAATGTCCCTATCTTTTGGAATCTGAAAGCTCCAATTGTCCGCGTCAAGATCTCTGCCCCACGGCCCTAACTTGATGATAGGTTTCGCATTAACCTGCACCTACACTATAAAATTATTCATAGGTGCACGTGCACCAAATTAGACATCTTATTTGAATCTCTCTCTCTCTTTCTCTCAAAAAAAAAAAAAAAAAACTTAATTAAGACTTTATGAGTTTAAGAAAATAGGTATTGGATATCTGCCTCTATGAGTGTGTGAAAGGTGATATGTTGTTGAAGATAAAGATCCCTGACTGAAGAGTTGAATTTATAGGTGACTATGGGAGCGTAGAGGCATGCTGTTAGAAAATGCTTTCATTTTCCTTTTATTTTAATAATAACATAGTGATCATAATATTTAATTAAAAAATATTAATTAACTCAAAAATTATAAAATTGTTCCATTTTCCTGACCTCTTTAGCTATGCTAAATGGGCACAAACATTGATGCAATACTACAAAAAGAGAAAAACACATGTACTTTTAAAAAGTTGAAATTATAGTTAAGAGATAAATATAATAATAAAATATATATTAAATATGATATACATATATATAAATATTTTTCAATAAATTTAAAATTTTTTTAACATATCATTTATGAAAATTATTACATTATTTTATATTGTAAATAACATTTTTGTTAAAAACATTAAAAAAAATATTTTATAGCTATTGTAATATGATAATTTAAATAATATAAATAAAAGTATTTAATATAATTATTTGAATAAAAGATATTTATTGATTATAAATTTTATCAACAAATTATTAGAAAAATTACTATTTGCATTACCTTCAAGATACACTAACTAGAAGCATTTGACATGTATATTAAAAATATTTGATATGTGTATAATAAGCATTTGTCATGTGTTTTAAATGTGTTCAACACTTATATTCGATCCTTCTTTTATATTTTTATTTTTCTTATTAGACACATTTTGATATATATGAGATATGTCATATGAATGTTATATCCGATTCATGTGTCTACTATGAGCATGGATCATTTTAGAGCATGTGCTTCAGAGCTTTTCTTACGTTCAAAATTTATTTTTGGTCTTTTAGCTCTTCAAGCGTGTACCTTAGATTTTTTTTTTTTTTCTGTTTTTCCGAAGACAAAGTAGGTTATATCATTTTTTGTGTTACCAATTTCCACTATTTTCTTTCTTTGTTTTTTTTTTTCTTTTTGGTTTTAAGTTCTGCTAAACAATCAAGCCTTTCCTTTTCCACGGTAAGCAATTTCTTTGACAAATATAATTTGATCTTTTTATTAATTAATAGCTTAGCAATTTAAGTTAAGTAATTAAGTCAAAATATATAAAAATAAATATGAATAGTATGATAAAATTTGATGTTTTCCTAAAAGCTTTGAGAGGAAAAGGAAAGTTATTAAGTAATAACTTTGTTACACATATAAAGATGCAATGAAAAAATTTACTTGTTACAAAATAGGCGCATTAGTGGATATTAAAGTAAAAAAGTATTAAAAAAATTAAACTAATACTTATTTAATTTTTTTCTTTAAAATCACTTATTTGATGTTAAAAATCATCAATTGCATTTAATTTTATTAATTTTTTTATTTCAATATATTTGATTGTATTTATTCTCCATGTAGATCTAAGCAATAATTTTGCATGTAAGTTCTTGATATAAAACGTCAATGTATAGTGCAAAGTCATAAGTAAAGTTATAGATTTTTGGAAAGCTTAAGAGACACAAGAAATAAAGGTAATTATAGTCGAAGAAGATAAAAATTTATTAAATAATATTAAGGTAAATTTTGATTTAATGTACAAATATCAAAATTAACATGTCTATCTTATGCCACTCCAAATGAGAATTTGGTGGTAATTCAACGTGTTTTTTCAAATATTGGATTGTATTTGAATTCCTATAGTCATATCCCTCCTTTAAGGTGAGTGAACCAGTGAATTTTAAATTTAATACTTCATAACTGAGTTGGATAAGACCCACTTGAAGTTAACATTGAGAGATTGGTGAATCCGGAGAGGATGAATCAGAAAGCAGCGACTCCTAAATTGGACTGCAGGTATAATAATTAACATCCTTGCGGTGCTTTTTTTCTTTTCTTTTGTTTTTTTTTTTTGAGTGAAGAAAAATGCTTATCTTAAAAATCAAGGTATTTAACTCTTTATGGAGGACATATTCCCCCACTTCACCTAATTTTTTAATTCTTTCAAGCATGTGCAGCAAAAAGTATTTGCAATTAATGACGAAAATCGACGTCTTGCCCATCATCCTCTCTCTCACTCACATTTTCACCAGAGAGAGAGATAGACAGAGAGAGGTCGAAGACAACGTTTATCACGATATATAATAAGACGAACGACTTGAGGGAAATTGACTTTCTTGCCCGACGTCACATCCAAATGGGGTGGCATTCCTTGTACTTGACCAATTCAAGGCCCGGATATCGACACTCCCCTTTAGACAAATATATTAGGAGACGACCGAGCAGAA
This sequence comes from Bruguiera hainesii, assembly GCA_023213295.1. Lineage (NCBI taxonomy): Eukaryota > Viridiplantae > Streptophyta > Magnoliopsida > Malpighiales > Rhizophoraceae > Bruguiera > Bruguiera hainesii. Next base: position 3,554,425 of record JAHOYR010000004.1, read on the forward strand.
AATACTGAAACTCTGTTAGATTTATGTGATTAACATTCCTCAATTACGTATATCATGATTTTTTTTTTTTTAGCAAAAACCAATGTTGCATGTTAATGATCGCACTTGTGAGAGGTCAGGGGTCACACCTCGATAGCCTCATCCAACCCCTCTCATTAGGAAGATTCATTATCTGAACACTATTGTACCTGGATAGGTTTTCTCTTTATGAGTTTGGGACTCACGAAAAGAGATGGAGAGAGAGAGAGAGGTCAAAGACAACGATTGAGTGTGGAACCCACTAGAGAGAGATAGAGTTCCAAGACAACGTTTATGACGCTGTATAATAAGACGAGCAACTTAGTTCACATTGAATTTCTTGCTGGAAGTCACATTCAAATTGGGTGGCTTGTTAACATATAGTAAGACGAACAACGTTTATCACGACAAGGATTCGTGGACTGAGCTTGCTTGGTTACCCTTAAAAGTCAACGGGAGAGATAATGTATGAAATGACTAATGTTTATTAATGGAAATGGCCAGTGTATATATTCGCAATGAATGGTCCAATCACGGTGATCCAACTTGATCCTTGGAGAGATATGTACAAGATAAACATGACAAATAAAATTAAGATAATTTTGTTTTTTCCCGTACAAATTTGTTATATTTTTATACTATATATACTGCATAATAATATATAGATGAGGGATGGAGTATTTACTTATCAGAAAGATGAGGACAATATGTCAATGCTGAGTGTAAAATTTTATTGGCTTTTTATCCCAATAAGCCCAACGGCAAAATTTTTAATTAATAAATGTCTCTTCTCCACGTCTGAGTTCATTGTCTATGAAAGCTCTGATTGATTTTCAGCACAAAGCAGAATGGAGATGGCTTATGAAGCTGTGACGAGTGTCTTCGCCCCTGAAACTCAATAAAACATCGTGTTTGAATCAATGGGCAGGAAGAGAAGCATTGGAACTAGTGGAAGCCATGAAAAAAGTATTGATAGACAAACATTGCCATCTTTATTATATGTAGCATAAATTATAAATGCCTCAATGTCATAAAGACTTTGGAAAAAAAAAAAAAAAAACAAAAAGCAGAGAGCGAAATGCTCACCCAATTTCCACCCACTGAATTTCCATGAAAAAGTAATGCTAGACAAACATTTCTACCCGCCAAATTTCCCTGGGAGTTTCCTGACCACAGGATCTCACTCCTCGTCAACATTGCCACCAAACTCCTTGGTCGACTCAGCAGTCGTCCTTGATCCACTCAGTATATACCCACCGACCCAGAATTCAAAAGACGCAAATTGATTAAGCAATGAAAACAAAGTACCGTAATGCAGTTTCCACGCTTACAGGAAATAAAGAAAAATGTTTAATTGGCTGCATTTACATGCTTGTCCTTAAACAGTGCCAAAAGAGGAACGTTGAATATGAGTTGGCCATCTTGTCCATTGAAAAGGAAATGCCAACCTTCCTTTTGTCTTTTTTTTTTCTTATTTTTATTCTTTTTTCTCACTTTATTATTAATTTTAAAAAGTTAATATCTAAAAAAAATTATTATTTTTGAGCGAATTAACAAAAATATTATGATTTAAAAAATTCAAAATTTTAGACACAGTAAAACTTTTGAATAATAAATCTACCTCAACGTTAAATTAAGTTAATGGAAAACATTAGAAGCAATAAAAGTACTAAAGAGATTTATATTGGGTTGATCGGACCTTTTAGACCTTATGAGTCCAACCCACCAATTACCATTCTATTAAAATTATAAACAAATAATTTGTGAGATATAAAATCATTTTTAGTGTAATCAACTAAAACAAAAAAAGTTACTTATGAAAAAAATAAAAGTAAAATAGAAAAATTAGAGATTATGCTTTTTAAAATTCTATTTGTACTAATTGAATTTGTTATAGGTGTTACTTGACTTTTCAAAAATTGAAATATTGCAATTTTTGTTATTATGTAGGATGTTAATAAATTTAACTCTTTATAATGGTGGGATTTTGAAAATAGAGCATGATGTTTCATATGTGGGAGAAGGGATTTCTTGAAGCCATTACAACTAACAATTTGTCAATGTTGACTATAGGAACTCTTATGAAGAGGTATGGTTACAAAAATGTTAAAGGTTAATTGTTTAAATTTCACCACCAAATTTTGGATAAAAATAAATCTTTTAGTAGGACATCTAATAAACCTTTATTGGAAATGCTAGAGGAGATGGCTATAACAAGAGAACACCTTGCGTGGGTTTAAGTTATAAATGGGGTTGGTGATCTTGTAATAGTTAAGAGCATGAATACAATTGGTAGTAATTGAGGTGGCGATAATGTAGAGTCTAATCAATTTAAAGTATATGCAGATGGGATTGACACATAAGACAATGTCGTCATTGATGCTATTAATTATACTAGTCAAATAAGAATGGGAAGGTTTAAGGCATCTTAGAATGGAGTTATTAATGATACTAGATTATATAAAGATGATGGTGATATAGGACCATAAGATTATAAGGAGGATATTAGAGTTGGGTAAAAGATCATGCTTTACTTTTGTTTATTGTTTATCTTAATATCTTTTTGGAGGTGTGATTACATGTAAGTTGAATGACCAAGCTAATTAGGCCTAATTTACTCCCTTTATGGGTTGCCTTAAGGATTAGCAAGTAGTCTAAGAGCTTAGTCTTTGTTTCATAGGCTTAACTTTTTAGACTTGATTCATGGCATCCCTTATACTTATATGTTATGTTGAAGGTGGAAATTTCCTTAAACTCTTTATTTTTTATGGTGCCAATTACAACTATTAGAAATATAAGGTAACCATGTATATTTAATTTCATAACTATAAACTTTGGAAGATAGTTGATAGTTGCCTAAAAACACCCCTAAAGTGAGCACTACTAGGAAGAGTATATCCATCATCGAGGAAAAGAAATTTGAAATCCTCAACTTTAAAGTAGCATACATGTTACATTATGATTTAAGTATCGGTGAATATAATAAGGTTTTATCATATAAGAAAATAAATGAGATTGGGGACAAACTTAAAGTCATTCACAAGGGTAAAAAACATATGAAAAATACTAAGATCGACTTGCTTATATGTAAGGATAAGCTATTTGAGATAAAAAGTGATGAGATGATCTTGGATATGTGCATAGGGTTCTCTAACATCAAGTGATGAGATGATCTTGGATATGTGCATAGGGTTCTCCAACATCATTAATCTACTTAAGAACCTTGGGAAGGAAATAGAGATAAGTGACATTATAAAAAAGATATTGAGATCACTATTATGGAACCCTAAGGTGATAGTGGTCATAGAATCTAAAGACTTAAACATATTATACTTGGATGAGTTGATTGGGTCTTTACTAACCTATGAGTTGACCTTTACTAAAAAGGTTGCTGAGAAGAAGAAAATATTTACTTTTAGAGCCTTCTTTCCCAAAGAAAGCAATGATAATAATGATGAGAATGATCAATATATTCAAAAAGATGAAGAGGAGTTGGCCATGCTAACCAAGAGGGTCGTATGACTTTAAAGATAAAAGAAGCAAAAAGGTAAAAGATCCTTCAAGACCAACCAATATAAAGATTGGATCATTTGTTACTGATATAGGTAAATCTCAGTGAGCCAAGTAAATAGGACTAATATATTAATGCTCGAACCAAGAGGAATCTGTGAACAACAAGTCAAAAAGAGACTGAGGGGTGTCAGGAGTGGACCTAGCATTACCAATTCGATGCTTAAGTTAATAATGGTATTATAGAGAAAAAGTTAATAGTTAGAGGAATAAATAAGGCATACCATAAAAGTGATGTCCATCAAGTATTTATAACAAGGCTCAAATGTTGTCATATAGTAAGGGAAATAATTTAAATAAGGTACATATATGGGGACCATAGGGTGATATGCATACCTCAAAAGGCGCAATGTTAAAAAGGCTAAGCTGAGTAAGAGTGTGCTCGATATTGGGCTAGCCTATGGGCCTATTAAGGCGAATGGAAATTATCCTTACCAGTTACAATTACAATAAACTTAATCACATTACTTACAACTATCTTGCAAGCAAGAAAAAGGACAAAAAGCTAACAATAAAGACCCTTATAGCTACTTAAGAAGACTTAAATGACTTAGAAGATGATTTTGATGATATTGGAGTCAACTTAACATTTATAGTTATAAAAGATGAGGTCTATTCTAACTATGATATCTCTAATAATGATGACTCTTTGATTAATGAGTTGTATAATACTTTTGATTACATATATAAAAAGCTTAAAGGCATGACTATAAAAAATAAGGGTCTTTATGTTAAGAATGTCTTTATAAAGTATGAGATTAAATCCTTGAAACAAGATAATGTTTCTCTTAAGGACGAGGTTAAGTCACTCAATATGAAAAATAATGAATTAAATAATGTTTACAATGAGGAAAAACCCGTAAAACTATTAGATAAAAATATTCATCGAAAGAAAGAAATATTTAAGCTTTAAAGTCTCTTTCAAAATTTTTCTCAAAGTACAAACTAAATATACTACTTGACTTTTAAAAGTCTCAAGGTGATAATAGTGGTTTAGGCTATGCATCTTATGCATGTCAACCCAAAGTTTCTTAAGGTAAGCAACTTGTGCTTGCACACATGCATAAGCATTTATAATTACATCTTATAAGAATGCCCATACTTTATATCATGGTAGAAAAGCATCTCATAAGTATACATATATGTACACAATACACATATAAAGACTTAAAGCATCTTGTAGGTATGCATACTCTTATGATAGATGACATCATGATAGATATGATGTTCATGCATATTAATACCATATTAGATACTATTTTGTGGTAAATTTGGTCACATGCAAAATTCTTGTAACATAAGATAGAATTTTAATGGATATTCTTATGTAAGTGCTAGAAACACTAAAGTTAACCCACAAAGAACTAAGAAAATTTAGGTACCTAAATTTAAATGAATTGTCATTAAGTATGTTTTAAGAGTAGTGTAAAGAAAGATAAATGAAATTTAAATAATGGTTACTTTAGACACATGACAAGAAATTCTAAGAGCTTTATTTCCTTTAAGAAAATATATGGTAAGATGATAACGTATAAAGACAATGACAAGGTTAAGATTATTGACATTAGAAAGATAGGTAAGAGAAAGTCCTCAATGATTGATATTGTCTCATTTGTCAAGGGATTTAAGTTCAATTTGTTAAGTATTAATTAAATATGTGATAACAGTTACAAGGATTCATTTGAGTAAAATGCTTGTTATGTTATTGATTCCAAAACAAATGATCCTTTATTTGTTACTAAATAATCTAATAATTTGTATATTATTAATTTACACACTTTGTCCAATCAAGATATAAATGCTTTACTTCTGTTAGTGAAGAATCATGGATGTGACATTAAAGGTTAGGTCATGTAAGTGTGAAACAACTATTAAAACTTAACCAACATAACCTTGTAAAGGTTTTCTAAAGTTAACATTTAAGAAGGGCAAGGTGTGTGACATATGCCAAATAGGTTAACATAGTAAGATCTTTTTTAAGAGAAAAAATGTAATATCTACAATTGGACCTTTGTTGTTGTTAAATATAGACTTATTTAGTCTAACTCATATTTCATCTTTAAGTTATAAGTCATATGCTTATGTCATTTTAAATAATTATAGTAAATTTGCATAGGTTACATTTTTAACTCATAAAGACAAATGCTTAAAGACCTTTGAGGAGGTTTTTTAATAAATCCAAAATGAAAAAGGTATCATGTTACTTTAATCAGAAGTGATCATGATGGTGAATTTGAGAATGAAGACATTAAGAATTTTTGCAATTCTCAAGGTATCTATCACAACTTTTTAATTCCAAAAACTCCATAACAAAATGTAGTGGTTAGAAGGAAGAATAAAGCCTTGTAAGAGACAATTAGAGCCAAATTAAATAAGTATAACCTTATTTAATATTTTAGGATGGAAATCACCCATATCACTTGTTATGTGTTTAATAGAGTCTTCATTCATCAACTCTTTAAAAGATTCCTTATGAGTTATGAAATGGAATGAAGTCTAGAATAAACTTCTTACGTGTATTTGATTACAAGTGTTATATTTTAAATACAAAAAGACAAGTTTAATTTAAGGTAGATAGAGGTATCTTCTTAGGGTACTCTTTTATTAGCAATGTATATAAAGTGTTTAAGAAAAAGTCTTTTGTTGTAGAAAAGTCAATGCATATTGCATTTGATAAAGCTAACACTTTCTCTCATAAAAAGGAAGAGTTAGATGACTTTAGAGGTATAAACAAAAGCTTAAAGAAGGCAAATGAACTACCAAGGTAGTAATAACATTATAATGATGTTTGAAAAGAGCAAATTGAACAATTAAAAGTGAATAAGTCCAACCTTTCAAAGGATAACAACCTTAATACTATTGTTCAATAAGTTCTAAAAAAATGGAAACATGTTAAAAAGGCATTCCAAGATCAAATCATTGGTAGCCCTTCTAACCTCTTAAGAACTTGGTTTACATTTAGAAACACTAACACTGTAGCACTTATTTTACAAGTAGAACTAACATATATAAATGATGCATTGGTTAACCAATCTTGGGTATATGCAATAGAGGATGAACTCAACCAATTTAAGAAAAAATAAGATCTAGACTTTGGTACTAGGACCTAGTAATCATCCTATTATTGAAACCAAATGGGATTTTAGAAATATGTTAGGTGAAAATGTCCAAATTGTGAGAAATAAGGTAAGGTTAGTTGCTAAAAGTTACAATCAAGAATAAAACATCAATGATAAAGAGACCTTTGCCCCAATTGTTTGGTTGAAGGGCACTAGTATGTTACTTGCATTTGAATTGCATAAGTATTTTAAGTTGTATCAAATGGATGTGAAGAGTGCATTCCTTAACAACTATATCACAGAGGAAGTTTATGTTAGTTAACCCTCTGACTTTGAAAGTGAAAGGTTTTAGAATCATGTTTACAAGCTTTTAAAAGTCTTGTATGGTTTAAAGCAATTGCTAAAAGTTTGGTATGAAAGACTAAACTCTTTTTTGGTTGACAAAGGCTTGATAAAAGTTAAAGTTAATATTACTTTTTTTTTACCAAATCAATAAGTAAAGATTTGTTAATTGTTCAATATATATTGATGATATAATTTTTGGCGTTATTAATGAATCATTGTGTAAGGAGTTTAATAGTAACATAAAAGCTTGATTTAAGACAAGTATGATAAAAGAATTGAATTTCTTCCTTTGCCTCTAAATTAAGCAAACAAAAGATGAAGTTTTCAACTATGCAAAGGAGTTATTGAAAAAGTTTTGCATATATGATTCCAAATCTTGTGGCACTCCAATGACCACTTCCATAAATCTAGACAGTGATGTAAACTTTAAGGTTATGGATAAAAGTAGTATATAAGTATAATTGGTAGTTTTCTCTATTATATTACTAGTATATTATATTTGATATTTACTATTTGTATATGTGCAATATTTCAATCTAGCCTAAAGGAATCACACCTAGTTGCCCTTAAGAGAGTACTTACATATATAAAGGGAATCATAAGTTTAAGACTTTGGTATCTTAAAGGAATAACTTTTGACTTAATGGGTTACTTAATCTTAGACTTTTGCCACATATCAAACAATACATTGAAAGGTTGTGTAAAAAGTGCATAACATGCAAATAGGCCAAATTTAAAATTTCATCCCGCAACTTGTATACCTTTTTACCCATACCTAAACAACTATGTGTTGATTTATTTATAAATGTTGTGTTAGGTTTATTGCAATAAAAAAAAGTAAAGATTTTATACTTGTTGTATAAAACTAATAATTTTTTTGTGGTAGATTTTATACTTATCTATTTGATACTTGTGGTATAAAACATTTTTTATTTGATACTATAAAACTAATAATGCAAATAATGTGATAGAATTATTCTTTAGAGAGGTAATATGATTGCATAATATGGTTCAAAGTATTATTTCAGAATAAAATATAAAGTTCTTGATTTACTTTTAGAAAACTTTGTGAAGTAAGTTAAATAGTAAATTATTATTCTCAACTATTACCATCCACAGGCAAATAGATAAGGTGAGATAGTTAATTGAATTCTTTATATTTTGTTGTATGCTATTATTTATATGAATCTAAAAAGATGAGAAAATTGTAGAGGAAAACATTTTTTAAGTGCCTAATAAACTACCGTGAGCATTTAAGGCAACTCAAATCATCATCAAATTACCAAAAATATGTATAGGCAACAATCTAAGTGGCAAAAATCCTCCCTTGGGTCAACAATATTAGGAACAATGATATTGACAACAAGATTATGAGACACTTGCATTTTTCCTCAATATTGTATTTGCACTAATTACAAATAAATGATTCAAATTAAGTTCAAAATCATAATTTGGTCGATGAAATAACACTAGAATTGGATATTAATGGCAAGAGGTCTAATCAATGAATACTATGTCACCAATGATCATTAAGTGGGCACTAACAATTTCCTCAGTACAAAAAAGGGCAGTAACCACTCAACAGAAGGCAGATTAGCTACAAACCAAAAAAATTTCAGTAGATCACCACACACACTGAATCACAAAATTAATTAGAAAATACATACCTTTAGCGGGTAGTCTCTTAGTCATCAATCTACCAATGCATAAAGAGAAGGTAAAAAGTTAGTATGTTATACCGTTGTTTTTACTTACTATATCTTTTCATTTTTTTGCTCAAATACAGATTTGTAAAATAAAATAAAATAAAAACAAGAGAATCTCAATAGGAAGTACAAAAAATAGTCAAAGAGGTGAAAACAAAAAAAAAAAACCTGAAATTGAGTATTCTTAACTAAAAGAGTGCCAAAAAACTTGCTGCTGGCTTCTGCCAAAAAACGCAACGGAGACACCTCCAGGGTCCTTGCGGGCTGATCTATGCATACCGAAGGGAGGTTAGGAAGCCCTTGAAGTAACGAGTGACTCAAGACTAGCCACCGTCCACCATCCCACGCATCTCCGGTTGACGTCACATTGGCCTAAAACTATCACTGTTCGATGCACGGGGAGCCGATTTGTCTAACGGAAGCCACCACACATCAAACGATGCCCTGTATGGCAGCGACAACTACCTCGAAGTTCAACACCGTTGTTGTTTCCCTTCCTCTATGTGGTGGTCGTGGCCATCATCGTTGCTTGTGACCAGTATTGGCGAACTCAGCGAGTTTCGATCTACCAGTGGTGCCCTCCACGCGCCGAACAGAGGCCGACAGCTCTTCAGCACCAGCAGCCAGCGCCCTCACCCAAAACAATACCCTGTTTGAAAATCATACCGATTTTGGGTGCTTTGAGTCAGTGAGCCGTGCAAAATTATTAAAAATAAAATAGAAAAAAATAATAAAATATTCACAGAAAAAAACATAACAGTAAAAATAAGTGCGCCACAGTACCGTTTGGTTTGGCCACAACTTTCACCGAACATAATCGTACTTTTGAGTCCTGAAGAATCGGGGAAAAATAGACCGAGTCATAGAAACAGACATAATATTTTTGAACCCCGAAGAATTGTGGAAAAGCAGACCGAGTCATTTAACATATATACAATATAGCGCACGTCCCCCTCACACTTCTACATCTGCCAAACTTTCCCTTTTGTTGAGAAGCTCGTCGCAACAAGGGTTGTTACGTATAGTTTTGTTTGTGGGATTGAGTGGTTTTGGTTAACTAATTCAACCTTCAGAACACTGGTTCTTGATTTCAAATGTATACAAGTTTTGTTACGGTGAGCTGCAGGTCTGATATTAGGTACTCTGTACATGTTTTTTTGCTAATTATGTTTTTGTGGCTCACTTTGAATAAAATAATTTTTGACCCTAAAAAAAATATGAGTTTGATGTTTTTGTGCCATGTGCTTTAGGTGGATTCTAATGAATTGCAGCATATTTTTGTAGTTGAAAAGGGCAAAACAATTGTAACTTATTGGTTATCCAATGAAATAGACAGAATTTTGTTTTTAATTTTACCATAAAATATTATTTACATTGTTTTAGAAAAATTTATAAGATTCTTATAAGTGCACTAAATAAAAAAAAAACTTTTTTTTAAATAGATTTCAATATTATAGTAAAAAAATAATTTATTTGCATAAAAAAATTTCTCAGTAACTATTTTATATAAACTTTTTTTTTTCAGCAAATAGAATGGATTCTAAGAAAAGAAAAAAGAACATATAAGAATCAAAATTGATTTAATTAAAAAGTGTAATAAATCAATTTTTTTCTAGTTAAAAAATATTATTAATTAAAAAATTCAACTATAAAAATAATATTTTGGTAAGAGAAAATTGACTTCAAATCTCTACACGTTGCTATTTTTAATTTCTCTTTCCCTTAAACTCCTTATTTACATCATTCTTTTTTCTTGCATAATATCATATTCTTATTTAGATGGAACAATGCATTAGATTGGGTTTGTTTGTCATAACAATTTAAAATTGTCATTTTCTTTGGAGACCTTATTTACATTACTCTTGAGTTGCATGAGAGAGACATACAAAGTTAATAATTGGATTCATAGAAACTCATAGGACACGATCTTGTACATTTTTCAAACACAAACAAGATTTATTGAAATATATAATGGCCAGAGTACAAGCACACTCTCATTTCAATTCACTAGTTGCACATTACATTTGAGTCCTTACTTATTGACTTGGACTCTTGTTCTATTTAATTTAGCACGCTGAATTTTAAACTTAGTGTATATATATTGTTGAAATTGAGAGAAAATCTTAATTTACTTATATGGTGATTTCTTACAAATTTATAAATGAAAAAATTAAAAAATTAAAAAAATTAAAAAAGTATAACAGTAAATTTTTCTTTTTATTTTATTAGAAATAATAAAAATTTTCTTCTAAATTCTTCTATTTTCCTTAAAAAATTTATTTCAAAATTTTTCTTTTTATTTTTTTTTTAAAAAAAATATATAAAATGAATTATTCTCTCAAATTTACTTATTTTCCCAAATGATCTCTTCAATATAAATGACAAGCCTGTAAAGACAACTAATTAGCCTTTTCTCTTTATTTCCTGTAAGTGCTCACGATACTTTTTGTCATTACTTACTCAATTTGCAACTTTTGAACCGACTTTTTTAGCGGAAAATAGCGAAGAAACATTCTACGAAATTGACAGGAAAGTTAATGGATATTTATAATCCAAGTGGAATCGACAACCAAGAAAGACTTTTGCTCAACCAAGGATTTAGGTGCAATGTCGACGATGGTGAGATCCAACGAGTTGGAAACTTCATGGAAATTTCGTGTGTTTTATTTTTTCAATTTTGACGATGCTGCCAAGAAGGTTCAAGGAAACTTCATGGAAATTTCTGGGTGGAAATTCCGATGGTGTCGATGAAAATTGAGCGGCCTTTTTAAAAAAATATATATATATATTTTGTAGTATATTAATAATTATATATATAAATTGAGATAAGAAATTATTTATTATCATGATTAATTATTAAATTAAATCATTTTTTATATTTAATTTTAATATTAATTAATCTAAAATATAATATTGTAAAAAAATTTAATTTTAAATTTAAATTAATAAAAAATATATTATTTTATTAATTTAATTATCATACCAAATGATAATGATGGAGGCATTTCTCATTTTAATTCTTTGTGACATTGACTATATTTATTTGTTATAACTAAAGCCTATATATACATAGCAAGGATTAAATATGAAATGTTGAGGATGGTGAGATGGAGATTTCGTGGTATTTCTCTTCTTTATTCTTTGTAACATTGAGCCTATCTATACAAGAGAAAGAGTAAGGATGACAAGGCTTGTCTAGCAATACATTTTTCCATGGCTTCCACCAGTACCTCTGCTTCTCTCCCTACCCATTCATTCGAACACCATGTTTTCTTGAGTTTCAGGGGCGAAGACACTCGTCACAGCTTCATAAGCCATCTCCATTCTGCTTTGTGCCAAAAATCAATCAGAACTTTTATAGACAATGAACTCAGAAGTGGAGAAGAGATCTCGCAGAGGCTCTTGAATGCCATTGAAGAGTCCATGTTTGCCGTTGTTGTCTTCTCCAAAGGCTATGCTTCTTCCAGATGGTGCTTAGATGAACTTGCAAAGATAGTGGAATGTATTGACACCCGAGGGCAGAAGCTCATCCCGGTATTCTATCACGCAGATCCGTCAGATGTAAGGAAACAGATCGGGACTTTCGCAGAAGCATTTGTTAGACATGAGGCCAATTTCAACTCAAATATAGAGAGACTGCAAAGATGGAGGGCTGCCTTGACTAAAGCCGCCAATATATCTGGATGGGCCACAAAGGATTGCCGGTACTGCATCATTTCTCTTATGATGTATTTAAATTCCTGTGATGTGTTTCACTGTATTTACATTTGATTTTTCCCTAGATCACACTCGTTTCATTTAATTTTAATATATAAACTTTTTGTACTTGGTAGGTCGGAGTCGGACATAGTTGATGGAATCGTGCGTCGCATTTGGAAAGATGTGCAAAAGATGTGGCCGAGTCCTTTAAAAGACCTAGTGGGAATAGGTCCCTGCATTGAGCAACTCCAAACATTCTTGTTCAATGGCTCGTCAGGTAATGTTTTTATCCTAGGACTTTGGGGCATGGGAGGCATAGGCAAGACAACTATTGCCAAAGCTCTTTTGGGCCAAATTAAATGTCGGTTTGAAAAATACTGTTTTCTTGAAAATGTAAGGGAAGAATCAGAAAAGCGTGGATTAGAAAAATTAGGAAAAAAACTTCTTTTTGAGATCTTGGAGGAAAAAATGAAGACAATCAACATGCCTGATATTGGTCAATTTTTCTATATGCGTCGTGGTATAAAGGTTTTGCTTGTCCTTGACGATGTGGATGATAGGAAGCAACTTGAATATTTAGCTGGGGATCGTGGTTGGTATGGTCCAGGAAGTAGAATCATCATCACAAGCAGGGATAGGCAATTACTTAAACCCCTTGTCGACGAAGTGTATGAGGTGAAGCCATTATTGCAACCTGATGATCTTCAATTATTTAGTATGCACGCCTTTAAACAAAATGTTCCGACAGATTATATGAGAGAATTGTCAAGTTTGGTTGTCCATTATGCTCAAGGTGTTCCTTTAGCTCTCAAAGTGTTGGGTTCCTTCTTGTTCGGTAAAAGCAAAAGAGAGTGGGAAAGTAAGCTAAAGAAATTGAAAAATGCTCCTGAGAAGACAATCCAAGGTGTATTGAGAAGTAGCTACTCCAGCTTAGACAAGGAGCAGAAAGAGCTCTTTCTTTGGATTGCTTGTTGTTTGAAAGGTTGGAGTAAGGATCTTGTCGTGGAATTACTAAATGATTGTGGTATTTCAACAGAAATTGGATTAAGTGTTCTCGTTGATAAGTCTCTCATAACTCTATTCAACTATCAGAATGAGGATGGGAGTGAGTACGAGGGGATAACAATGCATGATTTATTGCAAGAAATGGGCAGAGAAATTGTGCGAGAAGAATCAGAAGATCCAGGTGAACGTCGTTGGCTGTGGAATCATGAAGATATTTACCAAGTATTAAGAGGAAATTCTGTAAGATTTGAGAATAATAAACTTTTGTTTGTTTATGGTTGAAGGTTTTTCTAATCGATGCATATCAACCTATGTGTTAATATTGTTTTGAAATTGACTTGTAATTTGACTTACGTCTTCTCTGCTGCCTTTTTTTTTAGGGGACCAAAAAAATTAAAGGCATAAAATTGTACGCATCATCCATGAAAGAGGTACAGTTGCATCCGGATACCTTTGCAAGGATGTCGAAACTTAAATATCTCAAAATCGATTCCGATCAGGTGCGCCTTCCTAGAGGCATTAGTGCCCTTCCTGACGAACTAGGATATCTTAGTTGGTATAAATACCCATCGGAATCTTTGCCAGCAAATTTCAACCCAGTGAACCTCATTCAGCTTCGGTTGCGCAGAAGCGAAATTACTGAATTATTCTTCGATGAAAAGCAGGTATGCCGTGTTTGATTGCATCTTACACACGCATATTTTTTTCAATTAATTCTACAAACAAATCAATTTATTATAATTTCTATTTCTTGCCTTTTTTTTCCCGGATTACAGGTTCTGGGAAAATTAAGAGTAATTGAGCTTTGGAAGTGTGAACAGCTGTGCAAAATTTCAATCCTGTCGAGCGCTCCAAATGTTACTGAGATATGCTTGTTCGGCTGTTCAAAGCTTAGAAGCCTTTCGGACCTGAGTGATTTGACATCTCTCACTAGGCTTGATCTAACCCGTTGCTCAAATATCGAAACTTTCCCAAAGGTCCCACGGAGCACAAAAGTTTTAAGATTACGTGGCACTGCGATCAAAGAGGTGCCCTCGAGCATCAAACTACTTTCTCGGTTGGAGAGTCTCGATATAGCTGGCTGCAAAAGCCTTCGGTCCTTACCAGAACTCCCACAAAATCTAGATTCGTTAACAGCTGCTGGTTGCACATCGCTGGAAACCTTCCCCGCAAGCATCGAACAACTTTCTCGGTTGGAGACTCTCGATATAGCGGACTGCAAAAGCCTTCAGTCCTTACCAGAACTTCCCCAAAATCTACTTCGGTTAGAAGCTTCTGGTTGCACGTCGCTGGAAACCATCCATGCGGGCATCGAACAACTTTCTCGGTTGGAGACTCTCGATATAGCTGGCTGCAAAAGCCTTAAATCCATACAAGAACTTCCACAAAATTTACTTCGGTTAAAAGCTTCTGGTTGCACGTCGCTGGAAACAATATCTGCTGCCTTTACACGTCTAGTTTTTGGGTCGAGGAACTCTAGTCAACAATGCGTATTCGACTTCGATGAGAAGGAATGCGGAGACACGGTGTGTGATCTTCATACCAATTTCATAACAAATGGACATCGGTACAAGGTCTCCCCCTCTTAACTCTACCAACTATTTTTTTTTGCAGTTTTTTTTTATGTTATTTTATTGATACTAGAAAATTAATATATTTTTCTGTACAGGCATTCGGAGCAACTCCCCAGGTTTCAATAATATATACGGGGAGTAAGATTCCAGGGTACATCAATCATCAAAGTATTGGAGACTCAATCAACTTCGAGTTTTCGTCAAATTGGCTTAACAATGGCTTCTTGGGGTTTGCTCTTGGCTTCGTTTACAAACCAGGTAGCATTGCAGAATGCCGTCATCATTGTTTTCATTATGTATTATTTATTGGAGACGAGTGTATGTCGGATTCTGGGTTGGGATCTTCAATTGGTAGTCTCATACCTAATGATACTGAGGCAGAGCATGTATTCGTGAAATTCGATCACGAATTGCGTGATATGATACTGAGGAATGCCTGTAAATCTCAATCCTGCCACGATGTTTTCTTACTTAAGTTCCGAAGTGAGTGCTGTTGCAAAATAAAAATGTGCGGGGTCATTCCATTGTATGCTCAAGGACAAGGTCACAACACATTGCAACTACTGCCATTAGGAGGACATGCAAAAGCAGCTCTTGAAAATAAGAGATGCCAAGAAGATAAGCCTCCATCGATGTCCCAATTTGATGCAGATGAACCTGGCCAAAACCACGGCTCCAGGGAAATGGATGAGGGACTCCCACGTCCTAAGAAATTGGAATTATTTCAGCACGTAACAGCATCAACATTAGCGGAGTGGGGGTCTATGCTTAGCCTTTGATTGCTGTTTGAGTTGATTTCTCTATAATTGTGTGTTTTTAAAATTCCTTTTTATATTTGTTGTAAATATAGTAAGTTAATATATTATTATATATATATAATAAATAAATATCTTATATTATGAACAAATATAAAATGAAAGAAGTTTTCTTCTATATTGTACCAGAGCTAATTTAGAGATATTTCCTTAGAGAAAGAAAAGTCTTCCAAGAGAGACAATTCTCCCAAAAGGGAGAAATTTTTCTAAGAAAATGAGAGTCTTCCTCGTGAGAGAAACCCTAGTCGCTCTATAATATTAAGCTAAAGTATCAATATCACGCTACTATAACAATATTCTATCTTTTGTTTAGTTTATTAGTTATGTAGTCTTATTGAGCCACTCTTTTTCCATTGACGTGTTTTACTTTGATTATAATGGTTAATGATATGGCTAATGATAAAATGGCTAAGAGTACAAATGTGAAAGATGTAATTTTAGATGTTCTCGTGACAACAAAGATCACAAAACACAAACATAATGGTAGAAACTATTTGGATTAAAGCAAAAAAGTTTAAGTGTATCTCTATAGTGTTGATAAGGATGATCATATTATTGATAAGCCACCATTTGACTTCGAAACATAATATTTGGTTGAGAGAAGATGTCATGATATTTTTGCAGATTTGCAATTCTATTGATGCTAAGGCAATTAGTTTAGTTAATTATTGTGAGTTGGTAAAAAAACTCATGGATTATTTGAGCCTTTTATATTCTAATAAGGGTTACTTATCTCATATATATGATATGTGCAAGGAGTTTTATTGTCCCAAAAAGTAGGAAATGTTTCTTATTGAATATTTCACGAACTTTTGATCGGTTTATGAGGAACTGAATGTTCTTATGTTTAGTTCTAATGTAAGAACTCAACATTCTCAATGTGTGCATTTTACTTAGTACCAAGCCTCACAATAGTCCTCTACTCTCATCACTAATGATAAGTCATGTAAACCAACTACATGTCTTGTATCATCCTCTTGAAAATAAGTCATTGACACATGTGCAATATATCATATGATAAATGACACAAGTCTTCTTTCATCTTTTAATTCTCATAAAAATTTTTCAAATATCACTTTAGTTGATGACCAACTACTATTGTTATGGGTTTTGGAACTATGGTTTCTATATTGATCCTTTTATTGGCATCCTTCTTATGTTTACTTAATTTTTCGCACAATTTAATCTCTATTAGTGAAATCACTTGAGTTTTAAACTATTTTATCTCATTTTTTTTCCCAATCATTATGTCTTCCAAGATCTTATCACAAGGAAGATTATTGGCAAAAAATGTGAGTCTAAAGGTTTGTATGTTCTTAAAACCACTTCTTTGACAGTGTTAAAACCTATACTTGTCTAAGTGTAGACTTTGACACCTCTTGAGATTGGGTGCCTATCCTTATTTGTTTTAAAGAAATTATTTTCTTATCTATAACACTTGTCTTCTTCAGATTTTGAATCATGTTGCTAGAGCACTCTTTTTTCAAATGAAAGTCCCCAAGATATTTTGGGTTAATGTTGTTTGCACTGTCTATTTCTTAATTAATCATATACCCTCAGTAGTTCTCAATGATGATATTTTTTACTCTATTTTATTTCATCTTCATCCATTATTATTGATTGAACCATATAGTTTTAGGTGTATTTGTTTTGTTTGTGATGTTCGCTCTCATGTATTTAAATTAGATCGTATATCCCTTAAGTGTGTCCTTTTTAGGCATTCTCATCTTCATACAGGGTATAAGTATCTTTTTTGAATTGGGTCATCATTTGATCCATGTTAATGTTAAATTTTTTAAAACTACTTTATTCTTTCTTGAGTCTCATATATATTGTAGTGAAGGGAAGAAAGATGATTTCCTAATATACACTGTAATCACTAATACTAGTTCTACTAAGCTCACTAAACTACCTATCATTTAGTGTATTCACATTGTATTTCATATCATGATTCATGTTCTCCACTGGCTCCTCCATGTACAAATCCTAGTCTTGATCTTCTCATCACTCTCCATAAAGGCACACAAAAATTTACTTAATCTTTTTCTTCTTTTATGTCTTATAGAAATTTGTTGTCTCATTCATGTTGCTTTATTGCTTTTATAGATTCTACTTTTGTTCTTAAAATACTAGTTAAGACTTTATCTCATCTTAATTAGAGAGTTATCATAGAGGAAGAGATAATGGGTTTACATCATAATGGTACTTAGGAATTAACACATATACCAAAATGTAGCAAGTTATTGAATGCAAATGGGTATTTGTTTTGAAAGTTAATCTCAATGGCTTTGTGGATCATCTCAAAAACTTGTTTTCCAGAGGGTATACTTAAATATATAAGGTTGATTATTTTGAGACTTTTTCTCCTATGGCTAAACTTGATTTTGTACGATTTTTTTTATCTCTTTTATTGCTATTAATGATTGACCTTTATATCAATTAGGTGTCAAATTTTCCTTTTTTCTCAGTAATTTGCAAGAAGTATATATAAAGCAATCACTTAAGTTCATTGCTCATGCAGTGCGGTGTCTGAATCCAATATAAAAGTATAATAGCAAACTATGGCATAATCTACATCTAAACTGATATAGATATACCAATGACTATGTGATCTAGAATTGGAAATTCAACATTTATGAAACTGTAATGTAACAACGAAGCTACTTTTCACATGCGTCAATCTAATTTTCCATAAGAGGACCAAATACATTGAAGTTAATTATTATTTCATTTGTGAAAAGATTCAATAGAATCTTGTTTTTTTCTAGCCATGTCTTAACTAAAGAGCAATTAAGTAATATTTTTACAATAACTTTAGATGGTCCTAGAATTAATTATACTTGTAGCAAGTTAAAGATGATTAACATCTATATTATAGTTTAAAGGAGAGTGTTGTAAGTCAATACATTATTATATATATAGTAAGTAAATATAATTACTTACTTATAGGGTTAATCATAGGGTTGGTTATAGTATTTGATTCTAAGAGAGATTGATCCTTTATTTTTATCTGTATTGACATCTCATACTATATAAGAACATACAATGAAAGAGTTTTTCTTCTACGCTTTGTTATTTGTTAAAAATATTTTTATTTTGGAAAAAGGTAGTTGACTAGAGGATATATACAAAAGGAGTGAAAGATGGATGTGACATATGGAACTAATTTGTTAAAAAATAAATTTTTCTTTTTTGAAACTTAAAGTTTTTCACTCAAAAACACTTGATGTGCAACAAGTATGGTATAATGTGCAACAAACATGATACAATGTATAACAAGATATAAAATAAATTTTTTAATAGCTAGTTGTTCATTGCAAGATAGTTGTCATACATCTTAATACCATTATTGCACATTATACTATTATATGTTTTTAGGTAAGAAACTCTAAATTAAAAAAAAAAAAGTTAATTTTTAATATGTAAGGCACACATGTCATGATATTTTGTTTGACTATATTCTTTGACCATACAGTTGAAAAATTTTATTTTTTGTTATTTTCAAGGAATATATGTTATACATATCTAGATGTACTCCTAATAATAGCATATAGGTGAAATTGGTTTTTTTTTTCAATAAATTTGTGATAAAATTTTTTCAATTATATGAATATAATTTATTTAATTAATTTAATAATTCAATTATACTTGTAATATTTAGTTTGTTATGGATACCTAAATAAATGAATGTATTTGATTTTTTTAAATGCTAAAATAAATAAAATTAAATTCTATTTAATTTTTCACTCATTTAGACAAAAATAATTAATTTTATCATATTATTGTATTTTATAGTAATAATTAAATTGAATACTTGTATTTTAAAATTTGTCATATCAAATCATAAAATTAACACTATTGATAGAAATTAACTCTGATAAACCTTTTGTAAAAACTCCTAAATTATTAAACTAGTCATAAGTCATGTTTCCCATAAAATTAAATTTACAAAATATTTAATTGTCTAAACAAATAACATCTAGAATAAAATTTTCCTAAATTATTCAATATAAAAAAGGTAATATAAAATAATTTTTCTTTCTCAAAAGTGTCAATACATTAATATTTTAAAATATAAAAGTTCTACAAATGATATTCTTTTTAATTCTAAATCAATCTTTTTAGTAGTTGATTTTCACAAAATTATTTCACAATCATATTATGAAACCATAAACACTACTAAAATTGAATTGAGTAAAAATAAGTCATAAACACTTTCACCAATACATAGTAACATGTAATTTTCTAATCAACTAAATATGATTAAAAATTATATTTTTGTTTTAAATGAAAATTTATTAAGGAGGGGATTTTATTAAGAACACAATAAGAAGAAAAGACTCTAATTTCTTAGCAATTATTCAAAAAAAAAAAAAAACAGCATAAAGAACTTTATAATTTAAAAATATACATTTATTTTTTTGATTGGTGATATATATGTGTATATATATACATTTATAACTTTAAAGATAATAATATTTGTATTATTAAATCATAAAACAAAGTTAATAAACTTCTAAAAATAAAATATAATATATATATCCTCTTATGGAAGAATATAAATTTTAAGTATATTAATGAAATTATGAGAATCCCTCCTATTAAAATATTAGAAGTAGATCCCAATTTAATGATTATTAGTTGAAAGGATATTGAAAACATATAAAATTAAAATGATTATAAAAATGTAATGATAAATATTATTACTCAACAAATTCAAGTATTAGAATATTAAAAAATAAAAGCTTTAAAAATTAAAAGTGATGATAAAATTTAAATAACAAAATTACATGTTTGAGTAAAGAATAACGAAATAGATTATGAAATAGAAAAATTACAACAAGAATTTAAAGAAGACTTGACTATAAATAAAAGATAATAATAAAAGGCAATTTCATAAACAAAAAATTAGAACACTTTTATAATAAACCATCATTTCTCAACATAACTAGTGAAGAATGATTTTATCTAATATCTATGAGTTTTGATGTAAGTAATGAATATGAATGGAATATAAATTGATTATATGAACAAAACAATAATAATATTTTACCATAAATGACAATGGCAGCCATTGTATATCAAGTTAAAGAAAACTCAAATAAAATCATAGCTAATAATTTACTAGTCAAATTTATTGGTATATTATAAGGATGGTAAGATAATTATTTAATAGATAATGAAAGAAAAAAAAGTATTAAATGCCCCTAAACAAATTGTTGGTCATATAACTATAAAAGGAACATCTAATGTGCAAATAAAAGCAAAATAAATGGAAATGCTAATGATAGTTTACTTTATACCATCTCTGAACACTTTATTAGAGATTTAAATTCATTTCAACAAAGATCTTTAGAAATATTTTTGAATTTTAGTTGCATATTATGCAATACTTTAAATGGTACAAGGATATGTTTTTAACTTAAGTTTTTGTTAGGACATACTGTTATTACTCATTTTGAAAAAAAAAAAAAAGGATTCATTGTTAAATTACTAAAATTATTTAAAACAGTTAGAATAAGAATAATAAATTTTTATGATGGAAATGTACATTATAATTTATTAATATCATGAGAAATTATTACATATATAAAGAATGAAGGTTTGTAATTATGTACTGATTTAAAATTAAAAGAAAAAAATGAATTAAATATAAGTAGAAAAAACGTTAGAATCATTTTGTTTTCAATATAATTATGAAAGAGTATTGATACCTTTAAAGATAAGGAAGAAGAAAAATGAAAATTTTAGAAAATTTCAAAAGAAAAGTATAATAACATACTTGATAAATCCTTTTATAAATCTAATAAACCTAATGAGTTTAGACCCAAAAAAAAAAAAAAGAGCAACTCAAATTGTAAAAAAAAAAAAAAATTGTTTGCTATAGAGGTAGATAGTATAGTTAGGACAATGTAAAAGTCATTGTAAATTAAAAGAAAAAGTACAAGTTTTAGAAGTAAAGAAAAAAAATTAAGAGTACAATTCTTAATCTAATCAAAGAAATGTAAAAAAAAAAAATTAAATTATTATATGAATCTAGTAATGAAATATTAAGAAGTCAAAAACAATCAACTTCTTACTCAAATAGCAATGAAAGCAAAGATGGTATCGAACTATATATTACCCATAAATGTATTATTGTTAATAACTATAATAGATTATCTAAAAATTAAAACAAAAAGAATATTTGATAAAATAAAAAGAATTAATATTGGAAGAATCAGTTGTTGAGGTTAAGCAACCACACTTTTTAAAAAATGACTATGCTTAATTTTCTTCTAATATTAACAAATTTACCTTAAAAGATTTATTGTAGGAAATTAGGAATAAAAAATTTAAGTTAAAACTACCAAAAGTGATATAAATTTAATTAAATAAAAAATAGATAGTAATGAACATAAAAATGTATCAATTAATAAGAATCTTGATACTGAAGTTTTTCAAATATAATTTTTAAATGTTATAAGTAAGATAAAATTGAAACTTGGTGATAAGGTCTATAAGATTATTCATTGAGCATTCATGGCAACCTAGTGACACATTCAATAGCTGAAAAGATGAAAGAGGCACTTAACGGGCTAAATAAAGAGGTTTAGGCCAAAGAATCTAATTCAAATTTGAAGGGTGACAAAGTATAGCTTAATGTTGACCAAATGTTATTAATTGTATAAGTATGCTAAATGAGTATGTGTGTTAAGTGATTATAGAAATTTCCATAACAATTCTTAAAAAAATATAAGTAGATTTGTTGTTAACTTACTTAGGAAGTTTTTCCTCATCTCTAGAGGGCAAATCATTAGGTAAAATAAAAAGTAAATTTTTTCCTTTGATTATTTCAAGAAAATAAAGAACTTATCAAAAGCTAACTTTTTTTGTGGCCTTTAACTCATCACTCTTAAGTCCATTATTTTCTAAAATGTAGTGTTCATATCTTTCTTTTGTATCATTTGTTCAGCTTCTTAAAGTTTAGGGTTAAGGTCATTTACATCTTATAATGCTAGTTTATCTTTCCTTGCAGTTTATATACAATTGCATTATGGGTTTCTTCACTACACTTAATAGGGTTCACATCACTTAGTATCAGAATATTGCTCTAAATTAGGTTATATCAATTAATTCTTCAATTTGTTATCTTGAATTTTATTTATTTCTATTTGGTTCATTTATTAAGCACATTACCATCCAAACATGCTAATTTGCCCATTTGCAATCTTTCTTGTTTTGTTCATTTGTTTAAGTGCATAACCATTAAAAGCATTATTTTCAATTTTGTTTGTTATCTTTAAGTGTTCTATACAAGTTTTTATATTTAGCTATTAAATTAGGGAAAAAAAAAAGCTAAATGGTTTGGTCAAATTAGTCATAATAATGACATAGTTTTCTAACTTAACTATAATTCTACCATTTATGTTATTTTTCTATCATTTATGTTTAACTGTTTAACTTGTTTTCTTTGAGTTTAATTCATTAAATTCATTTTCATTGTTGTATCTTTTTCATTTTCTAACTTCTTGTTTTTTATAAGTTTAATTCTACCCCATTTACTTTATTTTGTGAAATTAGTTCATTTAAGATTAATCTTCTTAATTTACCTTGTTTAGTTCTTTAAAGAGTTGAGAAAAAAAATTTGAGCAGTAAAAGGTAAGAGTGTAAGAAAAAGCCTTGAATAGTGTAAACATGAGGGTGTGTGATATCATTTTTAAGTGAAACACATGATAGATGTTTTGTGAGATATCCTAATCATTTTGTATAAAATTAACATTATATCTTTTGAAGACAAATGTGTATCTAAGAAAAGAGTTAGTGAAGTATTGTTCATAAACAAAGTTATGTAATAACAATTTAAGCATATGAACACTAGATTTGATAATAAAAAGGATAGGGTGGAGGAGTAAGCTAACACAATAATGAAGTTGCAAAGTAAGCATAATGGTCATATGGCTACTAATGTAAGAAGGAAAAAGAGACAAGACTATGGTCATAAAGATGATGTATAAGATGATGAATTTGATGACCCAACTACTTTGGTCAAAATTGCTAATAATAGAAATGATCAAAAAGATTTTATGAGACGATACACTTATAACTATAAGAAGAAGATTGAGTTAATCTATAATTGTCACCTTAGGTTGAATGAACATAAGAAGGTTAAAATAAATAAGCAACTGTTAGTATTATTTAATATTGGGCACCATACATGTTGGAGATATTTTATTAGGAAGATCATGGTAATATAATAATACATGATGAGTTTAAGAAAAGGTACTCTTTTATAATAAATGGCAAACTTATTACTCTTATACTTTTGACATCTTGGCTTGTTTATGAACATTAATTAAGGATTTAAAACAAGAAAAGGGGAATGAGAGAAAAAATAAAAGTTAAGATTGAGAGGAGACAATAAGGAAAGAAAGGAGTGAAAAGAGATGAGACCAAGGGAAAGGAATGAGGAGGATTAGAAAGAAAAATTGAATTTTATTTGCAAAATAGAGTGATGTTAAGAGAGCTTTCTATTTAAAACAACTTATCATTGCATGTTTATATAAAACTTATTTTAGCACCAATAAGTTTAGAGAGAAAAAAAAAAGAGTGAAAAAAGATGAGATCGAGAGAAAGGAAGGAAGAGGATTAAAAAGAAAAATTGAAGTTTATTTGCAAAATAGAGTGATGTTAAGAGAGCTTTCTATTTAAAACAACTTATAACTACATTTTTGTATGAGGCTTATTTTAGTACTAATAAGTTTAACTCCTCTTTATTTACTATTGTTGTTTCTCTTTTGTAAGAATTTGGTAATGTTTTTCCTAAAAAATCTAGTGGTTTGCCAACTTTATAGGGAATAAAACATCATATTGAATTCATTTATAGTGAAACAATTACAAACTAAATGGCTCGTAAAAGTAATTTTAAGGAGACAAAAGAGTTTTAAAGTCAAGTTGAAAAGCTTATGACAAAGGGATATGTAAGGGAGAACACGAGTTCACTTGTAGTTCTAGTATTACTTGTATCTAAGAAGGATGTGACTTGGATATGCATTGATCTTAGACTAGTAAACAAAATCACTATAAAATATGGTTATCTCATACCTAAATTAAATATAACAGAGGGAGACAAATGAAAAACAACTTTCAAAATTAAATAGGATTTTTATAAATGACTTGTTATGTCATTTGATCTCACTAATACATTGAGTATTTTTACATGATTAATGAATTATGTTTTATGTGAATTCATTGGTAAATTTATAGTTATATATTTGGATGATATTTTGATTTATAGCAAAAATTTAGATAAGTATTTTGATTATTTACATTTTGTTTTATGTATTTTACATTTTAAGAAATTATATTCTAATCTCAAGAAATATTATTTTTGTACTAATCATATCAATTTTTTTTTATAATATTATGAATGCTAAGGATATGAAGATTAATAAGGAAAAAGTTAAGGTAATATAAAGTCCAAAAAGTCCTTAATAAGAATTCAATTATGGGTTTTTGTATGAAAAAAAAGTAAATTTACAAATATTTTTCTCTCTAAAAAAAAGAAACTTAGAATTATTCTTTTTATATTTTTTTTCTTTTTTTCTTTTATTTTCTTTAATCATAGATATTTGTATTGTGTAAATTTTAAATATATATAAAAAAATTATCAATATAAATTAGGTAAATTATAATATATGTTAGGTCATAATTGAATATATTGAGTAAATTAGATACACATTGAAATTGTAATTTTATTAGAATATTAGAAAAAATTGCAATCTAACTATTGAGTTAATGTCAAATGTTAGAATTTTGTAAAAAAAATTAGAGTTTGAATCAAATACTTATATATTTTCAAAATCAAGTAAATAACGGTACATAAGTATTTCACCAATGTTTTCTTAATTTTGACAATGTAAACTTACATATATTTGCACATACTTTGAAACTAGGGCATAAAGCACAATAGAATACACTTAGTAGAGTGTAAATCCAACTTTGATTGGGTTTTGTATAAAAGGATAACGAGGTTCCATTCATAAGGCTCCTATAAGGTGGTGAATTTTGAAAAGGTAGTAAATTATGTGCAAAGATTGAGTTAAAAGCACCTTAACATTATGCCAAGGATGAGAATTCTATATAATACTACCTTCATTAGCTGAGAAAGAGCACTAGTATTGCCAAAGTTGCCATAATTAAGGGTCTTAATTGCCCCACTTGCGTCTTGGATAGTGAAGACAAGTGAATCAAGTACATCCTCGGTAGCAATTGTAATGGCCTTAATGTCCCCATCTTTTGGAATTTGAAAGCTCTTATTATCTGTGTCAAGATCTTTGCCCCATGGCCCTAGCTTAATGACAGGTTCCACATTAGCCTTGCAATATAAAATTATGCATAGGTGCACTTGCACCAAATTAAATATCTTATTAAAATCTCTTTTTCTCTCTCTCTCTCAAAAAAAAAAAACTTAATTAAGACATCATACTTATGCCATAGGTATTGTATATTTGCCTCTGTGAGTGTGTGCAAGGTGATATGTTACTAAAGATGAAGATCCATCATCTGAGGGGTTAAATTTATAGACAACTATAGGAGGCGTAGAGGCATGCTGTTGGTGGTACTGAAACATATGCAAACATATGACATGTGAAAATGACACTCATAATTAATCACAAGACCAAAGAACTTTCAATAAGAAATACATACTTTTATTTTAATAATAGCATAATGATCATAATATTCAATTACAAAATATTAGTTAACTCAAAAATTATAAAATTATTTGAATAAAAGATATTTATTAATTATAATTTTTATCACCAAATTATTTGTTTATTCAGAAAAATTATTATTTGTATTACCTTCAAGATACACTATCCATAAGCATTTGACATATATATTAAAAATATTTGATATGTATATAACAAGTGTTTGTTATGGGTTTTAAATGTATTCAACACTTATGTTTCATTTTTTTTTTATTTGTATTATTTT
The DNA here is from genome assembly GCA_023213295.1 of Bruguiera hainesii. Taxonomy (NCBI): domain Eukaryota; kingdom Viridiplantae; phylum Streptophyta; class Magnoliopsida; order Malpighiales; family Rhizophoraceae; genus Bruguiera; species Bruguiera hainesii. Next base: position 3,581,193 of record JAHOYR010000004.1, read on the forward strand.
TATTAGAGACATTTTGATATATATGAGATATGTCAAATAAATATCATATTTGATACATATATCTAATATGAGCACAGATCATTTTAAGCGCTTTAGAGCCCTTTTAACGTCTAAATTTTAATTTTGGTCTTTTAGGTCTTTAAGTGTGGACTTTAGATTTTTTTTTTCCTATTTTTCCAAAGACAAAGTAGGTTACATCATTTTTTGTGTTACCAATTCCCACTATTTTCTTTCTTTCTTTCTTTTTTTGTTTTATTTTTTAAATTCTACTAAGCAATCAAGCCTTTTCTTTCCCACAATAAACAATTCCTTTGACAAATATAATTTGATCTTTTTATTAATTAGCATCTTAGTCATTTAAGTTAAGTAATTAAGTCAAAAAATATATAAAAAAAATTATGAATAGTACAATCAAATTTGATGTTTTCCTAAGGTTTTGAGAGGAAAAGGAAAGCTATTAAGTAATAACTTTATTACACATATAAATATTTGCTTGTTACAAAAATAAGAGTATTAATAGATGCCGACATACAAAGGTATTAAATAAAATTAAATTAATACTTATTTAATTTTTTTTTTTCAAATTCAATTATTTGATGTTTAAAATCATCGGTTGTACTCAATTTTACTAATTTTTATTTTATTTCCAACATGTTTAATTGTATCTATTTTTTGTGTAGATCTATACAATGAATCTGCAGGTAAATTCTTGACATAGAGCATTAATGTGTAGTGCAGAGTCATAAGCAAAGATATGAATTTTTGGAAAGATTAAGAGACACAAGAAATAAAAGTAATCATAAACCATAGAGATAAAAATTTGTTAAAAATATTAAAGTAATATTTGATTTAATATATAAACATCAAAGTTAAATGTCCATCTTATATTACTCAAAATAAGAGTTTGATAATAATTCAATATATTTTTTCCAACTTTGGCTTAGATTCAAATTCCTATAGTCATACCCCTCTTTGGAGATATGACTATATTACTCAAAATGAATTAGAAAGCAACGAATGACGTCTAAATTGGACTACAAAAACAATAACTAACATCCCAATAATGCTTTTTTTTTTTCTTTAAGTGAAAAAAGATACTTATCTTAAAAATCTATGTATTTAATTCTTTATATTAGGCATATTCACCCACTTCACGTAATTTTTTAATTCTTTCAAGCATGTGTGACCAAAAATATTTTCAATTAATTACTATTGTGATATATTATTTATTTAATTATTTAATATACATGAGATATTGAAATTAATGAATTGTTTACAATTTTAGCATTATGACAGTGAAAATATTACATCAAAAGGACAAAAATACTACCACACAAAAAAAAATTTTATATCAAAAAATGGATTCATATGATTAAAATAATAATAACAAATATGATCAATTTAAATATAAACCATAAAATTGTGAAGATATTGAAAAACATTAAAAAATAAAAAACTAAGCACATGGTAAAAAAGTAAAGTAAAAAAAAATAATAATAAAAAGTAAAACACAAGATGGACTTAGGTGTCTCCTTGTCCATTTAACCACAAAATAAAATAAACAATAAAATAATTCAAAGTGAAACTTTTGGTTATTTAACTTGTAACAAATAAAATTAATATAATTATCAATTAATAATTTAAAAATATCAATTTAAAAATAAAAACTTTGAATATACATACAAGAAAAAATTTAGATTTTTTTCTTTTTTCTCAAATACTCTTACCTTGTGCGACTATCTCAATATTAGGTGAATTAATTGTGTCCTTAGGGTGATTTGGTGGGCCAACGTTCACTTGGACTCGAGGCCTTACGATATACACACAAATCTCCTGTGGATTGGACCGCGCTCTAGCTAATGTCTTGGTTTCTCATCTAACCCCAGCTCTATTCTGACCACTACCCATTACTTATTCAGTATCTAAACAAACTGAGCCCTTTCTTGTGTAGCATCCGTTTAATTTTCAAAGGGCTTGGATGATGCATCAAAAACTTTCAACAAGTGGTTTACCTCAAGTGGCAGCAGTAGAAGTTTGAGCGATTTTATAGGAATTCTTGCTAGAAGTATATCTTAAGTGGCTTTGGGATTTTTCACCAAGGGAATTCAGTAATACAACCCTTTAGCTAAACTTGTTTTGGAATGCAGGCATCTCCTTACATGTGCATGGGAGGTCAGGATCAAGCATGTTTATGTATAGCCTAATCAAACTGCTGATTTGCTTGCCAGTTTTGCCCCGTGAACTATAAGATCAAGGAGACCTCCCTCATCGCCCCTGAGATCAAGTAGTTGTCCATCATTTGGTTTATTAAAATGAATCTCTTTCGCTTAATCTCTTTCATTCCTTTAAATTGTTTTCTTTTAGTTATCAACATTTAATCATTTGTTCGGTGTTTGTATGCGGAATATTTGGCATCCTTGTCATTGTCTTATTTTGGAATCTTTCTCCACTTCTGTCTCACCTATGACTTGACCATCAACAATTATTTATTCAATCGTTTGTTTGTCTTTCAATGTGATTGTCATTTATTCTATTATATTGTGTGACGCTTGGTTCGTCATGTTCTCCTTCTTCATAGGCTTAGGGTTTATAGGGATTTATTATTGTTTTGAAGTGATCTATTGAATCAATTTTTTTCCAGTCATTAAATAAATAATATGCAAGAGAATTTCTTTAATTATGCAAGGTCAAGCATAAACCATTGAAACTAAAAAAAATAAAATAGTTGACTGAATAGTTGAGAACAACCAAAAGAAGACGCCCATCATCAAATTGTAATCTCATGCATATTCACATTCTCCAATAGACTTAATAATCTTTTGTAGCAAGAAGTTGGCACAAGTATGAATGTAGACTCGAACATACAGATATTATTCCACGATTTCTTGTGCAATTCTAGACACGACAAGCAATTTATTGATCCTGATTATAGTCAGAACATAGAGGATTTGCCTTATTTACATTGGAAACAATGAATTGACCAATTTAGCAAGGACCATAGGAGGATCCAATATACCTTTCTTTAGACTTTTTTGGAAGATCCTCAAATGCTTGCCCCAATTGGAGAAGCTCTTGTGCATTAAGCCCTTCAACATTAGCACTCCACCAACCCTTTGTTTCTTCATCACTCATTTTTCGTTGAAGTTATTTTTCCTTTTCCTTAAGCCTGTTTCACTCGTGGATCAACTCATTGTATTGTGTATGTTCAACTCGTCAATCTTCGCTTGTCGTTGTGCCTCAATTATGGATTATGTGTTTTGATCAATGGGATTTGGTTCATGACCAAGAAAGCAACTAGCAACTGCATCAACGGAAGGATAGGCAGATGAAAAGGGTTTTCATTGTGCCTTAATTATGGATTGTGTGTCTGTTTTCAGTGACATAGTCGGTAAAAAATGATACCTGGCTATCGTAGATATTTGCTTTCCTAAACTGTTGTGCAAATCCTAATTTAATTGAAAAGCACAAACACGACTATATTGTCAGCCATGCTGTGCCCTATGTGGCTCGAACATTTCTAAAAGGAGGCGTATTTATATCCAACACACGTATCAGACACAACAGTCATCCGACATCCCTTTTATAGATATTAGGCACGTGTATTGGATACTTTTAATACATATGGCGGATATTAATATGACAAATATATCTTCAACACATATAAAATTAGTTTCAAAATTCTTAAAGATAATACACAATAGTTATTTTTTATAAATATATCAATTAGTGTAATGATAAAAGATAAATATTTTTATTAAATCAATTATATTAACTATTTTATGTAATAATTTCTTAAATATTATGTTAAATATATGTGTAATATATATTTTTTGAGATTATTAACAAAAATATTCATTACAAAGTAAAAAAACATAATAATTATTATGGTTTATAAATTAAAAAATATTAATATTATTAAAAAGATATTTAAATTAAGCATATATATATTATAATTATGTCAATGCTTTGTCCGTATCCATTGACCGTCGCCATCTCTTGCTACGGCCCGGAACCCAGCAAAACCCGACATCCCCTCGGCACTTCTCTCAACATTAATTTTCAGGAATTCAAGCTATAGGGCCTGCCAAGATATAAGCTCTTATGCCAAGGCCTTTGCACACCTCAATTGAATATGCAAAGCACTATCAGATGCCCTAACTTCATAAATCTCATCAGCATTTATCTGGACTATTGGTTAGTGTTTGCTGAGTTTGGTTGATGATTTTGTTGTGATTTGGTGAGCAGAGAATAATGGCTTGCTAATAAAGCAAGCCTTCCAGTGACTAACCAAAATGACATGAGGGAGTACAAGGAAAGTTGAATATCAAGGAATGCTCTCTATCCTTTCCATTGCTATAACTCCTCGTTATATAAGTGGAGTTTTTAAAATATAAAATTTGAAATTGGTACACATATTAAGTTCTTAATATTCATGACTTAAGAGTTCAAATTACAAATAATTACATATAATAATCATGTTACTCGAATTTGAATTTCAAAATCAAACTTTTAGAGCCTAACAGAGAAGAGCTTATTGCTGATGTATGAACGTTTGTTGCCTTATTTTGATTCTACAAAATGGGAGCACCACTGGATCTTCACTCCTCCTTGGGGCTTCTATTTTGCAGACCAATGACAATCCTTAAGTCTTCAAACCTAGATTTTGATAGGTTCTTGATTAGGATATCTGCTATTTGGTCTTTAGTATTGCAATATATCAACTTGACTTCAACAACTTCTTATGCCTCTCTTACAAAATGTAGTTTAACATTGAAATGTTTTGTTCTCTCATACTGTACAGGATTGTTGAAGATTGCAATGGCAGATTGATTGTTACAGAAGATAAGAGTAGGTTTTGTTTGGTTAAGCTTGAGATCAGTACAAACTTTTCTAATCCAAATTGTATGGTTAACTGTTATGGCTACTACAATGTATTTAACCTCGGCTATAAATTGTGCCACTATATGCTGCTTCTTGGAGCTCCAATTGAAAGCACCAGATCCAAAGGAAAATGCAGAACCAAATGTGCTTCTTATATCTGAGGGTGATCTTACCCAATCACTGTTAGACAAGCCAACTAACTGCCTTGCTACATTATTTCTGAACATTACTTTCAATTGTGTAGTTCCTTTGATGTATCTCAAGATCTTTTTGGCAACTTTGAAATGAGTTTCATGTGGCAAATGCATGAATCTAGGCATTAAGCTGACTGAAAACATGATGTCTGGTCTAGTAGTAGATAAGTACAGAAGACATCCAATGAGACTTCTGAATTGAGTCACATCTACCTTTGGAGATTCATCCATTTTGGAAAATTTGGTTCCATATGGTAAAGGAGTATGAGAATTCTTGCAATTGAGCATTCCAATTTTTTGTAACATTTGATATGCATATTTTGTCTGATGTATCAAGATGCCACTTTCAGACTGTTGTACTTCCAATCCCAGGAAGTAACTTAAGCTACCAAGGTCTGACATGTCAAACCTCTTCTCTATGGTACTTTTAAACTGAGATATAAGATTTGATGAATTTCCAACAACCATTAAAACATCAACATACACTAAAACATAGAGAAACTGTCTTTCATCTTTATTCACATAGAGTGTGGCATCATTGTAGCTTCTGGAGAATCCTGCATTTGTTAGATACTTATGAATTGAGTACCAAGCTTTAGGAGCTTGTTTTAGTCCATAGAAGGCCTTCCTCAGGAGATAAACTTTGTCTTCTTCTCCTAGTTTGACAAATCCTTTAGGTTGATTGACATAAACTAGTTCTTAAAGCTCACCATTTAGGAATTCAGACTTGATATCTAAATGATGTACAAGCCAGTTTTGTTAAGCAGCAATCGCAAGCAATAGTTTTATGGTATCAAGCCTTGTCATTAGGGCAAAGGTATCACCATAATCTACTTCTGCTTGTTGAGCGAAGCTCTTTACTACAAGTCTGGCCTTCCGTTTGTTAATAGTTCCATCTACATTGTATTTAATCCTGTATATCCATTTTACAGCAATGATCTTTTTTTCTGCAGGTTTAAGAATCAAGGTCCATGTTTGATTTCTATGAATGAACCTTAGCTCTTCCTCAATTGTATCTTGCCAGGCTGCATGCTATGATGTTTCTTAAAAGTTTATAGGATCTAGCTCAACCATATAGCTTTTGTGGTAAATATCTATTAGTAATCTTGTACCTTTGACAGGAGGATCATCTACGTTATCAACCACACTACTAGATTTTGAGTTTGGCAATTGTAAATTGATGTAGTTTTGATTGGTAGCATGCTTAACAGTGTAGTTTTGCCAATTCCATCTTGCCTCCTTATCAAATGTAAGGTTTCTATTAATGGAAACCTTATGCGTAGCAACATCATAGACTCTATAGTTACTAACTGTATCAGTATAGCCAATAAACACTGCTACTAAGACTTTATTATCCAACTTACTCCTTTTAGTCTCAGCCACATATTCTCAGGTGGCTGAGTGAAGGTTTGTTGTTGTACCAGACTTGATATGGTGTGGCATTTGACAAGGTCTTAGAAAGTAGCCTATTCAACAAGTAGAAATCTGTTGCTGCACCTTCTGCCCAGAAGGTTCTAGGGAGATGTTTTTCAGCCAGAAGACTTTTAGTCATTTCAACAATTTTCCTTTTTTTTTTTTTTCACTCACTCCATTTTGTTGAGGTAAGTATGGTGCTATGAATTGTTGTTGAATCCCTGAGGCAGTATAAATTGATTTGAATGCAGCTAATGGATATTCAGAGTCATTATTAGATCTAATGGTTTAGATTATATCGTTAGTCTGTTTCTCTATCCAAACTTTAAATCATTAGAAGGTGGTTGCTACATTTAATTTGGATTTCAAAAAATAAATCCAGCAATATCTTGAGAAGTCATCTATAAATGTGATGTAATACCTGTTGCCATTCATGGAATAGGTTTACATTGGTCCACACAGGTCTGAATGAACTAACTGCAATTGCTTTTGAGCTTTATGGCCTTGATTTGAATGAAAAGAAAGTCTGCTTTGTTTGCTCAATTGGCATACATTGTAAGACCTATCAACCTAATTCAGCTTTGTTATACTAAAGGAAGGCCAGTTGTTTGTTTTTCAATGTTTGAATCCCTGCATGATGGAAATGGCCAAGTCTTTTGTGCCAAAGAATTGCTTTGTTAGTGGTTGCAAATAGAGCAAAATGCTCCATTTTTTTGGTGCTTAAATGAAAGCTTTTACCAATCATGGAGACTGTGATCAATTTGACACCTTTTGAATCACAAATAACATATGCATGGTCTTTGAAAGCAAGGAAAAGTCATTGTCTATGAGTTGACCAACACTCAACAGATTGTGATGAATGTGTGGAACAAACAGAACATCTGTAATGACTTTAGTACCTGAGGTTGTATACACATTGGCTACCCCTTTCCCACGCACATACAATAACTGACCATTGTCAATTCTTACTTTTGATTTGAAGGATTTTTCCAAGGTATCAAACACCTTAAGATTAGGAGACATGTGGTTTGTGCATCTACTATCAACTAACCCAACTAACCAGGTTCCTAGATCAATTGGGTTAATGTCAGATGTTGCCCTAAATAGCTACTTATCTATGAATTGAACCTCATTTGCAAGTTGTGCCTCATGTTTGATTTGTTGTGTTGTTTGTTAGTGTTGAAATTGCTTGCCTCTATGCCAACAAATTCGTTCTGAGTGTCCCTTCTTACCACACACATTGCAGATTATATTAGGTCTTTTCCAACATGATTTAGACAAATGAGTTGTCTTTTTTCAATGCTCACAAGGAGTACATTGCCTTTTTCTTGTAGATTTGCTAGTTTCACTAGACTTCTCCAGCTGTTTGCCATTTGATTTTCTGTTACCTTGGTTTCTCTAGTGGTAAGTGACCTATAAGACACCTTCAATTTTGTTTTCTTACCCCAAGAGCCTTCTTTGCTCCTGTGCTTAAAGTGCATTAATTAATTCACCAAGAGAAATAGTGGTAAGATCTTTAGAGTCTTCTAGAAAGGAAATTTTTGCTTCAAACCTCTCTAGAATGCTCACAAGAACCTTTTGAACCACATTCTTGTCTAGCAAGTCTTCACCAAGCACTCAAATCTAGTTAACCACTTTGAGCAGCCTATCACTATAGTCTTTAATGGTTTTTGTTTCTTTCATTTTCAAAAATTCAAACTTCCTTCTCAAGTTCAATAATTGTCTGGTTTTAGTCTTTTGGCTGCCTCCATACTCCTCCTTTAACCTGTCCCATGCTTGTTTTGTAGTGTCACAGGCCATGATTATGTTGAAAATTGGCTCAGTGATTGTAGTGTGGAAGCATGTGAGGGCTTTATATTGTTTAGACTCTTGTTTACTGTGATGTTTTAGTTAAGCAAGAGTTAGGTTTGCAAGAAAGGGAGTAGGTATTGTGCCATTTTCAGTTGCTTCCCAAAGATCAAAGACCCTTAAGTAAGCTTTCATCATTATAGTCCACTGGGTATAATTGTCACCAGTGAACTTAGGTGGTGGCAAAGGAGAAAAACCAGCTAAGGCCATGAATTAACCTTTTAAGTATTTAGGGAACTTTTCTTAGATAGTTACTTAGAAGGTTTTTGCACTCACTTCATTAGTCACTAAGGACCTTGTAGCTTTGATACCAGTGTTGGTTAGTGTTTGCTGAGTTTAGTTGATGATTTTGTTGTGTTTTGGTGAGCAAAGAACAGTGGCTTGCTAATAAAGCAAGCCTTTTAGTGACTAACCAAGATGACATGAGGAAGGAGTACAAGGAAAGTTGAATTTCAAGGGATGCTCTCTACTCTTTCCATTGTTATAACTCTTCATTATATAAGTGGAGTTTTCAAAATACAAAATTTGAGATTGGTACACATGTCAAGTTCTTAATATTCATAACTTAAAAGTTTAAATTACAAATGATTACATATAATAATCATGTCACTTGAATTTGAATTTCAAAATCAAACTTCTGGAGCTTGACAGAGGAGAGCTTGCTGCCTCATTTTGATTCTGCAAAAAGGGAGCACCACTGGAGCTTCGTGGACTTCATGAACATTGTGAAAAGAAGAACTTATGTCTTCACAAAAAAAAAAAAAAATGAAATAGGAAAAGGTTTTGTACCTCTACTACTAGATGTGCCAGGTAACCATGATGAAGATAACTTGAAAAGAACAATTGCATTGAGATAAAGTAATAGGATCATAACACCCAGTATAGACCCAATCCTTAATGGAGGTCCATGGTCATTGTTACAAACCTAATTCTTGATATATGATATTCCAAAATTGTTAAACAAGAGTGCACTCATGAAATACATGTTCAAGTAATTCCCAATGCAAGCCAAATTGACCATAAGTGCGATTATCCATAAGATGTCAAATGAAACATTGCTCATTGGTAAGTAATCGACACTTCTAAGTCAACTAAAAAAAAATTACCTCATATACTGGGGAATCGAGAGTTTTTAGATCTACTAACTTGATCCTTTTCAATGTCCAAAAGATGTTGATAAGCTCCTTTAATAGTAAAACACCCTGAATTAAGAGCCCAAACCACTTTATCATACACACCTATAAAAGGGTTCAAATATAATTGTTGTAAAACAAAACAAAAAGAGAGAGACAGAAAGGATTGCAAGAAAAGAGATTATAGAACTAAAATGTTTTTTGGACATTCAAATTCAAATTGTATTTTTATAGAGCTCTTTTACAGGAGACTTGTACAATGTTAAAAGTACATATAATGATCAAAGAATGACATGCTTCTAATTTCTACTTGTTTACAAACTTAAGAAAGCTGACCGTATTGCCTTAGTTACCTAATCTTACTAACAAGTTGCTTAACATTACACATTACAACAAAAACCACACATAGAAAGGACTAATTAACATGTCCTTTATGGATACCATACCTAAACATCAATTGCAATCTAACTAAAGCATTACAAGTTAACTAAACATTAATGACAACTAAAGGAACACTATCTTCTTCTTCTTCCTCTACAATCCTATCTTTGTTTTGTAGACCAACTTGCTTGCTTTGCAAGACATCAAAGGTTAAGTTTGAACAACATGAAACTAGGCTCTCTGGCACTCCTCTTTAGTTTCATAGTGTTCATGCCCATTCCATTTCTTAGTTATTCAAATCATGACTTTGAGAGAGATTTATTCATTATGTCTACAAGTTAAGCTTCTGTGTTGCAGTAAATCAATTTCACCTCTCTTTCCATCTAGACTTCAAGGATAAAATGATACTTTATCTTGAAATGTTTGATTTTTCCATAAAATACTAGATTCTTGGAGATGGCTATTGTAGCTTGATTGTCTACACTAATTTCAGCACATATAGCTTGTTTTTGTTCCAAGTCCTTCAAGATTTTTTTCAACCAAATAACTTGGTTGACTGCTAATGTAGTTGAAATGTATTCAGCTGCAATAGTTGATTTTGCCACCTCTTCCTTCTTTATAGAACTCCAAGAGATAGCATTAGAACTCAAAGTGAATAGGTTTCTTGAGGTACTTTTCATATTTTCACTGGATCCACCTTAGTCACTATTTGAAAATCCTTGCAGTTTGATCTTTCCTCCTGTTGCATACATTACTCCAACATCAAGTGTTCCCTTTACATTTCTTATGACTTTCTTTGTTACTTTTAGATGATTTCTTATGACTTTCTTTGTTACTTTTAGATGAACCTCACTTAGTTTCTACATAAACCTGGAAAGAAGATTGGTAGCTTGCATTATATCAGGCCTTCTTGTTGATAAATAAAGTAGACACCCTATCATGCTTCTGTACAAGCTACGATCAACTTTTGTGACACGATCCTCTTTACATAACTTTTCATTCATCATCAAACAACTAAAGATAGCTTTATAATTTAGTAATTTGAATTTCTTTAGGATCTCAACTATATATTTGCTTTGACAAATAAAGATGCCCTTGTTTAGTTGTGAGATTTCCATTCCAAGAAAGTAAGTCATTTCTCCAGGGTTTATCATTTCAAAGACCTTATAGAGATTTAGTTTGAATTCCTTTATCAACTCATTATTCCTAGTTGTTATTAGTAAATCATCCATATACACAAATACCATAATCAGATCAATAAAAGTAGTTTTAAAATACAAAGTAGCTTCACTTTGGCTTTTTTTAAACCCCAATTACTTTAATACTCATTAAGCTTACCATTCCAAGCCTTTGGAGCTTATTTCAACTTATAAAAGCCTTCTTTAACAAAAAGACTTTATCTTCATTTCCCCTTTTTTGAAATCCTTCGGGCTACTCCACAAAGATCTCCTCTAGTAAAAAATCATTCAAAAAGGAAAATTTTACATCTAATTGGAATACCTTCCAACCATTGTGTGCAACAAAGGTTAATAGCAACCTAATAGTGTCCAATCTTGGCACTAGTGCAAATATTTTTGAATAATCTACTCCATATATTTATGAGCAATGCTTTGTAACCAATCTGGGCTTTACTATATTAATTGATCCATCTGCGTTTAGCTTATTCTTAAAGACCCATTTTACTCTAGTAACATGTTTGTGAGTCAATTTGTCTACAAACTCCTAAGTCTTGTTCTTCTCTATCATATTTAATTCTTCTTTCATTACATTTAACCAAACATTAGACTTTGAGGGTTCATGATAGGTTCCTGATTTAAGAACAATAATGTGACTCCTTTCATATACATCTTCAAGTGGCTTTATGCCTCTGATTGGCTCATTATTAGAATCTACTACTTTTTTTGTAACAAGTTCATCAAATGGTTATGATTCTAGAGTTATACTATTGTCCTCTCCTTCCACATCAGTTGAGACTTGTCCCAATCCTAGGTTGCTTGCTCATCAAATTTGGCATTTTTGCTAATGAAAACCTTGATAGTCTTAGCCTTTAGTATTTATACTATAACCAATAAAGATCCCTAGTTCTCATCTATGATCCAACTTATCTCTTTTAACATACAAAATCAAGTTACAACAAAAACAACCAAACACCTTTAGATGTTGCAATGAAGGTTGATTGCCAAACCAAGCCTCATAGGGAGTTTTCCTTTTTAAGGCTTTGGTCGAAGCCTATTTTGCAAGTATATTGCTATATTGACAACCTTTGCTCAAAATTTTTTGGGTAAGGCTTCTTTAAATGGAAAATATCTAGTCATTCCTATGACTGTCTTGTTCTTTCTCTCAGAAACATCATTTTATTAAGGAGCATAAGTGGTTGTTAACTGATGATGAACAACAAGTCTAAGCAAAACTTGTTAAACTTGTCAAAGGTGTATTCAATTCCATTGTATGATATGAGTATCTTAATCTGGCAACTAAATTAATTCTCAATCCATATCTTAAACTTATAAAACACATCAGACACTTTAGATTTATGTTGAAAAAAGTAAACCCAACATATTTTAGTTAGATCATCAATGAACAAGAGACAATATCTGCTACTATTGAAGGATGGACAACTTATGGAACCACATACATCTATATGAACCAATTGTAGTTTTTAAGTGGCTCTACAAGCTTGGTTTGTTAGAAAAGTAGCTTAGATTGCTTTCTATATTGATAGACTTCACATACAGAGATATTATCAGTTATCACAGGCACACTAAGATCTAATTGTTCTTTATACAAAAGTTTCCTAGAAACATAGTAACAATGACCTAGCCTCTTATGCCATAAACTTGACTCATCACAAGTATGAAAACATGCAACATAGACATGATCCCAATCTATAATGAAGCTTTTATTTTTCATCTTAACAATGATTATCTCATTGTCAAAGGAATTTAAAACCTTACATGATTTATCTCTAAACAATAATTCATAATTCCTTTCTAGCAATTGCCCCACACTCAGCAAACTTTGGTTTATATTAGGTACACAAAGAACATAAAAGATGGTTGTAGTACCTAATGGAGTCTCCATTAAAACAAGTCCTTTCCCTCTTATTGGAATGTACCTATCATTCCCAATCTTTACCTTAGATGAATAGGTGAGATCAAAAGCTTTAAACTTAGCTACATCATCGGTTATATGATGTGTGCAACCACTGTTTATCAACCAATCTTCCACTTTTCCTTTAGCTATGCTACAAGTAGCTATGAATAGGTGATCCTCATTGATCTCCAATAACTTGAGCTTGTTAGGGTACATTTTGTTGCACTCCTTTATTTACTCTTACTTGTTGTTTTTCTTTACCTTTGACTAGCATGGTAATTTTATTTGCATCATTCTACTTAATAGCCCTTCTTTATTTAAGAGCTTATAAGGCATTTATAAGTTTTGCCAAGGTAAACTGTTTTAAATTTATAGAATATTCCAATGAAGATATCTTGGATTCATACTTCTTAAGCAAGCAAACCAACACTTTTTCCATTATCCTTTGATCAATCAACTCTTCCCCTAGCAATCTAATTTATTAATAGTTTTTATGAGCCTATTTGCAAATTGCTTTACAAATTCAATATCTTTTATTATGAGAGATTCAAATTCTCTCCTTAAATTTAAAACTTAAATACTCCTTGTCTTATCATTGCCACGATATTCCTCTTTGAGTTTGTCCCATACTTCTTTAGCTCCCTCATATGTCATAATTCTAGTAAAGATGACATTTACCACACTAAAATATATGCAAGTAATACCCTTATATGCATTTACTATCTCTTCACTACGGTTTTTAATTTGGGCCACTATTGGGTTATTAGGAAGATATGTCACATGATCTCCATTTTCAACTATTTTTTTGGAGATCCAATGACCTTAGGTAAGCCTTTATCTTATTTACCCAGATTGAGTAATTTTCTCCTGAAAAAATAGGAGGTGTTGAGGTTGGATAAGAGGTAAAAGTCATCCCAACTTTCTTAAGGTGTTTGAGGTCTTTTAGTGGGGTTTCAATATTGGTTTTTTCTCACACAAACCTTAATCACAAGCCTTTAAGACCCTTTAAATGCTCTGATACAATTTCTGTAAAACAAAACAAAGAAGGAAGGATACAAAGGATTGTAAGAAAAAAGATTGCAAAATTAAAAGTTCCTTTTAGACAATTAAATTCAAATTGTATTTTCATAAAGCATCTTTTATAGGAGACTTGTACAATATTAAGAGCATATATAATGATCAAAGAAGGACATGCTTCAAATTTCTACTTGTTTACTAACTTAAGAAAACTAATCATATAGCCTTACTTACCTAATCCTTCTAACAAGTTGCTTAACATTGTATATTATAGTAAAAACCGCTCATAACAAGGACTAACTAACATGTCCTTTATGGATTATCATACATAAACATTGTTTGCAATCTAACTAAAGCATTCCAAGGTAACTAAACATTGACAACAACTAAAGGAACACTGAAATTGCCTCTTGTTTTTTCTTCTTCATTTGTAATCCTATCTTTATTTTGTAGACTAGCTTGCTTGCTCTACAAGACATCAAGGGTTGAGTTTGAGAAGCATGAAACTAGGCTCTCTGACAATATTCCTTGAAGGACCAAATGCATTGAGGATGGGATTCTATGTAAATGAACATCTCATTTCCAATTTCCACATTGAGAGATATAATTGGCTAATGTAAATGTAAGATCATGAGGACTAGGATTATAACCTTTGACAATAGGGCTATTGTCAAAGGTTATAATCCTAGTCCTCATGACCTTACACTTACATTAGCCAAATGCATTGAGGATGGGATTCTATGTAAATGAACATCTCATTTCCAATTTTCACATTGAGAGATATAGTTGGCTAATGTAAGTGTAAGGTCCTAAGGACTAGGATTATAACCTTTTACAATAGCCAAGGGGGTATTGGCTACCTCAAAATCGATCCAGAATTTAACAAGATACCCATTTTTAATGCTCCATTGTAGGCCTCTATGAAGTAGTTCCCTTCCTTTCAAGATAACAAGCCATATTAGGAAAAGGTTTAATCATTTGGCTACCTATAGGAAATTTTCATTCTTGAAATATTTAGCTTAAAGAACTTGCACCTAGAATTTTATGGCATATTCAAGATTTCCCAACCAAGTTTTAAGAGGAAGGCAAGATTCATCATATGAGCATAATGAATGCCTAACACCCTTTTCTTTTGGCCTATAAACTTCCTACATGCAACCAAATTGATCTTTAAATGTTCCTCCAACTCACCTCAAAGGAATTGTCTACTACACCTATCAATAGCATCATAAGTGGAACTTGATAAATTATTTGTTTGCATGACATAATAAGGGATAACTTAGGTTATTAATTGAACTAAAGTAGCCCTTCCAACCAAAGACAAAGAAAAAGCCTTCTATCCGTTTAACTTATTCTTAAAAAGCCTTCTATCCATTTAACTTATTCTTCATATGTTGTCTGACTTCATGAAATATTTGTGACCTTCAATAATCACTGAAAAAGGGAACTCCGTGATATTTTTCAAGTGATAAACATTAGGAGAGACTAGCATCTTGGATTTATCATGACTAATTTTTTGCCTAGAAGTTACACAAGAACTTTTCAAGAGTGGAATAAATAGCCCTTGCTAATGATATAGTAGTTACACTAAACAATAATAAGTCATTGTCAAAAAAGGATTGGAGATAGAAGGACCTTGGCATGAGATAACTACTGGCCTCTACTGTTTATAGTTAAGGGATTGTCCAATCATATAAGAAAGTCATTCAATACAAATGATGAATAGATAAGGAGACAAAAAGGTTTCCTTGTCATAAACCATAGTAGGGCTTGAAGCTATCAATTTTCTTACCATTATATAAAACAAACCATTTTAACCAAAGAGATGCATTCCATGATTAAGGAAACAAACCTTGTTAGAAGGTTTAAAGAATTGAGGTTCTCATTCAAAAAGCATTAATTAACTTTGTCATAAGCTTCATCAAGGTCAATTTTCAATGCCATAATACCCAACTTCCTATGCTTTCTCTTGTAAATATAACTTATAACTTCCTATGTGACAATAATGTCATTATAAGTGATGAGATTCATGGAAGTGTTGATGTATAGAGGGCTTCTAAGAATGCATTGAGCATTTAAGAAGTGTCAATGACATATTCTAGAGCTCAAAGTATAAAAAAGGCAAAACATTTGGGCCAAGAAAGCTAATTCAACCTAAAAGGGCAACTAAGTATATCTTAATGTGGGCCAAGGCTTTATTAATTGTATAAGTATGCTAAATCAACCTAGGTTAAGTGATTATAAAGAGTTGAAATAGCAAAGCAATAGAATTAGTGAGTTGGACCTATCACAAAGTTTGAAAAATGGAGGGCAAGGAGTGGACCGGTCATAAAATTGGTTACAAGACTAGTTTGCTACTATAAGGTTGGACCAACACTAATCATGATCTAGTTGATGAACTGGCTTAATGCTAGATGCGTGGCTCTATAAATTTAACTGAACCAACCCCAATTCATTTATCATCAGCTTATGTAGGAAGTTTTTCTTATTTTTAGGGTTAAAGAGGTTACTTCAGCCTATTAATAAGCTTGACTCATTGTAAAAGAGATAGATCATTGGTGAAAAAAAAAATAAAAATGAGAATTTTCTCTTTTAGTTCTTCATTAAACTTTGCAAACTTATTAAGATTATTATCTTATGGAGTTCCAACTTGACTTATCACTTCCAAATCATTTTTTTTTAGACTGTGACATTTATATCCTTCTTTATACCTTTAGTTCATGTTCCTTTGAACATTTGGTATAGGTTTATACTTTAGGTTTGTGTTTTATTGAACATTAGGTCAAGGTTTTACTTTTGTTAAATCTAATTTAACTTTCTTGGGGTTTTGAATTCCTTATTTTACCTATGGCTTTCATTGTACTCTTTAAGGTTTACATTAGTTGGTGTCAGAGCTGTAAGGTTTAAATTAGGTTTGTTTATTTAAATTTGAGTTTTTCTTATGTTCTTTTTAACTGTCTTTTATAATTTTTTGTTCCTTGAATCCACCAAACCCTAATTTATCTTTTCTTATCTTAAAATTCATGTGAAAAAGAAAGAAAGAAAGAAAGAAACCCAAAAAAAAAAAAACCAAAAGAAATGAAAAAAAAAATTCCATTTTGAGGCAATAGCTTAAAGGTTTCATCAAATTAGCCATAATGACGATATAGTCCTTTGGCTTGACTCTACTTTCATGATCTATTTTCTTGTTTGATTGTCCAAGCACTTGTTTCCTTTGAGTCTATTTCCTTAAATTTATTTTCATTGACGTCCCCCTTTTTTGTTTTCTAATTTCTTGTTTACCATTAGGTCAATTTTGTCCTATTTTTTTATTTTGTGAGTTGGCTCACTTAAGATTAATCTTCTTAATTTAGCTTGTTTAGTTCCTTAAAAAGCTAAAAAGGAAGTTAAGAGTGGTAAAAGGTTTGTGTGAGCTCATTATAAGAAAAGTCATTAAAGAGAAGTAAACATGAGGGTTGAGTAATAATAATTGAGAGAAACATTTAAGGGGGTACATGTGAGGTTATTTCTAACGTTCTTGGTGTAGGTTAGCAACATGACTTCATAAGATAAGAGAATGAGTGAGGAAGGCAAGAAAAATGATTTGTTCATGCTTTAAGATATACAACAACACTTTGAGCGCATGAATGTTATTTTTAGTGAGATAAAATATCAGATGAAGAGGCAAGATGCTATTGTAGTTGATTTGCAAAGGGGACAAACACTAGAATCTCCTAATGCATGAAGGCAAGAGAGGCATAATCATTATGATGACTATGATGATAATGAAGATGATGATGCTAATTTTGATGATTTAGCTACTTTAGCCAAATCAACAATAATAGAAATAGCCAAAGAGATTTTAGAAGACGAGACACATATGACCATGATTAAATAATATTCAAATGAAAATTCCTCCATTCCAAAGGAAAAATGATCTTGAAACCTACCTAGAATAAAAGAAAAAGGTTGAGTTAGTCTCTAACTACCATAACTAGTTTGAAGAGAAAAAGGTAAAACTAACTATTGTTGAGTTTACTGATTATGTCATTATTTAATGGAACCAACTTATTTTTACTAGAAAAATAAATCATGAGAAGTCTATTAATACATGAGAGGAGATAAAGTATATCATGAGGATGAGGTTCATCATTTAACACTATTACAAGGGTTTTTACTAAAAACTATAAGGGCTCACTCAAGATACGAAAAATGTGGAGGAGTACCACAAAGAGATGAAGATTATCATGATTCAAGCTAATATAAAAGAGGATAAAGAGCAACAATGACTTAATTCTTACAAAGGCTTAATCAAAACATTATCAATGTGGTTGAATTATAACATTATGTGGAGTTGGAGGATATAGTGCACATGATGATGAAAGTTAATAAGCAACTCAAATAAAAAGGGTCTACATAGTTTAGATAGAATTCAAGTTCCATTTCATCTTGGAAACCTAATTGGAGTAAAAGAGAGGAGAAGGCTAATTACAAGCTCAAGGCCAAATTTTGCAAAAGTATGAAAGTGAGTTATAGTAAAAAGAAAGGTAATTATAAATCTCAATCTTATAAAAATAGAGATATTAAATATTTTAAGTATTTGGGAAGGGAACATATTGCATCTTGGTGTTCAAATAAGCGAACAATGGTGTTACAAGGTAATAGTGATATTAAGACCAAAAGTGAGTCCGATGATAACTCTATGCCACCATTAAAAGATGCAAGTGATGGAAAGGATTATTTAGTTAAGGGAGATGCATTGTCTAGACAAGCATTAAGTTAAGTGTATAAGCCAAGGAAGATGATGAAGTGCGGAGAGATAGTATACACAATGTCATATCAAAGATAAGGTATGTAACATGATCATTAATATGGGTAATTATACAAATTTAGTTAGCACCAATTTGGTTTAAAAGCTTAATTTATCTACCATAAAGCACCCTAAGTCATATAAATTCTAATGGTTAAATGAATGCAAAAAGCTTAAGGTAAATAAGTAGGTGCTAGTATCATTTTTATTAGGAGATATACTGATGAGGCCTTATGTGATGTAGTACCATGAATACTAGGTATATTTTATGGGAAAGACCATGATAATATGATCAACAAGTAATATATGCTAGGCTCAATAATATGTGCTCTTTTGTAATAAATGATAAACCTATTACTCTTGTACCTTTGACACCTCTGTAAGTTTACGAAAATAAATTAAGGATTAAAAAAAAGAGTGAGAGAAAAATATAAAATATAAAGGAGAGAAAAGAGTTGAGACTAAGGGAAAAGAAAGAAGAAGGCAAGAAAGAAAATAGAGTTTGTATGTAAAAAAGAATAATGTTAAGAGATTTCTATTTAAAGTAGCTTATGATTGTACTTTTGTACAAAGAGATTTGTTTTAATATTAAAAAACTTAACCATTCTTTACTTAGTATTATTATTTCTCTTTTGTAGGAATTTAATGATGTTTTTCTTCAAGAACCAAGTGATTTACCACCATTGAGAAGAATAAGATATTATATTGAATTCATTCATAGTATAATAATTCCAAATCAACCAACTCATAGTAGTAATCTTGAGGAGACAAAAGTGTTTCAAAGGCAAGTTAAGGAGTTTATGGAAAAGGGCTACGTGAGGGAGAGCATTAGTTCATGTGTAGTTACAGTATTGCTTATTCCTAAGAAAGATCAAACATAGAGGATATATATTGACTATTGAGTGGTCATCAAAATCATTATAAAATATCATCATCTCATATCTAGATTAAATGACATGATAGATGAATTGCATGACTTATGTTTCTTTTCTCAAATTGATTTGAAAAGTGGATACCACTAAATCAAGATAACAGAGGGAGATGAGTGAAAACAACTTTAAAAACTAAATATGGTTTATATGATTTGATCTCATTAATGCACAAAGTACTTTTATGTGATTGGCGAATAATGTTTTGCATGCATTTATTGGCAAATTTGTAGTTATGTATTTTGGTAATATTTTGGTTTATGGGAAAAACTTAATTAAGTATCTTGATTATTTATATTTTGTTTAAGTATTTTACATTTTGAGAAATTATATGCTAATCTAAAAAAATGTTCCTTTTGTATTGATCAAGTCATATTTCTTGACTATATTGTCAGTATTATGGGTATTGAGGATAAAATTAAAAAGGTTAGGGCAATTCATAACTAGCTTACACCTAAGTTAGTTAGTGATGTGCATAATTTTCATAGTCTAGCTAATTTCTATAGACACTTTGTTAAAGACTTTACTGCTATTATTGCACCCCTAACTAAGGTTGTTAAAAAGATCTCGGACTTTAAATGGAGTAGTGATCAAGACAAGGTTTTAAATTTGATTAAGGAAAAATTAAGTTATACACCCTTATTTGCCTTAACTAACTTTGTTAAAATTTTTAAAATTGAGTATAATGTATTAAGTATTGGCATTCAAGATATTTTGATGCAGGAAAGGCGACGAATTGCCTACTTTAGTGAAAAGTTAAGTGGAGCTACCTTTAATTGTCCCACTTATGATTAGGAGATATATGTATTGGTACGGACTTTAAAGACATGGCAACATTACCTTTAGCCTAAGGACTTTTTCATTTATACTAATCAAAAATTCTTAAGACACTTAAAAAGGAAAAGGAAGTTGAATAAAAGACATGTCAAATAGGTTAAATTTATTGAGACCTTTCCCTATGTTATTAAATATAAACAAGGTAAGGAGAATGTAATGGCTGATACATTACCTTGAAGGTATGCCCTTGTTTCTACATTGAATGAAAAATTATTGGAATCTGAGTACAATAAAAACTTATATACTGATGATCCTAATTTTATTGATATTTATGAAACTTATAAGAAAACAAAATTTGAGAAATTTTATAGGCATGAGGGTTATTTGTTTAGAAAGAATAAACTGTGTCTATCTATAAGTTTTTGCAAGAGCTACTTATGTGTGAGGCTTATAAGGGTGGTTTAATAGGTCATTTCAAAGTTAGGAAAATCCTAGATGCCTTAGTTAAGCATTTCTTTTCGCTATATATGAAACAATATGTTGAGAGGTTTTGTAAAAATTGTATAACATGTAAAGAGGCTAATTTTAGAATTTTACCCTATGACTTGTACACTCCTTTACCCATACTTAGCAAACTTTGTGTTGATTCATTTATGGACTTTATGTTGGGTCTACTGCAATAAAAAAAAAAGTAGAGATTTTGTATTTGTTGTGGATGATAAGTTTTCAAAAATGACACATTTCATCTCATACCATAAAATTGACAATGCAAATAACATGGTAGAATTGTTCTTCAGAGAGGTAATGCGTTTGCATAGTATGCCTCAAAGTATTATTTTAAACTAAGATACAAAGTTCTTGAGTTACTTCCAAAAGACTTTACAGGGTAAGTTAAGTACTAAATTATTATTCTCAATTACCTACCATCCACACATAGATAGACAAACTAAGATAGTTAATTGAATTCCTTCTACTTTACTATTACTCACATAAATTTGAAAGCATGAAAAGGTTGTTTGTTGTATGTAGAGTTTACATATAATAGCAGTGTTCATTCTACTACTATTTTCTCGCTATTTGAAACTATGTAAAGTTTAATCTTTTTAACTCCTTTGGATTTGATGCATTTGCTTATTGATGAGTATACTGATTTAAATGGTGAATATAAGGTGAAAATGGTGAAAAAGTTGCATGAGAAGGTGCAGTAATAAATTACATAATGAATTGAGTAATATACATCATATGTCAACAAAGAGAAATATGCATTTATTATAAAAAGAGAGTTTTGGAGGACATTTTTTAAAGGTACAAAAGGTTCTTTTGAGATAGCACGAGAGAGAGAGAGAGAGAGAGAGAGAGAGAGAGAGAGAGAGAGAGAGAGAGAGA
>JAHOYR010000004.1:3603043-3938700 GCA_023213295.1 Bruguiera hainesii
AGAGAGAGAGAGAGAGAGAGAGAGAGAGAGAGAGAGAGAGAGAGAGAAACAACTATTTTAGGTAAAAGAGATTTTTAGGGCCAAAAGAAACTTTTCTATAGGCCAAATTAATTTCTTTAAGCAGAGAGAGCAAAAGAGAGTAATAAATGTAACTAGGCAACACAAAGGGAAGTAGAAAGCATTTTTAAGTGCCTAATAAACTATCATGAGCATTCAAGGCAACTCAAATCATCATCAAATAACCAAAAATATGTATAGGCAACAACCCAAGTGGCGGAGATCCTCCCTTGGGACAACAATGTTAGGAACAAAGGTATTGATAGTAGGATTACGAGACATTTGCATTTTTCCTCCTATTGTCTATGCACTTTTTAAGGATATAATCATATATAAATAATTCAGATTAAGGTCAAAATCATAATTTGGTCAATGAAATAACACCAAAATTGGATATTAATGGCAAGTGGTCCAATCAATGAACATTGTGTCACCGATGATCATTAAGTAGGCACTAACAATTTACTTGGCACAAAAAAGGGTAGTAACTACTCAACAGAAGGAAGATTGCCTAGAAACCAGAAAATTTCAATTGATCACCACACACACACAGAATCACAAAATTAATTAGAAAATACTTAGCTTGGGTGGGGAGTCTCTTAGTCATCAATCTACCCCTGCATAAAGAGAAGGTAAAAAGTTAGTACGTTTTACCGTTGCTTTTCTTTATTCTATTTCCTTTCATTTTATGCTCAAACACATATTTGTAAAATAAAATAAAATAAAAAAACAAGAGAATCCCAGTACGAAGCACAAAAAATAGTAAAAGAGATAAATAAAATACCTAAAATAAAGTATTCTTAACTAAAAGAGCCTGCCAAAAAACATGCTGCTGGCTTCCGCCAAGAAAAACAACGGAGACACCTCCAGGGTCCTTGCAGGCTAATCTATGCATCCGCAAAGGCAATACAACGAAAGGAGGTCAGGAAGCCCTTGAACCAACGAGTGACTCAAGACTACCCACCGTCCACCATCCCACGCGCTGGTGGATGTCACATTGGCCTAAAACAATCATTGTTCGATGCGTGGGGAGGTGATTTATTGAACATTTGGGTTGGCCACAACTTTAAAATATTCATAGAAAAAAAAATAGCACTAAAAATAAGTGCACTGCATTACCGTTACTTATAATGGACATTTGGGTTGGCCACAACTTTCACCAAATATAATCGTACTTTTGAACCCCGAAGAATTGTGGAAAAGCAGACCGAGTCATTATACAATATAGCGCACGTCCCCCTCACACTTCTACATCTGCCAAACTTCCCCTTTTGTTGAGAAGCTCGTCGCAACAAGAGTTGTTACGTATAGTTTAGTTTGTGGGATTGAGTGGTTTTGGTTAACTAATACAACCTCCAGAACACTGGTTCTTGATTTCAAATGGATACAAATTTTGTTACATGAGTAGCAGGTTTGATATTAGGTACTCTGTACATGTTTTTTTGCAAATTATGTTTTTGTGGCTCACTTTGAATAAAATAATTTTTGACCATTAAAAAAAAATGAGTCTGATGTTTTTATGCCATATGCTTTATGTGGATTCTAATGAATTGCAGTATATTTTTGTAGTTAAAGTGGGCAAAACGATTGTAACTTTTTGGTTATCTAATGAAATTAAAAAAATAGTGCCCAAAAATATTGAAGTTTCCCTACACAAATACAAGAATAGAATTTTGATCTCTATACATTAAATCAAAGTTTATGTTAATATTATTTAATAAATTTTTATTTTCATGTTCTATGATTGTCTTTATTTCTTGTGTCCATTAAGCTTTCCAAAACTTTATATCTTTGCTTATAACTTTGCAATCAAATGTTCGTGTCACATAAATGTTCGTGCTCGTGCCTCATAGCTAAGAAGGTACGAAAAAAGGGCCAATTTTATAATTTTTGAGTGTGATTTTCACATATCATACGCTGCATATGCTTTAGTGCTATCAATAGCATGCCTCTAGGCCTCCCATAGTCACCTATAAATCTGACTCCTCAAGTCAAAGGATCTTCATCTTCAACAACATACACACACTCATAGAGGTAGATGTATAATACTTATGGCAAGGGTACAATGTTGTCTTTAACTCAAAGTTTTAATTAATCTTTTTTTCTTTTTGAAAGAGAGAGAGTATTTAATAAGATGTCTACTTTGGTGCAAGTGCACCTATACATAATTTTATACTACAGGTGCAGGCTAATGTGGAACCTGTCATCAAGCTAGGGCCATGGGGCAAGAGAACTTGGCGAGGACAATTAGAGCTTTTAGATCGCAAACAATGGGGACATTAAGGCCATTACAACTATCACGGGTGTTGTTCTTGATTCACTTGTCTTCATCGTCAAAGACGCATGTGGGGCAACCGTGATCCTTAGATATGGCGGTCCCGGTGGTCCTGATGTTGGTCAGGTGATGAACACAATATTATATACAGTTCTGAGACTTGGCATAATGTTAATGCGCTTTTCTTTGCTCATAATTTACCACTTTTTCCGACTTCACATAGAGTCCCGCGAATGGAACCTCCTTACAAAACCCACTCAAAATTGAATTTATGCTCCTCTAACTGTATTTTATTGTTCTTTAAAATATGCAAAAATGTATATGCAAATATATATTATTAAAATTAAGGGAAAAAACTGTTAAAATACCTATATAGAGCATTTATTTGATTTTAGAAATACCTAAATATTTAATTTAAATTTTAATTTTTTTAATAAACTTATACTATTTGTAATATTTAATATTAATTGAATAATTAATTTATAATTTTTTACTATTTTAATAGAACTAAAATTTTAATATATATTTAATATAATGAATTTGCTCAATTATAATATAATATATATATTATAATTTATCGAATGTATATTTATAATTTTTTATATATGTCTAAAATTTATATAATATAAATATTTATGATTAAGAAAAATAAAAATAATTTTCTAAAACAATAATCTTAAATTTTTTCAGAGAAAGAAATATTTTTAAATTTCTTTTCTTTTCTTAGAAAGAAAAAAAATGCTGATTAGGAAAGTTTTTCTTTTGTTTTCTTAAAAAAATATTCTCAAATTTAGTTTTTTATTTTAAAAAATGTTTATAATTTAATTTTTTTTATTAACAATATATATTTTTTAATAAATATAATAAAGTGCACATTAGGTGTATCTAATTCTCGTATATATTTGCAGCTTAATCTCGCTGCCAATGAATATTTAACATCATTTGCCGGAACATATGGGGCCTGGTTTGCTGCCGTTTATGTCACATCATTGACATTTATCACGAATTCGGGAACATTTGGACCTTATGGCTTTGACTACGATAGAGAATCAGTAGGGGCCACTGGGGTTGTCAAGTTCTCTCTTCCAGTCCTAGAGAATGCTGAAGTCGCTGGCTTTTATGGATATGCTGGCAGCTATATTGAGCGTATTGGATTTTATGTAAAGCCGGTATCATCCTAGCCCGATCCTTAAATCCCCTTAAGGGTTCAGATTTTAAGATTTTAAAAGTCAGTATATAGATATATGTATCTCCTTTATATTGCAGGTGCAGGCTGGCCGTGTCCTTAGTGTCGGACCTTGGGGCAGAGAAACTTCTTCGAGCAATGGAACCTTCGAAACCTCAATAGGTAGCAACATTAAGGGGATTATAGTTGGTCATGGTGTTGTCGTCGATTCCCTTACCTTCACCATGCAAGTCGCCAATGGCCAAGAGAAGACAGTTAAGTTTGGCGGCAACGGCGACGGTCTATCTATGGTGAGGGCATTTGTTGTGCGTGAATATATTGCCCATGTATGTTATGGTAGATACTAGATAGACGACGCAAAACCATGAGTTGTGTCTCAGTGGCAGGAATTATTTTAAAACTGAGTCTCTTATTTGAATTCTTAATTGAAGTCTTTCCACGAAAAAGCTAAATAAAAAAAAAATTATTGGAGCTCGTTGCTTATTAGGGACTTTTTGGACTTCGTATTTTACTAATAAGCGATCTTTATTTGTTTCTGGACATTCCATGGTGTGCCTCGTACCCCTCACTTATTGAGTGTAAGTATACGTATCCAGGTGGAGTTTGCTTTCGGGGAATATATAACAACAATTTCTGGAGCATATGGGTATTGGCATAATCAAAACGGCATTTATGTCGCAGCAATAGCATTTACCACAAATTTGATGGGAGAAAGCAAAACGCAGTGGAGTATAAATAGCTCCAAAAAAAAATTCTTCTGCTTGGTTGAACCTGTGAGAAGATAATTGAATAATAAAAATTGGCAATGCAAATGAATCACGTAAGATAACATACCAATTTTAAGTAAAAAAACCCCTTCAAATCAAAAGAGGGGAAAAACCATGGATACTCTGAATCAGAAGTCAACTCTACTATAATTAAGTAAGTACAATAGAGGTAAACAATCTCAATTACATCAAACAAATTGAATAAAATTTAATTTAGATTAAACAAGTAATTTGTGAGTTAAATAAGACAAATCAATTACGTTCTATCAACTACAACTCAACAAGTAGATTTTAAGGCAGTAATCCAACCGTTCAAAATGAACCTCCAGATGTCCCCTACCAGCTGTCCAAATTGCAGTTCAATCAGACTACAGATCAATAATCATCAACATAGTTTACCAATTCTACTATAGATGAGAGAGTAGAAAGTTACCATAATTGAGAGGTTTCAGTTCAAATAGAAAACTTGATCTTGCAGTTCACAGAAACCTAATTCATCTGTTCACAAATAAGATTTATGTGTCCTTCAACTACTGAAGGAAAATCAGCTTGATCGGATTACAAACAATTTTTCAATTTTATGGTTGATCAAAACTGACACAGATTAGAGAATAGAGAGTTACCAGAATCAAGAGATTTCAATTCGAATGGAAAACCTGCCCTTGCAGTTCATAGAAACCAGATCCAACCGTTCACAATCAAGATCTATGCGTCCTTCAACTACTGACTAGAAAACAGGTAGATCGGACCACAAACAATCTTTCAATTACACAGTTGATCAAAACTGCACACAGAAAATTACCTAGAGTATAGACTTACGAAAATTGAAAAGAAGTAGGATTTACAGTACTCGAAATTCCATCTCTACCGTTCAGAAATAAGAACCAAACACCCTCTATCAACCAGTCAAATTTGAAGTTGATCAGACACCGATATCTCTTCCAAATATAAGATCAAAGAGACTACTTCTTTCTTTTTTTTTTCTTTTCTTTTCTTTCTCTCGGGCAGCGACGGCTCTCCCTTCTCTCTCCCTTTCTTTTCTTTCTTTTTCTCTCTCACATGGGCAACGGCTGTCTACTCTCTCTAATTAGGTTTATTTCAGCAAAAAGGGTATTTATAACCCTTTAATATTTTTTTTTTTAGGTTATAATCTACATAGGAAGTTAAACCCAACAAAATTTGGGAAGTACTTATGGACCTTACGGCCACGAGGAAGATAATCAAGTGGGGTCACTACGGACACCGTGAAATTCTCTAGCCTTCCAATGGAGAATGCTGAAATCGCTGGGTTTTTTGTTTTTTCTGATAACTATATTCAGAACATAGGGATTAATATGAGGCCCAAATCATCAACTGATGCTTGAAGTTGAGCATGCTAAATTAAATAGGACAAAAGTCCAAGTCAGTAAGTCTATGTTGGTTTAGTATATTACTAAATAAGGACTTAGATGTACGAAATGGGAGTGTGCTTGTACTCTGGCCATTCTATATTTGAATAAATCTTGTTTGTATTTGAAAAATGTACAAGACCGTGTACTATGAGTTTCTGTGAATCCATATTATTAACTTTGTATGTTTTGTACTTGTTGCCCTCTCATGCAACTCAAGAATAATGTGAATACGGTCTCTAAGGCAAAATGACAATTTTAAACTGACATGACAAAGAAACCCAATCTAAGGCATTGCTCCATCTAAATAAAGAGGTTATGTTATACAAGAAAAAAGAATGATATAAATAAAGAGTTTGAGAGAAAAAAAAAAAAAAAAGAAGAAGTCAATTTTTTCTTCTCAAGATATTACCTTTAAAGGTTAAATTTACTAATTAATAATATTTTTTAAGTAAAAGAGAATTGAATTGTTACATTTTTCAATTGAATCAATCATAATTTTTACATGTTATTCTCTTTTCTTTTCTTAAAATCCATTAGTTTGCTGAAAAATAACTTATGTATATAAAATAGTTATTGAATTTTTTTTTGTGTAAATAAATTATTTTTTGTTATTTGACTATAATATTGAAATTTGTTTAAACAATGTTTTTTTGTATTTGGTGCACTTATAAGAATTCTATGAACTTTTCTAAAACAATGCAAATAATGATTTATGGTAAAACTAAAAAAGAAATTATGTAATTGATGGTTCATCTATTTCATTAGATAACCAAAAAGTTACAATCGTTTTGCCCACTTTAACTACAAAAATATACTGCAATTCATTAGAATCCACATAAAGCATATGGCATAAAAACATCAGACTCATTTTTTTTTAATGGTCAAAAATTATTTTATTCAAAGTGAGCCACAAAAACATAATTTGCAAAAAAAACATGTACAGAGTACCTAATATCAAACCTGCTACTCATGTAACAAAATTTGTATCCATTTGAAATCAAGAACCAGTGTTCTGGAGGTTGTATTAGTTAACCAAAACCACTCAATCCCACAAACTAAACTATACGTAACAACCCTTGTTGCGACGAGCTTCTCAACAAAAAGGAAAGTTTGGCAGATGTAGAAGTGTGGGGGACGTGCGCTATATTGTATAATGACTCGGTCTGCTTTTCCACAATTCTTCGGGGTTCAAAAGTACGAATTATATTTGGTGAAAGTTGTGGACAACCCAAATGTCCATTATAAGTAACGGTAATGCAGTGCACTTATTTTTAGTGCTATTTTTTTTCTATCGATATTTTATTTATTTTTTTCTTTTATTATTTTTAATAATTTCGCGCTATGGGCTCACTGAGAGCACTCCAAATTGGTACTCACTGAGATTTCTAGATCTGGGTCCCTTGTTTTCTTATTGTTTTTTTTTTTTTTTTTGCTTCTTTTCTTTCTCGGCTACTTTCTTTCTTTTTCCCTTTTTTTTTTTATCTGAGCTTCTTTCTTGGTTCCAAACTCCTTTAGTTTCTTTGTCCACAAAAATTCATAACTCTTCCCTTCTCCACACAGACCATTTCGATGGTCATTTTTAACTTATTTAGGCTCAAAAACACTTCAACTATAGCTTTTAGGTTTGATTTTTTATGGAAAAAGCCAAATTTTGACTTTTTGATGGGTTATCATAATATTTGTGATTTTTGGCCGATTTTTGAACTAGGTATTGTTGTGGGTGAGGGCGCGGGCTGCTGGTGGCGAGGAGCTGTCGGTCTTTGACTGGCACGTAGATCGAAACCTGCTGAGTTCGCCAGTACTGGTCACAAGCGGCAATGACGGCCACAACCACCGCGTAGAGGAAGGGAAGCAACAACGGTGCTGAACTTCGAGGTAGTCGTCGCTGCCATACAGGGCATCATTCATCGCATGGTGACTTATGTTCAATAAATCACCTCCCCACGCATCGAACAATGATTGTTTTAGGCCAATGTGACATCCACCAGCGCGTGGGATGGTGGACGGTGGGTAGTCTTGAGTCACTCGTTGGTTTAAGGGCTTCCTGACCTCCTTTTGTTGTATTGCCTTTGCGGATGCATAGATTAGCCCGCAAGGACCCTGGAGGTGTCTCCGTTGCGTTTCTTGGAGCATGTTTTTTGGCAGAATCTTTTAGTTAAAAATACTTTATTTTAGGTATTTTCTTTATCTCTTTTAATATTTTTTGTGCATCGTATTGGGATTCTCTAGTTTTTTATTTTATTTTATTTTACAAATATGTGTTTGAGCATAAAATGAAAAGAAATAGAAAAAAAAAACAACGGTAAAATGTACTAACTTTTTACCTTCTCTTTATCCAAGGTAGATTGATGACTAAGAGACTCCCCACTCAAGCTAAGTATTTTCTAATTAATTTTGTGATTCTGTGTGTGTGGTGATCTAATGAAATTTTCTGGTTTGTAGGCAATCTGCCTTCTGTTGGGTGGTTACTGCCCTTTTTTGTGCTGAGTAAATTGTTAGTGCCTACTTAATGATCATCGGTGACACAGTGTTCATTGATTGGACTTCTTGCAATTAATATCCAATTATAGTGTTATTTCATTGACCAAATTATGATTATGAACTTAATCTAGATCATTTATTTGTAATTATATCCTCGAAAAGTGCAAATACAACAAGAGGAAAAATGCAAATGTCTCATAATCTTGTAGTCGGTATCTTTGTTCCTAATATTGCTGACCCAAGTTAGGATCTCCGCCACTTAGGTTGTTGCTTATACATATTTTTGGTTATTTGATGATGACTTAAGTTACCTTAACTGCTCACGGTAGTTTATTAGGCACTTAAAAATACTTTTTGCCTCTCTTTGTGTTGCCTAGTTAAATTTATTGCCCAAAGAAAAGGAAGAAATTAATTAGGCCCACAGAAAAGATTCTTTTGGCCCCAAAAATCTCTTTTGCCTAAAATAATTGTCCCTCTCTCTTTCGCGCTTTCTCAAAATAACTTTTTGTACCTTTAAAAAATGTCCTCTAAAACTCTCTCTTTCTATAAATGCATATTGCCCTTTATTAATATGAGATGCATATTACTCAATTCATTACATAATTTATAACCACACCTTCTCATCCAACTTCTTTACCATTTTGGCCTTGCATTCACTATCTAATTTAGCATACTTATCAATAGGTAAAGGTATCAAATCCAAAAGTATCAAAAGATTAAAATCATACACAATTTCAAATAAAGAGTAAATAATAATAGAATAAACACTTCTATTATATACAAACTTTATATGCAACAAATAACTTTTCCATATTTTCAAATTCATGCAAATAATAGTACATAACAAAGTAAAAAGAGTTCAATTAACTATCTCACTTTGCCTATTTGTCTATGGATAACAGGTAGTTAAAAATAATAGTTTAGTACCTAACTTACCTCATAAAGTCTTCTAAAAGTAATTAAAGAACTTTATATTTTAGTTTGAAATAATGTTTTGAACCATACTATGCAACTATACTACCTCTTTGAATAATAATTATGTCACGTTTTTGCACTGTCAATTTTATGATATCAGCTAAAGTGTGTCATGTTTGGAAACTTGTCAATAACAATAAATACAAAACCTCTACTCTATTTTTATCGTAGCAGAGCCAACATAAAGTTCATAAATAAATCAACACAGAGTTGACTAAGTATGAGTAAATAAGTGTACAAATCATAGGGTACAACTCTAAATTTGGTCTATTTGCATATTATGCACTTTTTACACAATCTCTCAACATATTGTTTCATGTGTGGCCAAAAAAAAAAAAACTTAACTAAGACATCTAAAGTTTTCCTAATTTTAAAATGACTTATTAGATCACCCCTATGAGTCTTACACATAAGTAACTCTTACAAATAACTTAATGGCATATATAATTTATTCTTTCTAAAAAAATAACTCTCATACTTATAGAATTTTTTGAAAGCCATTTTCTCATAAGTTTCAAAAATATTAGCAAAATCAAGATCATTAACATATAAGTCTTAATGTACTTAAATTCCAATAATTTTGCATTTAAAGTAAAAATAAGGACATACCTTTAAGATAATGCATTATCCATTACATTCTTCTTAACTTGTTTATATTTAATAATATAAAAAAAGGTCTTAATGAATTCAACCCACTTGCAACTTCAAATTTTTCAAGGATTCATGATTAATACAGATGACAAACTCCTTAAACCAAAAGTAATGTTGTGATGTCTTCAAAGACTATACTAATGCATACATCTCCTAATCATAAGTGGCATAATTAAGAGCAACTCTATTTAACTTTTCATTAAAGTAGACAATTAGTTACCTTTCCTACATCAAAATAACTCTAATGTCAATACCTGAAGTATTTCATTCAACTTCAAAAGTTTTAACAAAGTTAAGTAAGGCAAGTGAGAGTACATAACTTAATTTTTCCTTAATTAAATTAAAAACCTTACCCTGATCACTACCCCACTAAAAGATCAAACAATGAAATGGGCTTAAACGCTATAAAACTAAGGAGGAGTGTCAAAGAGCCTAGTTTCATGTTATTCAAACTCAACCTTTGATGTTTTGCAAAGCAAGCAAGTTTGTCTAGAAAACAAAGATAGGATTGCAGAGGAAGAAGAACAAGTAAGAAGCAATTTTAGTGTTCCTTTAGTTGTTGTTAATGTTTAGTTACCTTGCAATTCTTTAGTTAGATTGCAAATGATGATGAGGTATGGTGATCCATAAAGGACATGTTAATTAGTCCTTTTTATGAGTGGTTTTTGCTATAATGTGTAAAGTTAACCAACTTGTTAGTGCGATTAGGTAAGTAAGGCAGTATGGTCAGCGTTCTTAAGTTTGTAAACAAGTAAAAATCATAAGTATGTCATTCTTTGATCATTATATGTACTCTTAACATTGTACAAATCTCCTATAAAAGGAGCTTTATAAAAATACAATTTGAATTTGAATGTCCACAAAAAGTTTTAATTCTACAATCTCTCTTCTTGCAATCCTCTCTATTTTGTTTTACAACAATTATATTTAAACCCATCTATGGATATGCATGATAAAGTGGTTTAGGCTCTTAATTCGTGGTGTTTTACGATTAAGGGAGCTTATCAATGTCTTTTAGACATTGAAAAGGATCAAGTTGATGGATCTAAAAGCTCTTGGTTCCCTAATATATGAGTTCCTTTTTTTGGTTGACTTGGAAGCATTGGTTACTTACCAATGAGCAATGTTTCATTCGACATCTTATTGATAATGGCACTTATGGTCAATTTGGCTTACATTGGGAATGATTTGAACATGTATTTCATGGGTGCACTCTTGTTTAACAATTTTGGAATATCTTATGTCAAGAATTGGGATTGCAACAACAACCATGGACCTCCATTAAGGATTTGTTTAGTGCTAAGTGTTATAATCCTATTATTTTATCTCATTGCAATTGTTCTTTTCAAGTTATCATCATCATGGTTACCTGGCACATCTAACAGTAGAGGTACAAAACCTTTTCCTTTTTTTTTTTTTTTCGGTGAAGGCACAAGTTGTCTTTTCCACAATGTTTATGAAGTCTAGATAAAGGTTGGTGAGATTTATGAAGTCTGGGCATCTGATAATGCATCGCGTATTCAATTAAGATATAAAAGGGCCTTGACATATGAGCTTATATCTTGGCAAGCCCCATAGCATGAATTCTTGAAAATTAATGTTGATAGAAGTGTCAAAGGGATGATGGGTCTTGCTGGATTCAGGGGCATAACAAGAGATAGCAACAGTCAATGGGTTTACCAATTCTCTAGTCAAACGAGTGTTTTGATGGCAACTAGAGTTGAGCTAAAGGCAATCTATGAGGGCCTCAAAACAGCTTAGTAATAAGGCTTTCAAAAGGTCATTATAGAATCTAATTCCCTCTTTATTTTTTGATTTAATTGCTTTTGTTCTTTGTTTTCTTAACTCATATTTCTATATATATATATATATAGATTGATAAATTATCATTACTAATAGAATTAGTATATTAAATGATTTGGTGTTAATAAAAAATAATTCAAGTGTTATTATGAATTTAAGTAGTAAAAAAGAGAAATAACATCATAAAGCATGAGAACGAGGAAATATATTAAGACATTTTTCTATTTTGAAAATTTTCGTTGCCAATAATGTCGAGATTCCTTAAATAAAAAGTGCAAAAAAACATATGCTCAGTTTGTAAAAAAAATATTTATATTTTATAATTAAATCACTTGCTAGTATTCTAATGACATAACTTATGATTATGAAGTTTATTGGGTTGTAACTATGCAAAACATATTATTGAAATGACTAACATTGCAACAAGATTTAAGAATTTAGAATTAATAATGGATTATGCATTCGGGTGGAGTTTATTCTGAAATCATTATCTCTTGAACATAGGTCTTTTCAAATAACCTATAAGACTATAAACAACGAGTGCAAAGTTAATAAATTGTTTAATATATTGTCTAGGAAGAAACAAGATTGAAAAATCAAGTGAGGCACTCGATAAATCTCACGAGAAAATATATTGGAAATAGAAAGAAAGTAAATGCCAACCATTTTAAGATAGGGAATGAATTTGCTAATGCTTTTTTCAGGTTAAAAAGAAGTAACAAAAAAATGATAAATCTCACCTCTGCAAGAAAATAAGATACTATCAAAAACATTGCTTGACACATAAGGCTTACTCAAAAAGGAAAAAATAAATTTAATGTCCTCGTATGTTTCAAATCAAACTCAGCTGAAGTTTCTCATAATGTTTGGTAACTTAACTAGGTAACTTAACTGTAGTGCTACTAGTTAATTATCCAATATCATTCAAGGATTCATTATGATCTTAACTACAAACCCAACCTCTTTTCTTTTTGTTTTTTTTTTTCATATTCTTTGAGAAATTATATGAAGACTTCAATTGAAGACATAAGGTTTTTATTATTTGGTCTTAGATATTTGTTATTGTTTAAACTTATTACAAAAATTTTACGTACCTTCAAATTTTTTACGAACATTATTTTAATTTTTAAATTGGATGGGTCCTAGGATTAATGTTAAGTTTGGATCTAGTAATTTTAGTTTATATAAGAACAATGATTTATTGGAACAAGTATTCTTATTGATGAATTATATAAACTAAAACTTAATAATGTTTTTGCATAATTTTTCCTTTATGTGCTTCATAATTTTTAATGTAAGTGTAGCATGTTAAATAAAAATTTCATATACTTGTGACATAAATAGTTGGGTCATATATTTAGAAAAAAAAATTAATGAATTTAATGAATAATGATTTTCTTGTGAACCTACATTTCTTTGATATCAAAACATGTGTGGATCGTATTAAAGGTAATGAAATCAAACATAATCGAAAAGAAGCCATGAGAAGCAACTATCTTCTTGAAACTATACACACATCATGGGTAAACTATATTAAAGGCAATAAAACCAAACATAATCAAAAAGAAGCCACAAGAAGCAACTATTTTCTTGAAACTATATACACAAATATTTGTTAATCTTTTGACTATCCAATCCTTAATGAAGAAAAACATTTTATTATTTTTATAGATGATTTTTTACATTATAATTATGCCTATTTGCTTCATAAAAAATCTCAATCTGCAAATATCTTTGAGTTATAAGTAAAGAATGTTGAGAGTTTGTTAGGCCAAAAAGATAACATTGTGTGATCTAACAAAGGTGATGAATATTATAAAAAAATAACAAATTAGGATAGTATTCAAAATTTTTAATTAAATTACGTGAAAAACATGGTATATGTGCATTATATGTTAGGAATTTTTAGCTATCTTACCATTACCATCAATTTTTGTCATTTACTTTTAAGGAATTATTGTATGAAAATCATTTTTACCTAATCTTTAATTGTTTCCCATTATTGATAAAAATTTTCAAAGCATCCTAGCATTTATAGAAAGTACAAAGCCCTACCATTTGCTTATTTGGAAATTGTTTATTATAGATAAGAACTATCTCAATTTTTTTATTGCTTGTTTACTATTAATTTTATAATAAAATTTATTTGCATTTGTTGCTTTTTGAAGAAAGTTAAATGATTTTTTTTATTTGGTATCAAATTCATGAATGATAATTCCAATAGATGAGTTCAAGTTATTACATTTATACGCATAATTGTTCTAGTATGAAAAAAGGTGTATTTTTAAGATTTCCTAGACCTTACATATAAGACAACCAAAATCAAGTAGATTATAAATCAAATGTCCAACTCATGAATCATGGTGCTAGACACAGTATGATTTTTTATTTTTTTTTTTTGGTTGACACGAATTAACAGTTCTGACACGTGAGTCTCCGGCACAACCTAGAAAGCACATACACATACACAGACATGATGACACGGATATGTGAACGACGACATAGATATACAAATACACGGATATTGTGACACGTCAACGTTGAAAGTATTAGGATCCGGACATTGTATATCCATTGATATACGATGGCTAGCTTAAGTAGTCGAACCAGGAGCCTAAATGCTGTCCCTGGTTCAACCTGAGAGTAATTGAGCATTGTAGCATATGATAAACCTAGTTTACCGGCGTGTTCATCAAAATCTGAATAAATGCTCAATATATACTATAATACAGAAAATAACATAACTAAATTAGCTCATTTGCAACTCCTAGTCTTTAATTTGTTAGTCTGGGTTGGTTCATTAGGCTTTAGTTGGCCGAATTTGCTTGAAGAGTCCAATAACTTGTATAGTGCCTTAAATATTCATTTAAATAATTGAAATAATAAAAAATAAAATAATTTTTAAGACACTTAAAAATTCTCAAAAAACATCCACAAAAAATATCTCAAAAAATGGAAATATTAAGCACCATAGCGCACCATAGTGGCGTACCACACCACTATAAGATCAAGGAGACCTCCCTTATCACCCCTGAGATCAAGGAGTCGTCCATCACTAGATTTATCAAAATGAATCTTGTTCACTTAATTCCCTTCATTCCTTTAAATTGTTTTCTTTTAGTTATCGACCTTTAATTATTTGTTTGGTGTTTGTGAGAGGAATATTTTGCTTTCTTGTCATTGTCTTCTTGTGGAATCTTTCTCCACTTATGCCTCACCTATGACTCGGCCATCAATAATTATTTATTCAATCGTTATTTTGTCTTTCAATGTGATTGTCATTTATTCTACTATATTGTGTGGTGCTTGGTTTGCCATGATCTCCTTCTTCACAGGCATAGGGTTTATAGGGATTTATTATCGTTTTTAAGTGATCTATTGAATCAAAATTTTTCTAGTCACTAAATAAATTATATGAAAGAGAATTGCTCTAATTATGCAAGGTCAAGCATCAACCATTGAAACTAAAATTAAAATAAAATACAGCCTCTCAACATTCTTCACGTATAACTCAAAAGTATTTGCTAATTAAGATTTTTCATAAAGTAAATAGACATAATTATAATATAAAAAATCATTTATAAAAATGCTAAAATATTTTTTATTAAGGATTAGTAGCTTCTTATGGTTTCTTCCTAATAATGTTTGGTTTTACTTACCTTTAATACAATTTACATATATTCTGATATCAAAGAAATATAGATTTGGAAGAAACTCATTATTCCCTAATCTTATTAATCCTTTTTTTAGACATATAACTCAATCTTTTATACTACAAATAGGTAGAATTTTCATTTAATATACTTCACTTAAATTCAAAATTATGACACAAATAAAATAAATATTATGCAAAAATATTATCAAGTTTCTGTTTATATGATTCATCACTAAGAATAGTTGTACTAATAATGTTATTGTTATTATATAAATTAAAATTACTAAATATAAACTTAAGATAAATCCCAAAAACTGTCCAATTTAAAAAGTGAAATAATGTTAGTAAAAAAAACTAAAGGTACACAAAATGTTTGTAATAAATTTAAATGATAGCCAATATCCAAAATTAAATGATAAAAACCTTTTGTCTTCAATTGAAGTCTTCATACAATTTCTCATAGATAAAAAATAAAAAATAAAAAAAAGGTTAAGTTGGGTCTATGGTTAAGATCATAATGAATTCTTTAAGTATATTGGATAAATGACTAGCAACACTGAAGTTAAGTCATTGAGCATTATGAGAAAGTTCAGTTAAATTTGATTTGAAATATGTAAGGATATTAAATTTATCTTTCTTTTTTTGACTAAGCCTTAGGTATCGGGCAACCTTTTTAGAGTATCTGATTTTCTTTCAAAAGTAACAAGTATCATTCTTTAGTTGCATTTTTTTTTTAACCTAAAGAGAGTATTGGCAAATTCATTCTCTTTCTTGAAATGGTTGACTTTCACTTTTTAATATTTTTGGTTTTTTTCTTATGGAACTTATCGAATGCCTCGCTTGATTTTTCAATCTTGTTTCTTCGTAGATGATATACTAAGCAATTTATTAACTTTGCACTCATTTTTTAGAATGTTATAGGTTATTTGAAAAGACCTACGTTCAAGAGATAATGAATTCAGAATAAACTCCACTAGAAATCGTAGTTCATCGTTAATTCTAAGGACTTAAATCTTCCTGCAATATTAATTATTTAAATAATACATTTTGCATAGCCTACAACACAATAAATTTCATAATTATGAGTTATGTCATCAAAATACTAGCAACTAACTTGATTGCAAAATAGAACTTTTTTATTTTTTTACAAACTGCATATAATTTGTTTGCACTTTTTATTTAAAGAATAGTTATCTTAATACTATTGGCAACCATAATTTTCAAAAAAAAAAAAAAGGAGTCTCAATTTGTTCCCTTATTCTTGTGCTCTATGATGTTTTTTCTCTTTTTCATTACTTAAATTCAAAATAGCAAAAGACTTCTTTTCTATTAACACCAAATCATTTAATATCTTGATTATAGTTATTAGTAATACCAATTTATATATATTTTTCTTTGGTGAAATATAGGTAAAAAAAAAAAAAACCAAAGAACAAAAGAAATTACATTAGAAAATCAAGCTAGACTCCCCCGGGGCTACCAACCCTCACAACATCAACCCAAACTAAAGCTTCAATTCTAGACAGTTGTTTTAGAAAACCTAGCTTCTTTGTTAGTCAATCTTCAATTGAAATGGTAGAAGTGGAATCTTTTTGTTGCTCTGTGAGCTGACTATCAGCGAAGAAAGTGATTACGATGAAGCTCAAAGATTTGTTATGGTTCTATTATGTGTAGTTGCTGTATATTGTTTGAACTTAAGGAAAAGCCTAAGGATTAACTAAGTTAGTTAGCCATGTATAATAGTGGGAGCAATTAGCTTTTCTGTCCTTGCAGACTTGATCTGCTCTAATCTAGATGCAAGTTGCTAGCCATGCTTTGCATAGCGATTGTACTCATGTTGCAAAAGTGGAAAACCTCCATGAAAAGGAGGATAGTAATTGAAAAAGGATGAATTCTTCTAGATCCCAAAACCTGGTTTTCTATAAATTTGCACTGTTTCTCATTTTCTCTAACTGAGTTTGTTGTTTCCTTCAGTGGTATCAGAGCTTTTAAGACCATTGTAAGGGCTCAAATACTAAAAAATAGAGAGAAGAGAATTAATTACAGAAACCAAAAGACATCAGAACCAGAAAAAACTAAAACAACTAAAATGGCAACCAACAACTTTCCTATCTCAGCACCTTCAATATTCTCAAGGGAGAACTATCCCATCTGGGTAGTGAAAATGAAGGTCTATCTAAGAGCCTCTGGAAGACCTTCACACTCTACTGTGAGCAACAAGTCTTCAATCTAGAGTTTAGAAATAAGAAGCCTGTTTAAATCTATTTGAACACATGAGTGAGCAAATTTGCCTCTAGATGCTTCAAGGATGGAGGCATCATCCTTAATAATTTTACCAATCCACCGATAATCTTCAACATATCTTGGTTATGGTATTCAAGAGGTATCTCTAAAAATCGTGCCCATGCCACAACTGAATTTATTGAGGCATCTGACGGACAAAAGTTTAGCGTCCAGTCCCTCACGAGATAGTGATCCATGATCAACCAAGGACCACCACACAAAGCCATGTAATAATCTTCAATTCACCTCTAGATTTCCATAACACTTTGAGACGATTGCAGAGATGGGTGTATACAATAGAGGGCCCCCAATGAGGGTGTTCCACCATTGTTGCCGTATAGCCTCCTTTTTCTCTTTGGAAAATCGAATGTGAGACAGCCATCTTCAAAGGTGACTAATAAACTTTAGTAAAAGCATTTTATTTTAGTCACTTTAATGACTAATTAACTCGAAGAACAGTACATGCATAATAACACAATAAACATATTCATAACAAATCATCATAACTTGAATTGTATCAAGAATAGCAATTAAATATAAAATACTTAATATGACACTAATTTAAGACAAAATTATTCTTCAAGCTCTACGTGCATTCTAAAGTAATACAGCGCTTATTCATTAACATTGCAAACCACAACATACAAGTTAATAGATCGTTAAGTGCAGACCTTTAAATTTCAATAATGCACGCGGCTTATGCGTGCTTGGGTTGGACGTGTAATTGTGCAAGTTTGACGTGTGGGCTACTACAATTTTTTTTTTTCTCTCACATAAAAGACGCCTTCTTTAATCGGTAAACTAAGGAATTAACAAATCTTTATGACTTCCTTAACGTAGAATTAAGAATTCCTTGGACATAACTGCTGCAAATCTCCCTTAGAGATATGATTCTATGATGTGTACTTTCGACCGAATCAATCTGAATTCTAAAGCAATAAGTGCATTAAAATTAAAAAAAGTACATCCACTACTGGGCTAGCTTGTCCTCCGGGCTCCCATGGGCCCAAACCTAGGATGAAAAAGTGGAACCTTTTACAAAATTCACTCAGTGACTATAAATTTTATACTAAATTTTAATAAAAAAGTACATATATATTAGTAGTTAAAAATTTAAATTTTTATTTTTAATTTCTCAAATTTTAAGACTAATATAAAAAGTTGGATTTTATAAAGATAAAAAAAATTAATTATATTATATAACTTAAAGTCTAATAATTTTTTTAATAAAATAACAAAAAAAAATTATTTGGTATACACTTACAGACCCATTTTGTTTTTAATATTACTCATATTCATGATAACAATATATGAATGGATCTTGTAAAAATAAACTTAAATTTCTATTATTATTATTATTATTATGTAGTGACTTAAAATATTGTACTCACTACATAACTCTTGTTTTCGTGTGACTGAAATAATTGGAGAGAAGTAACCCCTTTCTGTTAAAATTAAGTCTTGTAGATATCCAAGTTTCAAAGATATGCTGCATGTGCTGTCTATTGAATGGCTTTAGAGTTCTATTGAAGACAATAACTGGTTACAAAAGAAGAAAAAAAAAAAAAAACCCCAATTCTAACCTAGTGCCTTAGGTTGTTGGGTTTGCCTAACCTAGTTGTGTAAAGCCTACATTTTGCTAATTGTCAACTCGACGCCAAACTTTCAAAGGGTTGCACAACTGCATGTAGCCATTGAGCATAAGTGAACTTGTGATGAGTTTCTAGATGAGCTTCAGTACAGGGAATTAGGGACATGGAGACAGTAAAAAAAAAAATATTATTAAAATAAAATTGAATTATAAAATCCACACATCAAGTTAAACATCAATTCAATGCTATTTAATTTTTTTTTATTATTGCGTTCACGAGTGTGTCTATTTTTTATGTCCGTGATATTTTTTTTCCTTTCTAGATAATCAAAAGAGTTGAAAGGATCAACTAAATAGCCAAAAAATAATAATGAGATAATGGGATAAGGTTGACCAAGGAAAAAGAAATTAAGAACAACATTGAAGGGGCAAACAAACCATGCACTTTGCATAATTCCTTGTGTTTTAAAGATATATTTAAATCACGGCGGCTTATGGTGTTCCTAAAGAGACAGGCCAATTGCTTGGGGAAGTTATATACCCCATGTTTCTCCAATAAGTAGTCCCCATGATGAATTTCACTGTCTCGTCAAAGTTGGATAAAAAGAAAGTTTTGAGAATGGACTGCTCCTCACATCCTGTTAGAAGTGCAGGACCTAAAAATGCATAATGACAACTTTTGACAAGCATGAGAGGGTTGACTAAAAGGAGGTGAAATCCAAGAATTTATGGTGCATTTCATTGAACCCTTGTAACAAGTTTAGTGTCGTATTCAATAGCCAACTACCAATCTATTACGGCAATAACCAGTTTGCAAGTCTTGAGAAGACTATCTGAGCAAATCCGATGATTAACAGTTGCAGATTGTGACTTTAGTAGATTTTGATTTGAATAAGTTTATAAATGGGCCTATGTAATTTTGCCAATCTGAGTCAAGAACTTTCCAATTGTCTAATTAAAGTTAGTAATTTTAAAAATATTCTCAATTTGAGTCTTCCATTGTCTCCGCAGTTAAGTTGATGGACTGATTCGCGGGACTCATTTATGAACTTGCTCTTAGTTTGCTTAGCGGACTTGAAAGAGGAAGGAAAGAAAGAAAGAAACAACATGATAATCCAGGACCGTAGATGGAGGCATTAACTAGAAGCAACACATTAGAAGTTATTCAAAGCCATATCGCTACCATTGCGCTCTACCAAAAACCTTTTTATGTACCTGAAACCTCGTGCTACATTGTTTGTTGCAGATTCTAGATTCCATCATTTACTCTGCAATGTCAGTAATGACATAATTTAGCTTGGTGGCAAGACAATGACACTTGGGTGAGTTGGCCAAAATGGGATCACACATTGGAAATCACAATAGCCACATGTGGAGAAACAATCCCAATGGCAATAGCTTGTTGGAAGTAAAGGGTAATTTGACCATAGCTTTTCACCATTGGATCGTGAGAATTTAGGGTTGAATGAATGAAAATTTTAGTTGTTGGTTTAATTGTGGACCATAACATAATTTGGGGACCGTGGCCTTACAAAGAGAGAGTGGTACAAGGGAAGCCAGGGGACAGGTACAAATATCCACAATCTTGACAGCCCCCCTCATGCATGTTAGGCCTTCTATAGTGTGCTAATCCAACTATCCAGGTATTTTTTTTCTATGCCAGTTTTAAGCAGTCAATCATTTCTGCAGTATCTTTCTTAAATCATCAAATCAATTTCATGGATTAATCGCTTAGGGTGAAAAAGCAATAAGATGAAAAGAGGAGAACGTGCTGCTTAAAAATGGTATGTATCCAAGTGCCAAAAAGTCAAATTGCATTCCAGGAAAATGCACCCACAAAAGGAAACAGGAAAATTGGTATATCCCTTTCAAAGCCAAAAGAATTCTCAATTCATGTCATTCAACTTATTGCGAGTCCCTAGTGCCCCTTATGCAAATCCCCATTGACACTTTTCAAAAACCTTGAAGCTCCCTTTGGGTGTCTTTTTCATTCCCATATGTAAATCAGGAGTATCCTAAAATTAACATCAGCTGTTTGGGAAAAAAACAGAGATATTGGTTTAAAGAAGCAGAGGAAAACAGACACAGCGATCAGATATAATAGCCAAATAACAGTTATGTCATAATTCACATTACTACATTTCACAGCTAAAATTATTTCTTATATAATAGAAAGAATTCGAGTATCTATGCCTTTCAAGAAGAAAGGAAAACCCAGAAAGAAAAGAAGAATGAAAATTCTAAAAAAATCAAAGACTTGGAGAGAAAGTTTGACAAGAACAAAAAAAAAAAAGCCGAAAAAAAGGGGAAAGAGTCAGTATTTTCATCAAGGGCTCTTACAGGCATAGATCAACAAAGAGAATTCAACTCTTTCTTGCTCTTTCTGCACGACCTTTTCCTCCAACCACAGCCTGCTATCCATTCCCCTTCTTGTCCTGAACATGAACACAGCATAACCAGAAGCAGGATTAAAAAACCAGTTATGGACATCCCACATCAGATCAACAAGCAACCCATCAACAAAAATGGACTGGTTGCCTCTAAAATTCCATTGCAGCCTCTTTACGCGAATCACCGTCTTCTTATCGATACAAACGGATAAAACCGGATTCTTTAGACCTTCATTTTCTCCACTACATTTAATCAGGATATCATGTTGAACACCTGCATCGCAAAACCGAGCCTTGGTGGCATATAGAGTATTGCCTGAGCAATTCTCTTGCCTTGAAATGAGAGTGGACTTGGAAACTGGGGTGCTTGTTTTGAACCTCTTGGTGATTGTTTCACCTCCTGTATCACCCATTATAAGGCCTATTTCTGAATCAACCATGATCAGAACATAAAACCCATCAACAGGTTCTGGTCCTCTGTCATATTTAGCAGAAGAGAGATCCCAGAAGATTTCCACCTTTAATTTATCAAAGTCAATCACTTTGTTGCCTTTCATCTTCCTGAATAAGCCGGCATTGGTGTTGAGCTTGAAAGATGTTGAAGGGTCATTGCCAATGTTTATGCTAAGGCCTTGACAAGTCTGGCTTTTGCACCAAGTGACTGAGGCCAAGATTTGCTTTTGGGTAGAGAGGGTGATTTTATACAGGCAAGTGACTGCATTTTGTACTGATGGGTTTAGGTTTGGTGAGATGCAAGCATTGTTTGAATAAGAAGAACATGAAGAATGAGAGATATCTATAGCATTTTCACTAAAACAAGAAACTATATCTCTCATTGTTGATTACAAAAATTAAAATCAATTTCTTATGATGATGTTCAAATTGGATTCTTCAATATGGATGGGGAGAGAGAGAGATAGAGAGAGAGAGAGACAGAGAGAGAGATCTGCAAGTTTGAGAGATGGGTGTTTCTCTTTTGGCTTATACCAGGAAGAAAATGAATAAATTGAGGCTAAGGCAAGGTAGTTGCATTTGCACTGTCTCCCCATTACATTTTTGTACCCATAGATCATAACATAGAGTTAAATACAAAGGCGGAAAAGGGAATAGGCTCTGACGGGCCAGTTTAATAGTATTTTCTCTCTCACCCTAGAGGCTGCATCTCATTCTCATAAGAAGATAAAGAATAGAAGACTGACCTTGCACCCAAAAGAAAAATTAGAACAATAAAATAAAATAAAAAAAAAAAAGAGGAAGAT
Organism: Bruguiera hainesii; assembly: GCA_023213295.1. Taxonomy (NCBI): domain Eukaryota; kingdom Viridiplantae; phylum Streptophyta; class Magnoliopsida; order Malpighiales; family Rhizophoraceae; genus Bruguiera; species Bruguiera hainesii. The sequence continues at coordinate 3,625,808 of JAHOYR010000004.1, forward strand.
TGAGGCACACATCTTCAACTTCTTTCTTTAGTCACCGTTGCCACTTCACATGACATAATACTGAAAAATAAAAAGGAAAGAAAGCAAAGGCATAAAAGGGTTCTGGAACTGGTCTAAGTGGTGACATGATCATTGTTCGCTCTTAGTTCCAATTTCTGGCTTTTTTTTATTTTTCTTCTTTTACTTGTGAAATGATTAGTAGTTATTAGATATTAGTGGAGAAAGGAGTACGTGGATATACCACAAGAGGGTGCTTTGCACCCCATTAAATTCCACTTTAAAGTGGAAGGTTTTGGGAGGTGAAAGGATTTGATCTCTTGACCTCTCGCAAGCTTAATCTTTGGATTCAATGACTAATTTAAAGACTCGAGTGTACACTAAAATAATGCAAACTATTGAAGAGTGTTTTGTGGGAATTTTCTATTGATTAAAGCCTTCTTGAGTATCGGAGGTGGAATTAATTAATGGGCACGGTAAAAAAATTATAAAAAAAAAAAAAAGGCACGGGCAAGTTCTTTGAGGTCAATGAAAGTCAAGAAGTATGGAAAGATACTTTGGATGGTGAGATAGAAATTATTGCGGTGAATTGCCACAAGAGATGGTACATGGGCTGTGGCATGATTATGATAGTGAATGTTTCCCACAAAATAAATTTATTGTGTAGACCCACCAAACTCCTACTTAATTAAACCAAGGCATATTATATGCCAGACAGATGGTTTTTGTTTGCCCACTTTGTAACTTCTATTATTGACTTGCACCACGGAAAATTAAAAATACCCTTCTTGTTATTAAATGCTGGTTTGGGTTTAATAGTTGGTGATGGTCTACATTTACATCCTTTAATGTGAGTATCGTCCATGTGGTTGCAGTTGGCAAGAATGAACATTAAAATCAATTCAAGTACCACAAATCATTTTACGACAATATTATTCTTATTAGCAAGTCTTACAAGCATCACTTGATTCAGTAGTCCCTCCTACCTTCCTCATTCAATTCACAGTGAACATAATTATCTACTAATAAATTGTTATTTTTTAGTTAGCTGGCTACTCAGATTTGAAATTTTCAGTCTTAATAATGATTCTTGTAAAATTGAGCCAAAATACTAAACAAAGTACAGATTGAAACGTGGGACTGAAGTTGCACTCCCCTCAAAAGAAGATAAATGAGAGCAAAATAACAGGATATTTTTTACAAGCACACACTGCTGTTAATGCAATAGAACTACGAGTCCAAAGAGAAAGAAGAAACTTTTCAGTGAAGCACTAACTGGGCGTGGAGAAATCTGTCCTGAAAACTGGAAAAAAGCAATTCTAGTTGGTCATCATTATCCCTCTTTCGGTACTAAAAGAGGAGGGCATATTTCTGTGTTATGGACCCGGAATGGTCTGGTCCTACCATTCATGTTCCCCACCATTGCCGAGCGAATTATTAAAGGGGACTGAGTCTGCTCATACAAAATGTCAGCAAATGGTAGAGTTTTAAGAAAAAAAAGTTAGATGGACGGATCCAAAGGAGGGGGAATCCTTACCCCAGTGACTCGGAGACGCGGGTAAAATGTAACGGAGACTACAAAAAAGTACATACAATTAACAAAAAAGTGTCATTTGCATGTTGTTCTTGTTATTTGTATGCATATTGTATATTGTTTATACAGTTATCTTACATGTACGTATATCACATATTTTTCAAAATAAAAAGGAAGAACATGGAACCCACGTAACCCCCTACTCGCACTTACCCTGTACCCCTCCATCGTCCTTATAGCCGAGTCCGTGTTTTAATTAGCACACTTGCATCCCACCGATAATATTTCTTACAATATAATTCTCGTAATCCTGGTTGTCTCAGTACAATACTATGAATAAACCATTTTAACATATGGCTTGTAATTTTCACCACGCATGCTCCGGACCATCTTTGAAACACAGAATTGTTATTAACTTGCCAAAAAATTATATACATAACAGCCAGAGAAAAAGAAGTGACTAAACCCTATTAATGGACAATGTTGATCCATTTTATGTTCCCAATACAAAAAATAAAAAGGCTCGGTGATTAATTAGTGCAGAAAGTTTCTCGATCTATCATCATTGCCAAATAATTGTGATAATTTTTTTTTTAATTCTTGGTAATGGTTCAAGTTGTTACTGTTTTTTTTTTTTTTTTCCCTTTCGGTTACCTTGAAGATGGATTCCAAATCCTCTTTATTTATACCAATGACATTATAGTTAAGATGAAGAAAGACTATTTCAGAAGTTAGTTCCAAAGTACCCAGAAGCACAACTGAACCTGAGAACAATAATCATAAAGAAAGGGAATCCCACTGAAATGAAATACTTCACTTTTGGCTTTACATGAATCCAAGAAATTCTCACCAGCACAGCAGACCTTTTGGCATCTTTCCCTGGCATGTAAACAATTAGTTCCCTACAACTGCACAAAAAGGCTCCTATGAGCTTTTCTTCACATGCCATTACTGCTTTAATATTGGATGCTCCTTTCAACCCACACTAGATTGTAATTTTTACCCATGTCAGCATATCTGCCCATGCTTGTCTTGGTAAGTAGGCCTTTACAGGACAAGAATATATTCTTGTTTAGAAAACACTATATAATTAGGATACTAAAGAGCTAAGGTTTATAAAACATAGGAAGAGAAAGAGTAAAACAATGAAAAGTGATGCATGCTTATTTAATCCTAGACTATAACCTCTGTAAACATAGAACGGGACAGAATATAGACAATTTAATTTATTCATATGTAATTTATTATCGCATCTACAATCTCCCAAGGAAAGCATATATGTATTAAGCAATAAATTTACCTGAAGTCAAATAAAAAAAGCATAAGAGCCCTACCCAGTACTGGAGATAGAAATTTCTGAGAGTTTGGGCAAATAAAAAAATAGGGGTAAAAAATTTGAGTTGTGACAAAATAAAATTTTTAATGAGAACAAACATAAATAATAACTATAAAATGGGAACAATTCAGATTTTTAGTGGGGTTGAATGCCCCCAATAAATTTTACATGTCTACCACTCTGTTGTAATCCAATATTAAAGAGGATCATTCATTCTTTCTAAGATAATGGATTTATTTTTTTATTAAAATATTTAACAAGAGTAAATATATATTTTTTAAATATGCACAATTATGGAGATAACCAGTCACTTTCTCTCTTTCTTAAACCATAAGATGTACTTTTCCAATAAATTAAGTTAAAATTTAATTTACTGCATGATGTAGAGACACAGTGATTTTTATTAAATCTGCAAAATACACCGGCACTTTTTTTTTTTTAATACTAGAAGAGAAAAAGAAATAAAAATCATAAAAAATAAGCGAGTTATCAATCAATAACTTTTCTAACTGAGGGCAAGGGTGATAAGGAAGCATGGCTGCTAGGAATTCTGAACAAATTAACCAGATCAAGGAGAATCACGATCTGGGGTTTTGCCATTCATGGTTTTTACTTAATCATTTTCGGGTGCAAAAGCATATGTGCTTTGGATATAATGCTAAATGGAACTTAAGGAACACCAAGGGGCAAGTAGTTTTGACCTTGGAATTACTGCAACTATTACTGGACTTTTAGAGAAAGGTATTAAAACCATGCGTAAGATTAATGAAAATGGAGGCAGGATTAAACAATAGAACATGGACTGATGAGAGTCGATCACACCTCTCAACTGCAGACCATTTCCCTGCATTAAAGGTTGGCATGTTCGATTCCAAGCAAATAAATTACTCAAGTCAATGATATTATAATTTATTGCAGGAACAGGTAGTCTTCTCCTAGTTTGTTGCTTCTGCAATGCTGATGAAATCCAATTGCACTGTGAAAGAGAAACCAAGAATCGGTCGACGATAGTGACAGCCAAAATTTTCTTTTTCTTGCATCATTTTCTTATGTCATAACTAACCACACTGGATTGCTTACATGCACCATTCCCCCAAGTGTTAGTTTAATTACTAATTTCATGTATTTCTCTTTATATTGACCTAAGTTTAAGATTTTACATTAAAACTCACCCTAACATAGTTAATAAGTCCAAGATAATTTGAGATGCAATGTAAATAATTTTAAACTCATTAATAGCATGACTAAATGTGAGAGAGACATATTCCAATTTAATAATATTTAATTGTCAAATTTTTTATTTAAAAAAGATTAAACAAGGACATGCAACGGACAAGCTCCAACTTCAAATAATTTTTAGTTTCAACTTACATGTAGAAAATTGATATATTTAGGTGTACTATTTTTTATGTTAGAAGAAAAGGAAAAAAAGAGTATAAGTCAATTGCATTGCATCCATTATCCTTATCCATAGAACCACGCATAAGGTAGACATCAACAATTAGAAGCCTTGGCCAAGCTAAAATGTTCGATAAGTTCCATTAAATATGGCTGTTTGCTTGCTTTCATCAAAATTTCAAACACTTCAAGTTTTTGCTTGAAATCACAAGCAAAATGATGGGATGGCCAACTCAGTGGAACATCGTTGTTGCAGAGAAATTATTTGTAGCCCTGAAAATGGCACTTAATTTATGTTCAATCCCGTCAAATAGCATACAAAAAACATTTTAAATTTTTATTTTTAATAACCATGTAAGGAGGAAATTCCCAAATTATTGATTAATGATAAATTATTGGGGGCCTTAAATTTATGAATTATATGTTAGCTTAAAAGTTAATTTATGAAGTTTTTGGGCTTCCAAGTATCTAGGTTAACTTAGGGTCTATTTAATATTGCTATTGTTTTTTTATTTTTAATTTTTTTTATTTGGACAACACAAATTGCACAAGTTACCATTTTCTTTTTTGAAAAAAAAAATGAAATCATTACTTAAGAAAAAAATATCTCCCTAAAATCAGGAAAAAAAAAATCACCTTCGTTTCTAATTTTTTGTATTTTATGTTAGTTTCATTCTTTCTACAATACTCTTTTTTTTTTCTTTTATCTCTCGTGCTCTATTTTTTTCTCTTTATTCTGTCTTTCTCTCTCTACCTTAAGTCTCATCTTTTTGTATTTAATCACAAAATTACATGCATCTACACCTTCTCATCTAATCACCATTGTCGATTGGAACAAAAATGAAATTTTAAGTAGATAAAAAATATTATAAAATAGACAACAAACGGAAAAATCAAATATTAATCATCATAAATCAATAGTAACATTGTAACCCAACAAGCCTTTAGTTTATTGGGTTATGCCCTTTAACTTATAAACTCTTGAAATATGTTTGCAATTGTATATGTTAATATCCCATTAATTTATTCTCGCTAGACTGTCCTGGGAGTTTAAGCCAATGTCATGCTCCAATATCATGTTAAATTTTTTATTTTCAATGACAAGGTATAAGGAGATCATCTAAATGATTAAATAGGGCCTTACGTGAATGAGTTAACTGTTAGCTTAAAATTGAATTTATCATGTTTTGGAACCTCCAAGTAAAATAGATTAACCTAGTTTATTAATCTAGGCCCTCTAACTTATAGACTCTTGAAACTTCTTGTTTTCGCCCAATAGGACTGACAATGCTAACAAAACAACTCCATTATTTTGCTTTAGATTATCGCCTCAAGAAGAACTTTTGAAAAGCCATGATCGGAAGGTCAAAAATATGAAGTTTGATGAAAGATCTTATGCTCATAATAGCCCATTTCACCATAAGGAGATCATAGAACCATGAATTGATTTTGAGATTTCTAAAACAAGACAAAAACATGTTACAATATAGATATGGATAGATTTACTTCCTTTCTATTGACCAAAACTATATTTAATTATTGGTAGAATAGTGCAATTTGCTGAAGTATTTTCTGTATTTGTTGTAATTTTGTGCAAATACAACTTTGTCGAATCCATCCAAGCCTCTAAGCCCTTTTTTGGAGTTTCTCTTTTCAATCCATCCGACTTGAGGGCCTATCTTTCCTTCTTGTTTCTTTTTTCTATAACAAACTATTCCATATTAGGTAGGCAAATCTCATGCACCAAAGTGAAAAAATCGCACTCTAAGGTCTTCTTGTGCCTAAATGGAAACAGTCAAAAATCAATCTAGCCTCATTGAGTGATTTTTGTTTTTTTTAAACAACGCAAAGGAAACACAAACACATTATTCACTCCAAAGGAATCCCAAAGGAACACACCACTAATAGCAAACGAGTCTTTGTTGAAATATATAAATAACATGTTAAATTCTAACAACTTCAATACCTAAAAAGTAATTCAATTTTCCTGAATTCTTTGTTTGAAACTTAGATTGAAAAAAGGTCTTCAACTTTGCAATGTTAACCCTAGCACTCCTAGTTAAGACAATATTATTAACATACATCATAAGAAGAATACAACCTATAGGAGAGCAACAATAGAAAACAAAATGATCACCACAAGCTTGTGTCACGCCAAACTCAACCATAATATCATTAAAGTTGCCAAACTAAACCCTTGAAGACTACTTAATGCCATATAAAGATTTTTTTATCAAAATTTTGTAATTAATAATATTAAAATATTTTTAAACAATATTTAAAAAAAACTCAATTATAATATAACATAATTAGTAAAGAATAATTCTAAATATTATTATACTATTAAAGATAATAATACGAACATAATTCAAGCATTGATGTATATTAATGTAAGACAAAAGTATGAAAATATTAGGATGATAATTATGGTATAATACATTATTTGATGTCTTTAACCCTTAGACTTACATATTTTAATTTAATTAAAAATTTTAATTAAATTATTTAAGAGGTGTGTAATCATTTATGAATTTTTTTATTTTTTTATTTAGTTAGAATTTTTTTTCTAATTAGTCTTTTTTTTTTTCATTTACATTAAAGTATTTTCCTAATTGGTTATATAATTTTACCTATAAATATATATGTAAGCCTAAGGGCTAAAGGCATCCAATAATCTATCATATTATAATTCTAATGTATTATACTCTTTTAAAAGTTATTATTGTCTTTAGCGAATTTCAAAAATCTTTTTAAAAATTCAATTTAGTGTTGACCTTTACTACTCCTTTTTGTTTTTTGCTTTTTTGCATTTCTCTCCAACACCAAGTGGTATCAAAACTTGGATTTACCTAGCTTGATATCATCCCAATGTTTCATACTTTTGTCTTACGTTTGTATTAGAGTATATTTGATTTATTATAATGTCATCTTACAGAGTCTGAAACAACCTCTTTAATGACAAAAATCATAAAGAAAAGACTCTTTGTAAAGTAATTTTACATAATCATGAATACAATATATTTTGTATTAGAAATGTTACTTATAGTCAATCTATTCACATACATATTCTTAAAAATTTTGTAAGATAATTAGCATAATTTAATTTTTATTTCAAATATAATAATATTCATAAAAAGGAAAAAGAGAAATGAATTTTATGTACTCAAAACTCCAAAATAGTGTAATTAATTGGTAGAATGATATTTAATATTATCAATTGAAATTTAATAAGTCAAGAATTTGATCGTGAATAAATATAAGAAATTTATTGATGGTTGAATTTTATGATAATGATAAATTTGATGAAATTTTATAATATACTAAAAAATAATTTAATTCTTATTTTTCATATATTAAAAATATTAGTCAAGTACTACTTGATCAAGAGAGGAAATACTAATTAATGACCATGTTATGATTCAATATATTGATTTTTATTTGATTTTTATTATGATAATGAAGATTTTAATAAGAACCAAATAATTATAGTATCATTTATATATTCTATTAAGTCAAAGGATAATCCTTTAATCTATAGGTCTCAAGATCTTATTAATTTTTTACTTATCGTATTTATTAATGTTCTTGAAATAAATAATTAAGCAAATGAAAATTTTGCCTTGTCTTTATCATAAATTAACATCATTGCTTACACCATAATTCACAAAAAAAGTTATTAATTTTTATTGAAAATATTAATTTATTTTAATTATTTATTCTTGTGATATGGAAGATGTCAATTCCTTATTGTCAACTCTTTGGTGAACTTTTAAGTGAAGGGGTCTAACATGAGTTACATTATAAAAATTATTTTTTACTATTTTATAAATTATATTATAATTCTTATTTTATAATTTATTTTTTTATTTTATAATATTTTACTTTAATTAAATTATTTAAGAGATATGTAGATTATTTAAATTTTATTTTTATTTTTTTATTTAGTTAGATTTTTTTTAATTAGTCATAAAATATTTTTTCATTTAAATTAAATTATTGTTTTAATTAGTTAAATAGTTTTAATGGTTTTTATCTAACTTCTACTTAGGTACCGGAACAACCATTCTGAATAATTGAGATAATGTTCCTCTAAGCACAATCAAATCAACGTGAACATTCGTACAAAATGTTAAAAAATAAAAAGGAAAGAAAAAAGGGCGATGCAGGTGAGAGAACAGGAACACAATAAAATGGGACAGCGATTTCACGACACAATTGATAGAACAGGAACACAATGAAATGGAACAGCAATTTCACGACACAATTATGAGCTCAAATGGTGTCTGCGATGAGTAATTTACTTCCATCATTGTCACTTCCCTGGTCCACGAGGCATAATGAAAGAATAAAGTACAGAAGCAGGCTAATGCATCAAAATCCTGGCAAGAACGCAACTTTTTTTTTTTTGTTGTCTTGGAATCAAGTAGATTCAGAAAGTGGATTGTGTACAATCTCCCTTCTTTTTCTATCACAAAAACTTCGCTCGAGATTGTCTGGGGTAAATAAGGTGCTAAAGGTTGCTATGTAAGACAGGCTCTCTCTCGATTCTAGTACCAATTGGCTGTGTGCTGATAAAAATTGCAAATTAAGAAATTATCCAAAAGAAAACAAAAAAAAAAAAAATGCAAACTAAGAGGCCTTGTGGGTGTTCCGCAAGACCTGTGATGGAATCTCGCCTGGATTTTCAGTCTCATTATAGTTAGTATGCCTGCCAGGTTTGAGGAACCGACCTGTCTAATGTCAGAGCATTTTCAAAATGGAAGTGAACTAGATCACACGCGGAGAGGAGGTAAAACCCTTAAAGGGTTTATATGTAGAGGCACTCGATAAATATTTAGTTGACTTTAAGGGACACCGTGAAAAAAACCGTGTGCAGACAGAGGGCGCAATGGCATTTTTTATAAGCGCACTTGGGCATGGAAAACAAGCCATACTTCCTTTTGTTTTCTCGCAGAAAACAGACACTGAATTCCAGATTTCCAACTTTCGTTACGATAGTCTTCGAGCTGACCTCCCACGATGAATTGGACCTAAATGTTACTTGAAAATTAGATACGACCCATACTTTCTTATTTTTTCTCTTTCTCTCTTCATAATACGAAACTGTCAACCAAACTAGTAAAGTGTTTGTGGTGATTTGATTCATGATTTTTTCTAAATTGCATCAAACCAAATCCAGTACACCCTCTCAGAGACTCATATACTTTGTGCAAGACAAGAAGATAGCTAGAAAACTAGTTGACTCCTTTATAGGAGGACTAAGATATCTGTTCATAATCAAACTAGTCAAAGGCAGGCGAAACAATAAGGGAGTTTGTTCAAGAACAAGAGAAAAAAAAAAGACTTAAAGAAGGTTCCTGTTCATGTTTTTCAGCTCAGGTAAATGGAAATTCACTAGCTCTTTCTTTCTCTTTCTTTCTCCCCATTTTTAGCATTTAGATAAACCGGAATTCACCATTGACAGTTCATATGCAAGGAAGTGATTCTTGCGGGAAGATCCGTTGAAAACCAAGCAACAACATACCGGAGGCTAAATCTAATTCAAACTGACCCAAAACCAAAATGAGATTCCAGATGTAACCAATTCAAACTGACCCACAACCATTCAGATAAAAAATTCAATTTCTGCAAAAATATCTTTACAAGATAAATAGCACAATACCAAAACAAACAACTATAATCTACAAAATTTTGCACTCCAAGCTTCACTCCATTCCCCAGTAAGCCTTATGGCAGAATGGTCAAACCTTTCTCAAGCAGAAATACACTTTTGCAAGAGAAGAATGTGATGGCAACCTACTCCACATGATTCAGCAACATCCTTTTTCTAAGAGAAATTGGTTTTTATGAAACCATATTCTCCAATAATGAAAATAAATTTGCAATAATTAATCCCTGAAGCTATGCTACCAGCACACACACATCATAATTATTGATAAAGTAGCCCAATATAATTAACTTGCCTGAACAGTGCCATAACTGGCATCTTGTCTCAAATTTGATTTTCAGTATATTCACAAGAAAAATCATAACTGCATCCATAAGAGACCCGTTCATCACATGTAGAGGAGGAAGAGTTTAAAAGAGCTTAAAACAGGCTACAAGACTGAAAGTTGGTAAACATATCATGGTCAGTAAATCAACCCCAGCAAACTTGACTTCCCGTTTTTAAAGAAGAATTGATCTGCCAAAGCCTCTTGCTTCAGTGCACGCACATGTGTGTATGAGAGGGAGAGTGACAGAGAGAGAGAAGCTCTTCAGCATCACAGGAAACCCGGCAACACTAGATGGGACTGAGATAATTGGCAAATCTACCTGTCATCAAATGAAGAAATACACATAAATGCCAGGGTAAGAATTTTGGGTGATTTAAAACTGCTATAGAACATTCAGCTCACAGAAAAGAGATTATCAATGTGGACAGCTAAATGAGGACCATGTTAACCCAAAGTTTGGAAGACTTATTTAATATTTTGATTTCCCATAACAATTGACTTTAGGAATCCTCCAAAACAACATCTAGTTATCAGGATCAAGCCAATTCCCACCTTTTCTCCACATTTGTTTCCTCTCTCAGTTCCTTGCTGCCTAATTAAGTAACATGAACATGCTGAAGCATATGCTTATGTCTGGTAGAATTGTGCAGCAGCCATAAAGACATGCACCAAAACACCAAAAAAGACACGCACTAACCAACTCATGCTTGAATCCTAAACCAAGGTACACATCTCACTTGTTCATTCTTTAAAGTATGCTTTTACAACATATGCATTGTCAATTTGCCCATCCATATTGTATATAAGACAAACATTGACCTTAGACATTCGCTTATGCTGCCACCACCAGATTCTTTTTGGTTCTTTCTATTAAGTACTCCATCTCAAAATATAGATGCCATAAAATTGTTACACAGCTATCCACAAATCATAACAACAGTTATCCCAACACTTGCTAACATAAGTCCTACAAAATCATACCAACAATGCCATACTTTGCAGAATTGGGGAACACAAAAATATATGAAGATCACAGATTTTGTGGGATCCCAAGTGCGGTCCACAAATCAATGATGCCAGTAGTTTTAGTGCTTTCCACATGCAATAAACTTCGGACATTTCCATTCATACGGAATTGAACAATATTAATGGCTTTGCTATTACTGTATCTGCGAGTTAGCCACAAAAGATATGGCTGGAAGCTTTGGAACGACATTGAAACGCTATGATTCATCTGCATTCATCAATGTCATGCACTATCAACTTGAATAAAGTAAAAGACATTCTAAAACATAAACGGCTGTTCAGTTTACTAATATGATAACTATCAACAAGATGGTAGCTTTCCAAAACTTGCCAATTCGCTATGCATAAAAGGGAGAAGCAATTGCATATGGAGATTAACAATAAAAGCAACAAGCAAGAGAGGGGGAGAGAGAGAGAGAGAGAGAGACCGAGAGCATCAGGGGAGGCACTGGTAGCCTCAGCAGGGAGCTTGGAGACAAGACAAGCCGACGCGATTGCAGTATGTAAGGGGAGGAGTGAGCTCAATTCACGCTTCAGAAGCCTTTTCATTCACAAGGGGAGCAATATAAAAAGAGACCAAAATAACAGAGACAAATCAAAAAGGACATAAAATGATGAGAAATGCCAAAGGAAGTAGAAGAAGAAGAAAAGGGCAAGTAGGGGTGTAACCTTGTAGAGTGGAGGGTCAAACTGGGACGAATTGAAGGCGCAAATGAGACCCTTGTTGGATTTCTGGTTGCTGATCTTCTGGCTACTGCTGCTGCTGTTGTTGTTGTTGTTACTCTCCATGTTGCCCTCATCCACGTCGATGTGGACCTCCCTGCAATCAACCCACTTGCCATTTTTCTCACTCTCTCTCTCTCTCTCTCCCTGAACCCTAAAGCCTCTGTAAAAACCTCTCTTCCTGCCGAATTGTCGAATAGTTTTAGTTCATGTCTGGGCGAATAATATTCTGGGCCGTAGAGTTTTGGACACGTTACTACTCATGGCCCGCCCTGAGGTTTCCTTAATTTGATCCAAAGCTAATCCTGCGGGAAATAGTAATTAATGTCTCCTCAAATATGCCCGTAATTAATAAATTATAATTCTTTATCTTAAAAATCACAGAAATAAAGAAAACTACCCTACGATATAAGTCACGACTAAATGAAACTCCTAATAGACACACCAAAAATTAAAAAAAAAAAAAGGGTAACTAATAATTTTTTTTATTATTTTTAGCATTTATTTGTTAGTTATTTTGCACTAATTTTGATTAGTCATAGTAATTTATTAGTTTTTTGTCGGACTGTCTCCTTCAGAAGATAGAACGCTATTAGTTTAAAAGGATTGAGCGATGACCGTTTTTTAAAGAGTCCATGGGAGGAACCAGGGAGATGCATCAAGCCAATCACAGATCTTTCGGAGCAAAAAGGCAACAGCTAAAAATGGGCGTACCGTTTTTGCATGTAGCATGTGTTGTATACGATAGCAACATACAAATAAAATTACCCTTTGAATAATTTTGTGCTACACTTACCATTCTGCAACTATATACATGTCCATCAATATAATTCTTCATCATCTACCGTTGATCTTGTGATCGGTATTGACCATCTTCCCAGATGAGCCGTGTAATTTATGCACCGGATAACGCCTCTTCCAGTTGGTCCATCAGGGAAGTCCAAGACGCTGATGCTCCCTGCATCAAGATGAAATGACCCCATCCAGTCTTTATTCAGATTCAGACAGTGCCCCATCAGGGCTATGTGAATTGCAGGATGGCCAACTACAACAAGGATCTTTTCTGCCTCGGATTTGTCGGACAGTTTGCTCAACAGAAACTGCCATGCTTTTCCAGATTGATCCCACAGTTTTGATAGTACTGCATCCTCAAATTGACTTAAAATGCCTGGCTGAATTTGTTGAGCCTCGCTAGTCTCCTGTTAAAAACATGCAGAAGACTTAGGCTTAATATATCAAGCAAGACAATGGCCAGCCACTCAGCCCTTGTTAGGCCTTGCAATAAAAAGTTCCAAGTATGCTAAGGTCACAGTTTAAACCAATCTCCCCTTCCCCCCCCCCAAACACTCACATAGGAGAGCACTTTTTGGCATTAATGTATTATAATATCCGTCAGCAGAAGATGATGAAACAGAAAAGGATATTATACAATGAATACATTAATTGCAAATATTCAAAGCCGTGAAGATATGATTTCTCTTGTTAACTTGCCTTTTTTGATGGCTGAAGGATTTGCCCAACATCAAGGTCCTCCATTTGTTTCAGCTCCACATAGCGTGGCACACAGTCAGCACCCAAGCAATCTGCAGCCTCTTGCACCTACAAAGTTAACTATTTCCCATTAGAAGGAGCACAGAATCATCATATTGTTTTGGACAAAGAATTAAAGTTCCAAGTATGTACCAGATGCCCTCGCCCCATCATATGCATTGAACATCCTACAAACTTACATGAAGATAGACAATTATACTTACACAGGATACAGCCATGGCAGTGTCAACACAAGAATTTTTTGTGCTGCTGACTATGGTGCTCACTTTCAGGTCAAGCAACAGCTCTGCAGTTTTCTGGGACTGTCAAGCATCACAAAAGAACTTCAAGACACAGTTTTACCATTAAGTTAACTTACACTGATATCTGAATGATGTACCTGGATAATTCCGAGCATGTTCATTGGCTGATCCCCTGAGTTAGGAAACCCACCCTGCAGAATACTGAAGAAGTTTAATTAAAGCCCTACGATTTGCACAGTTGTAAATTGAACGGCTGAAAGTAACATGGATACTTAGATTAATCTTGTTTAACTATGGGCTTGACATCAACAAATGGTCTACATTATCCGCTGGAGAATTACTTTAAGCTGCTTGACTTATTTGAGGATATTTCTATTGGAATGCATCTGCTTGGCTGCTTCTTTAACTATCTGACAAGTAACAACACATACTGAGTGATCAGAATTTGCGCATGAATTTCCCTTTATCTCAGAGTTCATTGTTCCAAATCCCTGTGGCAGGTTACTATTTGAATTTTATCTTTCAGCAGCAAGTGCAAAGAAATCAAATGAATTGGTCTTCCTCAATCAAACTCCAACATGTCCAAATCAGCCAACTGACCAAAGGAAGAAGCTAGATATGCTGCAAGCTTTCAAACCTCTGTATCACCCTGTGTGGTTCCATGGCATACGAGTATGATCCGCTTACTGGTCTTTCTTCCCCCAGAACTTCCAGCCACAACAGGTGAATTTGGCGTCTGCATTGATATTAATGAAACTTAGAGGTGTCATAACAGGTTAAGAATCGATGCTATAGAGAAACCTGATAAAGACAGACCAATAATTGATATGGAAATTCCATTTGTAGCTGCTAGAAAAAAGACAACAATATGTTGTGAATGCTACATAGTACATTCTGAATTTTTCTGCTCAGTATTTTTGCCAGTAACAGCAAGGTGCACCTACTAAAAGTTACATCTGATCATCAAAATAAATGTGGCTTAAAACTTCAGTCTCAAATGTAAAATAAATCAAAGATTTTTTTAATTTCTACATAATGTTCAAAAGCTAACTTATTGCGTAATAGAATGGCGAGAAAACACTCATGTAGTCAACCCCAATTAAATATGAGATTAAGACTTTGTTGTTATTGTTGTTGTTATAGTGTTCAAAAGCCAAAGGCTCCTAACTCCTCTTCCTGGTTTCAAACAATAAGTTTCCACTTACACACACTCACAGATGTATTCCACACAGCTTGAATAGTAAGCCATTTTGTGCTAAAGGCTTTCAAAAAGTTCTCTACGTGACAAGCCATCACATTCTATCATCCAAGATGCGGTTTAATAGACTGGTGTTTGTCCCATCTTGAAACAAGATTATTGTAGCATGGTTCATGGTTATACAAGTTTTCATCTCAAAGCACACAATCTACCTGATTCAAACGATTGAGACATATAAAAGGCGAACCACCATCAGCTTGTGGAGTAAAATCCAGCACACTCACACCACAATTGCTTTGAAGCAAAATCCTGAAATATTTGGTTCCCAACCCTGTTTGTTGAGAGCAAAGAAATTAAATCTGAAATGAAAATCTTTGCAGTTACGATAAAAATGCCAACAAGGAAAAGAAAACAGTACCAATGGCCGTTGCAAGAAGAGCCTGATTAACAGCATTGTGAGCAACCACAAGAAGAGACCTGCTTTCATGAGCTAAAATTCTGTTCCAGCAGTTTTTGGCACGCGCCCACAACTCCCTTACCGGGTAATGACCATCAATGTTGAAATTCTCAGCATCCACTTGCCACTGACGATAAGCTGCTCCAAACTTCGCCTTTCCCTCCTGCTTCAGAAGGCCCTGAAGCCCACCAATCAACTCGTCAAGGCAACCCTAATTACACTTCTATCCTTTCACAAAATCTACCCCCCCCCCAAAAAAACAAAGCTAACAGACTTACTTGGAATGAATAAAGGTCGATTTCTCTCAAATCAATGTCGGTAATCATATCCTCTTGTCGGGAGCCCCATATGATTTCGGCCGTCCTTTTCGATCGAATCAAGGGGCTAGAAAGAAACAAACAAACAACAATTACTCTTTTCCTCGAAAAAAGATCGACAAATTAGCGAGCAAAAAGGCATCCAATTCCGTGAAACGACGACGTTCAGGACGACGAACCTGCTAAAGCAAACATCAAAAGAGTCGTCGATGAGCATCTGACGGGAGGTCTCGGCCTGGGCCTCGCCTTTCTTGGTGAGAACAGAGAAATCGGAGCTTCCTTGGATCCTCCCCTCAGCATTCCACGTGCTCTGCCCGTGCCGCACCATAACCACTCGCTTGCTGACTTTAATCGACGGGAACGGCGCCGAGGATGACAACTCCGAGCTCAGCGCTCTCTCCTGCGGCGGCCGCGGTTTCGCGGTAGACTTCTCCTCCGCCTCCTCGACGCTTATGGAGGATCGGACGGGGCTGCGGAGGGCAAAGAGGAGGTGACTGCGGTGGCTATGGACAGGAAGCGGTGGCGCGATTGAGTACATTTTTATTCTTTTATTTTTTTGAAGACGGTGGTTTTGTGGTTTTTTCTTTCGTCCGTTAGTTTCCGTTTCGCGCTAATTTGTTTGTTTTGCGCTCAAAGTGGGTAGAGGCATTGAGGGAGCGACACGTGGAATGCAAAGAAAAGCCAACATATCTTCCATTATCTCACTCCAAATCTCCTCTTTTTTTTTTTTTTCTTTTTTTGTTTTTTTAAATTTCATGTAACTTTAAATTTTTTTGTATCAATTCATGTTAATGTACTTTGTTGGGGTTATAAGCAAGCAAACTCCAATGTGGTTGTCAAATATGGTTATTTAAAATTCAAGTACCTTGATATTCAATTTTTTATGAAATTATAATTACATTTAAATTAAATTTTATTTTATTTTATTTTATTTAGTAAAAAATTACTCAAATTTAAACTTATTTCAAACTCAATTTTAATTTAATTTTTCAACTTAAGCACAACTCGATAACTTTTATTATTTTTCTTCAAGAAATGAATGGAGGAAAAGCAACATCCAAGGATCTAAAGCAACCAAAACTCTAATTAAAGAATTAAGGATGGAGAGGAAATTAATATTAGCATTAAAAAAAAAAACACCACAAAAAAAATTTGAAAAATAAACGAGACTAAGCAAATAATCTAAGATGAAAGTAGGAGAGATCCGGGCAAACACAAACAATCCAAAAAGCCCCAAGATCCAAAAATCTTATGACACCAAAAAATTAAAAACAAAAAACAAAAAAAGAACCATAAATCGAAAAACGAAAATTTTAAAAACTAAAGAGGCATGGTTCTGATCTAGAAGCTATAAAAAATTAAAAAAAAAAAAACCCCCAATAAGTGCAAGAAATCCATATGAGGAAAAAAACTAAAATCTTTGCCATTTATGAGCAAGCCTTAAAAATCACTTCAAACGTGCCTCTAATGACACATTTATCAAATTAAACAAACCCTAATCAAACTGTTTATGAGTTCAAACAAACCAAAAACAAAAAACAAGAAACAAAAAGGGATATTATACAATGAATTCATTATTTGCACATATTCAAAGCCTTGAAGGTATGATTTGTCTTGTTAGCTTGCCTTTGATGATGGCTGAAGGATTTGCCCAACATCAAGGTACTCCATATGTTTCAGCTCCACATAGCGTGGCACACAGTCAGCAGCCAAGCAATCTGCACCCTCTTGCAGATTGGCTCGTCTACAGCCCTAATTACAACCAAGGCTCACCAAGGATAATAAAAATTGAGTCAATTTTTGAAAACTCCTGGGAAAGTCAGGTGGTCAAGACCATTGCCATTTGAAGGATGAAAAGAATTTTCCAAGACAATACCCACAAATTAGCAATGAGAATGCTTATTCCCATCCATTAGTCTTAATTTTTGGCATTTGAAAGAGGATCACAGCACGACTAGTTGGTAAAATAGACTCTGGGAATGTTCAGCTACCAGAAATTCAAGCATACACTGTGCCAGAATTGCTGATGTCCGCGTCTTTTTTCAGGGAACATGATAGGTAGCAATGACAAGAAAGAAGAATCACGGATACAGAAAACAGAACAACCCATACATGATTCGCATAAAAACCACTGACGCCAAATAGAATAAGGGAAAAGAACAAGGAGCACGGTAAACATATAAAAAAAACATGGTTCAGTAATAAAATCATTCTTCCATTGCTTGACTTTCATTGGTCTGCTGCTGGGAGACCTTGACTTTGATGGGTAAAGTGAGAGATCGCTCTTGCTGAAGCACATACGGTGCTTTGATCGGGTGAATGCTCTGCTCCTTGCCTTTCTTGTCTTTCAACCTGCACAAGGATTGCAACATATGTTAACAATGCTAATAAAGATTAAACATCTTGTAATTCCAATGGAGTGGCGGTCAGAATGGAAACCTCCGTGCAATGTGTTTCGCAGCCCTTTCAGATCTGACTTTATCGATTGTCTTGATGGCTTTCAGGGTATTTTCAGCAAGATTTCTGTCATATCTCTCGGGCCTGTTTCGTTTCCTCTCAGACTCAAAAGTTGAATCCTGAGCAAGAACAAAAAATGAGCACACCGGACTAAAAGGCATCATATTTCAAAAGCTTTTCTCAAACAGAAGACATGACAGGCAAGTCAAATAAGAGAGATCATCCGAAGAAGCTGACTGAAAGCGAAGAGTCTCTTCCCTTTACCTGTGTCATGTACTTTCCATGCAAACGCATAAAAGCCTTGGCCCATTTTACTTTGCGTGGGTTTCTCTTCATTTTGAAGTTTTTATGGCATTTGGATCTACAAAAACGAAAGATCTGCCAAAGAATTGGCGGTCAAAAACCGAAGGCAATATCAAGCTGTTCATTAGCTAGAAAAGCTGAGCTTTCTCTGGATTGTATAGGCAGCATAAATGAGGGACTCAACTGGGATGATATCACATGTGCACTCAAAAGGCAGAAAGTCTTTGAACAAAACACATCTCAACAAAAAAACTCAAATAGGCAAGTGACTAACAATATGTTAAAGAGCAGCAAAATCGAACTAAACTTGACTCTTGTTTTCACAAAGAGCCTGATTCTATAACCGTGACCTCTGACTCATAAAGAAATAACCTTATCATTACACCAAGGTTTGCCCTTCTTACATTTTAGATTGAATTGATCCCACAAGATGCCAAGTTAAGAAAATCTACCACTGTAAAATCTAAGCAATAGCATACGAGTATATACCAATCAAATCAAATGGACTTGAAAGATGAGAAAAATGTATACCTTTGCATCTTGGGGACAAGTTGGATACGTGCCCAGGATATATGGCAGAGGAGCAGAACCAACATTTCTCCAAACGCCATTGCACTTCTAGCTTAGAGGCTGCCCAACCTCAGAAGGAGAGATACGTCAACATAAAGGCAAACTAAAGGCAAACAACACAAGTTAATTAACCCCCACTTTTAGCGGGTGCCTTAACGCTACTGAGCTCAATATATATTGAAGCACCAATGGCTACAAGTACAATACAAACACACACACCCCACCAGAAAAAAAAAAAAAAAGAAGGCATAGAGCAGACAAAAAATCTATATAAGCAACAGCCAAAAATAATAAATAGTTTGTTCGGATATTAAATAGTAAATAATATAGAGAAAAAAATGTTTGTTCTCAAAATTACTAATGTATCAATATTTTTAAAGCTCAATTTTAAAATAAAAAATTGTAAAAAATGAGGGCAGCTTTATAATTTAAAGAAAGACATGGTTTCCTCATTAAATTTTCTCATTAAATTAACGAGACTAAAATGTTATGGGTGTCATAGAAACCATTGTCTCACTTTTCTCGTGTTTTTTTCTTTTTTGTCTATGGAGTTAATGATTAAAAAAAAAACATATTTTTCTTGTATTTTTTTTTCCTCAAGCTTTTCTTTCCCTCAGCTTTCACATAAATCAAACAAAGTGTAAATGTGCGTGTGTGTGTGTGTGTATGTGTGCCTTCGGGTGAGGGAAAAGATAAAAAAAGAGCAAGCTAGCAGTTGCATTGACGCGAGAGAGAGAGAGAGAGAGAGAGTGTGTGAGAGGGAGTGAGTGAGTGAATTTACTTCAATCAGGCTAAAATTTCAACATGCTACCCTTAGGAACCAGCTAAAACACTCTGATTCTTCATTTGTTAGCATGTGTTTTACTTCCATTTTCATTATTTGGTAAAATTACTTTTAATTTTTTGTTGTAGTTCATCTATTTGAAAATGCTGTTGATAATTGTGATACAAGAGTGCACTTAGATTTTGCGTTGAAAAGATCATATTGTGAACCTAGTAAAAGCTTTTCTTATCAAATAAATATATAAAATAATAAAATAATAATTAACATTCAAAAAATACACTCATATTTTTTTTATGTAAAAGACTTTTTTATGTGAGAGTAAAAATTACAATGTTAAAATTCAATAAATTTTTACTTTCAAAATAATAGTATTATGATTGAATTTTTCTCTATATAATTTATAGACAATAACAACTATATATATATATATATATATATTTTTTTTTATATATTTGTAATAATAACTAAGTTCTAACTAATAATATTATCGTTAATAATTATAAAAAAAGATCTCTTAAAAGTGAATTATGCAAAAAAAAATTATTATTATAGCAAAAAATAAATATATCAATATATTAGTTAAATTAAATTTTGTATTATTAAAAATAATATTATTGAAAACAACGTAACAAAATTATAGGAGAAAAAAATTTTAAATTTGCGTCTAAATCTCTAATCAACAGTCAACCTCAAAGACTTCTGCCTTTTCCTCTGGTCTATCTTTGCCGCTCACACACTCTCCCTCCAACGTTTTCTTTCTTTTTTTTTTGTCACTCACGCTTCCCGATGCTAATTGTAGCCTGTAACTTTCCTCTTTTCTTTTGTTTTGTGTGCTTTTTTTAACTAAACCACAAATAATTATTGAGCCTTCGTACTAAAGGGTCAAACCTAATAGTATGATCATGTAGAAGCTGACAAAGGCCAAACTACAATACCCAGATGATAAAAAATGGGAAAAGCTAAATAGAAACAATTGTCGGTATGATTTGACAAATGATTAGTAA
This sequence comes from Bruguiera hainesii, assembly GCA_023213295.1. Classification (NCBI taxonomy): domain Eukaryota; kingdom Viridiplantae; phylum Streptophyta; class Magnoliopsida; order Malpighiales; family Rhizophoraceae; genus Bruguiera; species Bruguiera hainesii. The sequence continues at coordinate 3,646,701 of JAHOYR010000004.1, forward strand.
CAATGTATGGTGGGCTCAGAGGCTAATGTCAAGTGGTTGTGGAAAAATTTGTTAAGCAAAGAAAAGTCAAAATAAAATTTTTATTGTTAAAAGACTTGTTACTATGAGATATAAGAATAATAATAGAATGATATAACACATGAACAACTTTTAGATCTTATGATTAATTGATGAAAATGAAAATTGGAGTCTTTCAATCTTAAGATTTCATTTTCTTTCTTTCTTACTCTTTTTTTATTTTTATTTTACTTATCTATCCCAATATTTTTTAATAATATATTATATTTTATAGTTTTTTTTTAACATACTCTTAATTTCGACCAACTTCTTTTTGAAGAGACACTTACTTTATAGTCTTTTTTATATGCTTTTAGTATAGCAAACTTACTTTTTATTATGATTTCATTTCCATCATTTGTTGTACTTTAATGTTGATCAATTCTTACCTCATTTTGTTGAAATTAATGTCCTATTTTAACATACAAGAACTAATATCTTATAATTTTTTTTTGTTTATTTAGATTATACCTTAATTTTATTTTTAATTTCTTGATAATAAAGACATTTAATAGAAATTTTAAAAAAGATATTAGATAAAACTATAAGTATTTAACTAATTCTTTTGATAAAAACAATATGATTTGCAAATTTTTTTTAAATGATATGAAAGGGTTTGACTAAAATAATACTTAGATGAAAAGTTTAGAAATTTCATAGGTTGTAAAAAATGTTTAAGATATATTAGAGTAAAAATTAAAGCTTTCATAAAGAAGAAAATGTCTAAAAAATGCAAATGAATGAATTCTCAATTTTTATGATATAAAAATTTAAGAGATGAGTTTAAGGAAAATGAAATTGTAGAAATTGATAATAAGGGAAAAAGAAAGTTTGAATGTAAGAAATAGAAGAAAGCAAAAACTTAGTCAAGTTAGCATTATGAATTCATATATTTAGCCTAAGTTTGCAACTTAATCAAAATAAAAAGAAATCCAAGCAATCATCAATGATGCATATGAGAAGGAGTTAAGAGATAAGTGTCACGGGTGCATACTACTTGACTCTCATATCTTCGAGGAAGAAGGGAACCTTGAGTTATATAAATATAGGTACTATATACCTTAATAAGTTGCATTTTGGAGAGAAAATAATGACTCTGTGACAAGTGGTATCAGAGTCTACCCTTATCTCGTCGTGAGACCCTCAACTAGGTAATAAGTGATCCTTAACGGGTAATGTTGTCCTTGTCCCTACACTTCTCTCATTTCCAAATTAGTTTATATTTAATATAATCCATAACTCTTGTCACTTGAATATTTGTCATAAATTATATGTATTATTCCTTCTCCCAATGAAAAAAAAAACTCTCCTTTTCATTTCATGGTCCAAATCCATTTCTCATTATCCTATTTACTAAATGAGTTGACATTACCTATCTTGGCCTCCAAAAGAACATAAATCATTAGAAATCTATATTTAAAGATTTTATTTTCTACCTAAGAAATTATCTTCCCACTATTAAGAAGGAATTTGAAGTTTGGATTTACTAATTAACCAAATTTGTCCTTCATGATGTCATCGACGATATATTACTTATGTCATCATAATCCAAAAACTAATCCTAAAGTCGTTTTATGAATAAGTAATTTTTTAGTAAACAAATTATATGAAGAATATATATATTTTATTCTAACTATTTTATTTTATACATATTTTATGATTTGTAAAAATTAGATTACATATGCATATAATATATTCTTTTGGACTTTTTTAACAAAATATTAATTATAAGATATAGTGAGGCTTCTAAGTTATATCTTAAAAACATTATATATATATATCTTAATTTTCTAAGTTTCTTGCAATTTAAGAAAAACAAACCTAATTTTTATGTTTTCTCTCCGTATTCATGTTTGTGCATTATGGATGTTGGAAATCATCATTCTTATTCTCCTTAATCAATCCTATTCTTATTTCTCTTTGCCTCTTCCTTAGATGAAAGAAGAAGTATATTATTGATATCAACATACAAATTAAGGAATTCGATGACATTAATAAGTATTACAAATTTCAAGTAAAATAAAAAATTAATAATTTATTTACATAATTAATGCTTGATATATATATCTTTTTATTTATATGTATGGCACCGTCCAAAGGAAATTTAAAATTCCCTACAAACAATGAAGGTGCAACAATATTATTATATGCATCTAACATAGTTAAGATTACGTGGGGTAAATGATTGTTTCAAGTTTGATCTTCTTAAGAATTATTTAAAGTAAATGAGAGTAGCAACATTATAATAGTATTAGCAATCCAAATTTTGTTCTAAAAACAAATGAAATTTTAAAAAATCAAAAGAAAGTATTACAACAAATTCATTTTCTTCTATATTATTCACATTCAACAGTAGAAGATATATTATTGCTACTAATTACAAAGTTTAAGTTAGTGGCGAGGCAAGGCAACTTAGACAAACTAACTGAACAAGAAACTCGAATGGCTCAATCTTGAAGTTGGTGTAGTCTCTTTTTACAAACAATGAATGACTAATTGATAGAATGGCATTGATTGAAATTGCGGCAGTTGCAAAAGTCGGAAAGGAATGAAAGAAAGCAATTTTAAATTGTCGATATTTATTCATGAATAGTTTAGTAAAAATAATATTTCTCGACAAATTTTGAATGTTTTTCAAAATTAAATGAAAAAAGAAGAAAAAAGAGAAGGATGAGGAGCAGTGACGATGGTAACGGAGATAAAGAATAAAAAACGTTGTATAGAGAAATAAAGAAATTGAAAAACTCATTTGCATCTACAATCTTATTAATTGGTTCAATAAAAAAGATCTTTCACTTCCCTTTATTTATTTCACATTTATGGTAGGGGTGTATGGGGATTGGTTTGGACATTTTGTTCTTTTTATTCAAACCAAACTGTTAATAGCAGTTTGAAAATCTTTAAAATCCTAAACAAATTAATATAAAAGTGAAATTAATCAAACTGTCACTTATAATTATGGGTTAATTTGGTCAGTTTGGTTAGTTTGATAATGTAAACCATAATTTTAAAATTTTCACAAGTGTATATCCCAATAGGAAGGCAACCAATGAAACCAAAAGTTTAGAATTTGGTTTACTTCTAAATAAATAATTTGAGAGATGCTACGGAGATGATATCTTATGCTTTGAGAATAAATGAAGTTGCTAAGGTAATTAGGTTCGAATTTGTGCCAATTAAAGTGACTTGCTAGCCACTAGTCTATGTAATTCCTGTGAAAATGCATGCTTGCACTCTGGCAAACACCTCAAAATCTCAGTTTCTTGGAATCTTGATGTATAATTTGCACACTCCATACCATCTTTTGAACCCCATAGAGAGGAAAATTGAAAGAAATAGACCAAATTGATCACTTCTTAATCAATTCAAGAAAATCTAAAACTTAATAGAACCAGATTATAAGAATTTTGGTGTTGGATATCATCTTTATGACCTTGTTAGAATTATAAATTAAATAGTTTGAGAAATGCTATATAGCGGATTACCTAACCAAAACTCAAATTTCAATATATTCCAACCTTTAACAACCTATTAGTGTATATTGATCATTTCAATTTTTTAAAGTTAGAGTTGTTTTTTTTACATGATTTATCTCTCTACAATATATATTTTTAAATTTTAATAATATTAAGTAATTGATTTAGTTTTAAAATTTTTTGAAAATATAACTAAATTATAAAGTATAATTTACTTAAATTATAAATTATAATTAATCTATTTTCAATAAATTTTATAATCTTAGTTTAATTGTGATGAAAATGATCTAGTTAAATAGATTTAATAGGTATAAAATCCTAAAAATCTTATCCAAACAATAATTTAGTATTGGTTTTAATAAAATTCATTTTTTGTGTAAGTTATATTTATAATATGTTACTAAAAAAAAGGTTGTGTTCATGATATGAAGTCTTTTCACTATTAAGATGATAATATAATTAACAATTTGATTTATTTTTTTATATTAATCAAAATTTAAATTTTTTACTATCAATAATAAGAATATATTATTATTAAGTACCATAATATAAATTTTATAATATTTAATTTTAAAATTATATATATAATAAACTTACTTAAATCTAATAATATTAAAAATAAAGAATTATTTTTTGGAGTAACTAAATATAAATAACAATGGATGATTCTTATTTACAACTTAAAATTACTATCATCAATATATAAGTAAAATACACATTTTTTAACAAAAAATATATGGAGTCTTTTTTGACTTTCCTTCATTTGAAACTCTTCTTAAACTAATAACTCCAACTCCCAATTTATGAAAAGTAAATAAATTATGCTACCTGATAAGTTTTTTCCATGAAAATAATTGTATTATATAGACATTATTTTCTATAAATTAATAAATAAATTGATAATCGATTATGCCAACCGGAAGAATATTAAATACTTAATTTTTTTAAGAAGAATATTAAATACTTAAATTAAATGCAATTGAATGTATAAAAAAAAAATGCAATTTACATGAAAAAAAAAAAAGTTAAAAACATTTTGTGTACCGTATTACACATATTGAAGGCCGCGTCCAGAGTGAACAGTGAGGCTTTCGCTTTGTTCATTATCAGGCAATTTCAATGTATTGAGGATCGGCCACCACCACAAAAAATGAACACACCGGCGTCCGCCTCTGCCTCCGCCTCCTCCACCGCCGTAACAACCACCAACCAGAATGATCATTTAATTAACCCCAACCCCCAAATCCAAACCCCAATTTCCCATCCCCATCCTCACCCACATTCAATCCAACCAAACCCCCAGCCCCGCCGGCCCCGTGGCTTCGCCGCCGTTGCGTCCACAACCGACATCTCTAATACCGCCACCTCGAATGCCTCGGGCAAGGGCAAGAGAGAGAGGGAGAAAGAGAAAGAGAGAACAAAGCTTCGCGAACGCCACCGCCGTGCCATCACCAGCCGAATGCTCGCTGGCCTTAGGCAGTACGGTAATTTCCCTCTCCCGGCACGTGCTGACATGAACGATGTCCTTGCTGCTCTGGCGCGTGAGGCTGGCTGGACTGTCGAGCCCGACGGCACCACTTATAGGCAATCGCCGCCACCTTCGCAGATGGTTAGTCAGTGCCTCAGTAACTTCCTTTAATTTATTTTTCTCTTATCTGAAATTGGATTTGTTAAAGGCATCGTTTGGAGCGGTGAGATCAGTTGAAAGTCCAGTGTCGGGTAGTTCATTGAGAAGCTGCTCAGCTAAGACAGCAGCAGCAGCAGCAGCTGTTCTCAGAGTTGATGACAGTGTGTCTCCAGCCTCTCTCAATTCCGGAGTCATAACGGAGGGAGACATTGCTGGAAGCCACAAGTACCCCTGCTCCAGCCCTATTAACTCTGTTGATTGCTTAGATGCCGATCAGGTAGTAATCTCACAGTGCTTATTGTTTTTTCGAGCCATACTTATTTGGTAAGTCAATTTTGGTATGAAAAAAAGGGATAGACCCCACTGTGTGTGGGAGCCTTGTGCACCGGAGCTCCCTCACTTCATTTAGAGTAATCTCACAATGCTTATTGTTTTTTCGAGTGAAACCTATTTGGCAAGTCAATTTTGGAATGAAAAAGGGGGATGGACTCCTTTTTGAAAAAATGTTTGTAAATGTCTGATTGGAGGGGGTGATAATTGCTGCAGCTAATACAGGATCTTCATTCTGGCGAGCATGAGAATGATTTTGGTGGCAGTCCTTACGTTCCTGTTTATATAATGCTTGCTGTAAGTGCTTGCTGTTTGCTTGTTTGTGCTTTATTCTATCAAAATCAAACCCCTATTTTTCCCTGGCTTACATTTTACTACATGTTATTATCTATGTTTCTCCATCTGTTGTCTATGTTTTCTCATTGGAATTCTAAAAAATCCTTGAACTACTGTGGCAGACTGGGTTTATCAACAATTTCTGCCAGTTGGTTGATCTACAAGGCCTAAAAGAAGAATTGAGTTATATCAAGTCTTTAAATGCAGATGGCGTTGTTGTAGATTGTTGGTGGGGAATTGTTGAAGCTTGGAGCCCTCAGAAGTATGTATGGTCTGGCTATAGGGAACTGTTTAACATTATCCAAGAATTCAAGCTGAAGTTGCAGGTAGCTCCTTATGATTTATTTTTTGACCCATATGTGTATCTGGTCCAATTGGAGTAAAATTATAGATGGTATGTTGACCCGTATGCTTATCTGGTCCAATTTGAGCAACACATTATCCGATAATTCAAGCTGAACTTTCTTTGCCTTTTCTATTCCAATTATTTAGAAGGAAAAAAAAAAAAGAAAAGAAAAGAAAGAAACAATTGTGTCTCTGAATATGCAAGACATTTTTGGCTAGGAAGAACTAGCTACTTTAGTTAAAGTTGCAGCAGAAAGTCACTGCCAATTCTGGAATTTCTTATCAGATGTTGCATTTATACATATATAGTGTCATTTAAAACATAATTGAACACTTCTAGTGTGTTGCATGTAACTTAAGACTTGCAGAAATTCTAGAGACCTTAGATTGCCCTAAGGGTAATGCACTTTATTATCCGCAAAAGATGATCAAATTACAATTAGTTAGGATTCCTTTTAGGTGGGTGTCCTTCTTAGATGCATGACTGAACTTTACAAAGGCCTTTTGAGAATCTTTCTAGTGAATTTGCTTATTCATGTGACTTTCATGTTCATGGTTGAACTGGAGAAAGCAAAGTAGCACATAATGCATCACTATTCAACTTTGACCTGACTTGGAAAGTATGGCTTGTCTTTTTCATGAGTGTGAACAAGAAATCCCCTCACTTCAGGTGTTATTTTGAAACCTTCTCCTTAAAATTCTGAAGGTCGTAATGGCATTTCATGAGTATGGAGGAAATGACACCAGTGATGTTATGATCTCCCTTCCCCAATGGGTTTTAGAGATTGGCAAACAAAACCAGGATATATTCTTCACAGACCTTGAAGGAAGAAGGAATACTGAATGTTTATCATGGGGCATTGACAAAGAGCGAGTTCTAACTGGAAGAACTGGTATCGAGGTATGGAAATGCTATTTGTGAATCATCCATCTTCCACAGCTTTTCTTTTGACCGAACTTAATATTAGTTTGCTGTCTGCATTCCTTGTTCCCCCATCCCCACCTCTGTGTGAACATGTGTCTATGTGCTTGTTTGCATGTAATCTATTGCAAAAAATGCAACTAGCTTTTAAGTGGTAGAAACTCAGTTTCCCCCAGTTGTCACTATTGAAGGGTTTATTGTCAAAATTGACAAATGCGATCAAGCCCTTGAATAGATGATTTTATTTATTTATTTTTTTTGTCTTTAATGCATGGTACTGGGGACTTGTCAGTGCAGGAGGTTGCTTTTTTTTATTTTTTTTATCAACTCTTTTTTTTTTTTTCCACAATTCCTGGTTCCATAGAGCTGTTCTAGGTGGAAGGCATTTGTGTATAGTGTGTGGCAATAGGGTTTTGGGAACTTTGACTCCAGGAAATGCACTATTGGTAGCAGCCATGTGGCTGTTGCAGAAAGGTCCTTATGCAGTTATTACATGTGTTGCTTGTTATGGTTTTTCGTTACATGCAGGTTTATTTTGACTTCATGAGAAGCTTTCGGACAGAATTTGATGACTTGTTATCGGAGGGCATGATCTCTGCGATTGAAATTGGTCTGGGGCCATCTGGGGAGCTGAAGTATCCATCTTTTCCTGAAAGGATTGGTTGGAGGTATCCTGGTATCGGTGAGTTTCAGGTATCTGTTTGAGTTCACATCAACATGTCATGTTTCTTCTCTGTTGTAATGCTTAAATAAGTTTATTGATAGTCTACTTATGCCATCCACCTCTTGCTTCATCATATATTGGTTACTGAATGTATTGAGAGGATTCACATTGCTAAGATCACATTGACTGGAGTCTGACTCCAATGTCATAAGTTTTATTCAACACATATGATGCAGAGTCATGGCTGCATGAAAAGTTTTGAAACAAAACCTAATTTGTTGTATGAGGCAGAACTGTGTCTTTTTTTATTGTGCCACATCGAAGGACTGTCTATTCCACAGTAGTATTTGGTAAATAAAGCTGTTTCATCATATTCCACATCAATTGTCTTGCATCCAAAATCCAGGTGATTACTGCAATGTCATGTTTATTCATCTTTCTTTGTTTATGTTTGGCTTTTTATTCGCTTTATCTTCACAGGTTTTTTTTTTTTTTTTTTTAACAAAAAAAAAGAGAGAGAAAAATGCAACTAGCTTGGATCCATGTCCTACTTCCTTGTGGAGATGTAGCCGCAACCTGGCTATCCTGTGCAGTTCATTGTCTAAGGCACATAATCTATATATCTTCATGTCCACGTGGTACATGACAAATGGTCCTAATCAAGAAATGATGATTGATCTGCCATCTTGGAAGAGATAAAAATTTGGTTGAAACTTACAACGATGAAACAGTCTTGTGGTACTCCAGTCTAGTAAAATTACTTTGTAGTGTTTCTTGCACAAGTTTTTCATGTGTTCAGATGCATCTACTCAGAATTTCATCTATATTGTGCTTTTATTCTATGAATATTATCTTTTGTGTTCTATAGCTTTATTTGATTCACTTCAATCTTTATCATATATATACTAAAGCTGATCTGCATTTCCAGTGTTATGACAGATATTTACAACAAAGCCTGTGCAAAGCAGCTAAATTACGTGGACATTCATTTTGGGCTAGGGGACCTGATAATGCTGGTCAATATAATTCGAGGCCACATGAAACTGGGTTCTTCTCTGAGCGGGGTGATTATGATAGCTACTATGGCCGTTTTTTCCTCCATTGGTATGCCCAGTCCCTGATAGATCATGCCGATAATGTGTTGTCTCTTGCAAGCCTTGCATTTGAGGATACAAAGATTGTTGTTAAGGTACTTAATGGTTCTTGAATCAAATTTTAATGTCGTGAAATTTCATGGAAGCATCCAGCAGCATTTTTTGTACTAGCAGTGAGCATGTGATGTCATTTTTTAATTCCTACTGTCATCCAAATCAACCAAAAAAAAAAAAAATCATAACTTCAAACCAAGAAAAACCCACTCCAGTATGAGATTTTCTGCTTTCTCTTTGTGATTGACAGCTTTCTTCCATTGAAATGTGGCCACTCCCAGCATTGCTGTCAAGTCCACTGTAGATTAGCACCAAATCAGCATTTTCACTTTGGTTTCCAGTGCACAACAAAACTTATTTTATCACCATCACCTCTCTGACAGAATCATTTTGTGCTAGCACCACCTATTTTATTTGCTCTACTTCCATGACCAGGAGCACTATTAGCTTTCCATGCCAATGTGGGCTTGAGCTTGAACTCAATTATGTATGCATCCAAGAACTGATCCAATCCTTTCACTGTAGTTCTTTGCCCTCTTATAATGCATTGTGATGGCCATTATGAACTGCAGTTACCAATTGTCAATGTGAATTTGTTCCTATAATGGTGATCTAGGTGAAAAGTTTTCTATGTGGTTTATCCATTGGTTGTATTCAAGTCCAAAAATTCATTCTTTTGTGAATTTAGGTTGATATTTTCAGTTGTGGAAGATCTATAGTACATTCAATTGTTTCAAGAACACTTGCTCTAAAATTTTAAGCATCTAAACTACTTTGTTTAAGAAAAACTTAATGCAATATTTGGTTTTTCAAGAAAAGGGACTGAAAGAAAGAAACTCCATTTAGTTGGTATATGTGAGAGAATATAAAGGGTTATACTATCATATTTCCTCTTTTCCTTTCCAAAGAGTGAGGATAGTCTCAAGAATATGGAATTGAAACCTTAAGTTAATTAATTTGGGATCTTATTCAGAGACTTGAGATAGTTTGATTTGTCACAGAATAGGTATTTGTGCCCATTTGGTTATGTGAACTATGTGCTCTTATCTATGAGAAGTCTCTAACACTTCAAATTGAAAAAGGATCTGAGTGAGTTAGCTACTTGAACTGTGGGTCTCATGTCTCAATTTTGTTTTTACTCTCTTTGCTCTGTGTGTGCACATCCATATAGTTTTTATCTAAAATAAGGGTGTCCTAGTAGGCAAAGCTCTCACACTGTGGGATTAGATGTACATAGCCTTACGTCTGTTACCACAAAGAGGTTGTTTTTCATGACTTGAATCTGTGACTTTTAGGTCACAATGAAGGAATTGTACTGTTATTACTAAGGTCCACCCTTCGTTGAACAAACCTATGTAAAATATACTGTCTGGGCTTTCATTGAATGAACATGGACTTGGTAAACTAATGTTGTAATATCTGTGTATATTAATTTTCCCCATTCTGTTGCACCATGCATTGACTGCTAAACAATTGATATGTTCAATTTTCTGTTTCTTTCCTTTGCTTTTTCCGTCACATTTTTCATTTCTGCACTTTGTCTGAGAACCCCACAGACTGTATTCTTTTAGTTTAATCTCTTTCCCACACAAGTGCATGCATGGAATAATTATTGTGCACTCATAGCTAATATACCCTGAGGACCACACAGCAAATTCAAGGATTTACCAGTATCACTTCAGATCATTGCAATGCAGCTAGATGGATGCTTGGGTCAGAGGCTACTTTGCCTCCAAGCCAGCCTTATCCAATTGTTGTTCAAAAGTTGACGCAACCTTTGGCCAGACATTTTCTAGTAGGACACAGTTGCACATGAGGAGCACCCATTCTACATTTTGTTCCAACGAACAAAGGCATTTCATGGTTTGGAGATAAATTAATGCTTCCCCAGTTGGTTTTATTATTGAATCATGTTTCATGTAACAAATGTCAATTTTCTATTTACAAGGGGGGAAATTGCAATGGATTGATGTGTGTGCACTGCAGAAATGATATTAGAAATTAAATTAGCAAAAATTAACTGGCATTACTTATTTATAGCCTTGGTCAAAAGGATGGAAATTCCCTACTATAAATGTAAGCAGAACATTTCATAGCATCCTTTTGCCTCTTGTGCTCAATAATTGCAAATGGTGAATCATAGAAGTAAACTTGTTTTGTTGCATCATAAATTGGAATCAAGCAGAGGGAAATGTTGATAATGCTCCATATTCTTGTTCTGTGTAGAAAAACTATATAAAATCAAAGATCTTAATATGCAGATTCCTGCAGTTTATTGGTGGTACAAAACTACAAGCCATCCAGCTGAGCTAACAGCAGGCTATTATAACCCTACAAACCAAGATGGTTATGCTCCAGTTTTCGAGGCATTGAAGAAATACTCGGTGACACTGAAGTTTGTGTGCTCAGGACTGGTAATTTCTGGTCATGATAGTGATGATATACTTGCTGATCCAGAAGGTTTGAGTTGGCAGGTGAAGGCTATTTTGGATATCCTGTGACCTGCTTAATTTTCAGTTTATATACATTATTTGTTGGTAGCAGATTTGAGACTGTGGAGTGAACAATTTTAATATCTTGTGTTTACTGTGAATTTGTTATCTAAAAATGCCAATAGATTCTATCCATCAGGGAAAAAAGTTGTTAAATGATTGGCATTTCTCTTGCAGGTTCTAAATTCTGCTTGGGACCGAGGTTTGGCAATGGCTGGTGTAAATATGCTCTCCTGTTATGATAGAGAATGGTGTTTGAGAATAGTTGAGATGGCAAAGTCAAGGAATGACCCTGACCACCATCACTTTTCATTCTTTGAGTACCAACAGCCATCGCCTTTGGTTCAAGGGACAATTTGCTTTCCAGAGTTGGACTTTTTCATCAAATGTATGCATGGTAAGTATCCTGGAGCCTTCTATATTTGCTTAGAGCTTGTTTGGTATGATTAAGGTGTGAGAATCAATTGAATTCTATTTGGTTAAATGATTAGTTTGTTATCATATATCAAATAAATACCCATCTTAATGCTGCAGGTACAGAGAATATGGTAAATTACCGAATTTGTTGATTTCTATAATGTAAGAAGATTCATATTAAACATGAATGTTCAATTCAATTCTTCTCCTTTAAACCAAATATGAGAATGTAATTACCAAACCAAACCAATTAAATTGAACTCTGTTTAATCTCATGCTGTTTAAAGAGCATACCAAATTACAGAAAAAATGAGAAAAAAATAAAAAATTAAGGATTTCATTCTTGCACTGCAGATCGTTAACTACATTACATGTGATGCATCTGTGAAGTTGGTGTGCCTAAAATTGGTAAGGTTCCATTTCATTCAAAAAGAAATCTGTTTCATTCTCTAGCAACATATACAACTGTATGAGAAGCAAGCTTCTTTCATCTCACTTTTCTCATAAAGCAAGACAAAGAGACATTGGTATGGATGTAGAGTAAAGAGCCTTTAGGATGGAATCTGTGTACCATTTTTCATCTTCAGAAAAGATTACTCTGAACAATAGTTCCCAATCTATTCTTTTTGTTTTTTGAATAGTTTCCTATTCATTAATTATGTGTAGTTCCGGCATAAACTTTAGCATGCATAAGGGAATGCTACTGGGTGAATATTTTTTTCCTTTTTAACCAATCCAATAATAATAATAATCCTTAATAGTTCATCCTCAAATCCAGTGGCCATAAAAGGAGTATCTCTATCCTACGTCAGTAGCTTCCACTCCAAGATTGGGTTTCTAGGATTCCTTGGGCTAGTTAGTTTGGTGGATGAGCCATTTGGTTGTATTATCTTCTGCATGCATGCCATCACCAATTGCATATACATGTGAATGCCAGCTTCTTGGCAGTAATTTCTTAACATATCAGACATCCGTTCTGGTGAGCATTTTTTTTTTCCTTTTTGAAGGGGGTGATGATGTTGCTGCAATTATGATTTTTTCTTTTCATAGATATCAGTCAAAACATTTTATTATTTATGACATGCCATACCGCAAAGGTTTTCATATCCTACAAATTTGAATAGATTAGCAGGGGTAGTTTTGTAATATTTAGGTTGCTTGCTTGACTGTGATGTAATTTAAGGAACTTTTATGCAGTTATGAAATATATGGTGGAAGGCAATACTTAAAATAATAAAATCTTGTTTTGTTTGTTGCTATCTTTCTGCACTTGGATTCGTGTGGTCCATTATATATTCCTGCGCTGTTTTAACATACCTGTTGTATGGTGTACTTCTAGTAGTTTGTTTCTTGACCGTTCCTGATTTGGCTTTGCAGGAGAGTTGACAAGTGATCTGGTTTCCTGACAGCATTTTGGATTCCTTCTGTTTGGTAGATCCCAGCAGAAGAATAGTCTTATCTGCATGCATGGTTGTTAATTTTGGGGATACTGCCTTTAACTGTAGTGTCTTAGTTGTAGCTCAAAGTGCCAGATTATGTTACCAGATCATTCAAAGGTTCAAGTAATCTGCCTTTTCTTGTAAGGCAAGATAGTTTTCATTTTTGGATAATGAACTTATTAACTTAGGTAGCATCAGGAGTGGACTTGATAAAATTGGCTTCTTCCAAATTGATATTTAATATATTGGGATATGGGAGTAAATTAAGTATATCAATGCATGAATTTCTAGATCTTATCATCTTCAGGATTAATGAATCATTGTTCAGCTACCGACGCCAGCCGTTGAATCCAATTGGTGATGGCAACAACAAAAAATTCTCTAATGTCAGGTCAAACACTTATTTAACTCATGGTATCTTCTTTTTTTTTTTTCTTTTTTTTAATATAACATAATTAAGCGACATATCAGAAACAAATTCAGACCTCCACTGGCATCTATTATCACAAATGTATGTTGAACTAGACTACGACAACCAAACAAGAAGCATTAAGAAATTAACATTATTGCTGCATATTGAAAAATTATGACCACAAAATGATTTTCCAGGAAAAGGTTCACGCCCATTACAAAACACACATCTGAGTCACATGTACAATATACCAAACCAAAACCATCAATCGAAATTAGAAAACAAGTTATAATGCATGTAATTGTGCTCACGGGTGAAAATACAAAAGAATTGATAGTAGATGCCAATTGAAGATTCAAATAGACAGACAGTGAAAACAAACTGCAGAATAAAAAGAAGGCAAAACTTGATGAGACAATAGCGAACCTTACTAAAGCTAAAAACACTTTACAAAGCGTCATAAATGGCAACTTTTCATGTTTACAAGATCGAGTCACAGATGCCACAACCACAAGCCACCATTCTTAAAGTAGTACTCATCAGGAAAAAAACAAGTTTGAGAGCAATTTTCCTTTATTTCCTTCTTTGCAACAACAGAGGCTACAAAATCAAGTCAGATTCTAAGAAACATGTTAGCAGTCTATTTAATAATTCGCGAATTTGAAATGGAACAAAATCATTGACCTAAGTGCTAGATGACAATATGGATTGTCACTTAGAGACACATTAAATCAACTAGGAATCAATACCCACAACATCAGTATTGGCATTGGGCATTTCCTTAAGCATTTCCCAGCCCATAGTGAAACATAGCCAGAAGAACACCAAGCACAGAAAGAAAATCAATCTTCTCTGCACTTGATGTCCCTCCATTCAATGTATCCTATTGCACATAAAAATCATTTCTGTACCTGTTTTTAGATTTCTGCGATTGTGAATTCCCATTTCTTAGATAAGAAACCCAAGATGTTGAGTATGTCTCCTCAAAATATAACAAAAACTAGACCTTAATCCCAAGCTTAACATGTTTCCTCAATATTACTTAACAAATTCAAGATAAGGATCAATTTAACATTCACATTATATTAACAACAAACAAAATGACAGAACTGAAGAACCAGAAAACTTACAGGTGAACACACACCACTTTAAATCAAATTTTGTATTATTCATGCGTGATTAAGAAGAAACTAACTTAATCATTTCTAGCAGTCTTAATCACAAGTGGACCAATTTAATGTCTCTCATTCCCATAAGCTTGTGAAAACATCAAGTTCTTATTTCTACAAGATGCTCAAGCAACTTGATATATTATTTGAAAGTGCACACAATTAAAAGGTGTAATCCAGCAACATATCTAATACATAGAAGATTTGAGTTCATGCCAATGTTTGCAATTTGCAGTTTGGAGTGAAATCCTGTGAATTGGTGACAATTTAATTTGAACACTTTATCATTAAATCAGGTAAAAAGTTATAAAATTTACGTAGAAAAGAATATACTATTATCTAATTATTTCTATTAAACTTATATTTTATTTACATTTTTATATTAAAATTAATTAAATTATATATTACAATAATGATAATGATAATTTTAAAAAATAAAAATTTATATCAATTTTCTTAAATTTTTAAAATTTTAAAATTTTAGAGAGAAATAATTTTTATTAATATTTAAGTAAATTTACAAATTTTTTTTATTTTTTAATAGTAGTCATTACATTTGTACTTGGTAATTTGAAATAATTTAATTATTTTAATACTAAATATTACTTGAATAAAAAAAATAAAATAAGCTTAATTAAAATTTTATTTTTTAAGAATAAATTTTAGGTAACTTCATCTAATTTTATTAATGATAGAATGATTGAATAGAAATAAAATTAAAATTAAGTAACTTAATTACAAATTATTAAATAAAAATAATGAAAGTAAAAATAAATAATAAATTAAAAAAAAATCACTATTAATGGGTATTTGGTAAACCTCATCCTAAGATAAACACTTTTTTTTTTTGGTGCCATTAATGGATGTTTGATGATAGTATATATATATATATGGAAACCTATATGAATAACACCTTGTATATATCATAATATTAACATAAAAATATTATAACGCAAAATAGGAATGCAGTTAATAATTTCATTTATTTTTCTTCAAGACAAGAAATTACAAGCAAAAGCAAATGAATATATGTGATAGAAGTTTTCTCCAAATTATATAATTCATAATGTATTAATAGCGATATGTATATTCCCGTTCGGGCCATTGGCAGGCAAAATGGCTCTGGTGGGAGGGGGGGGCACAAGTTGGAGGCTTCCTATCCATTTTTTCGCAAGCTTTTCAACAAGTTTACTTGGCCGAGTGGTGCATGCATGGCAAGGCCACACTGCCAGGATTTCACTCCAAACTGCAAAAATTGTCACCAATTCACAGGCTCATTGTCCGGTTGACTGATTCTCTCTTAATTGTTAAACATTTGGGTTCAGAAAATCAAATTAAATTGGACTTTGGACTGATTTCCGATTTCTTCTGTTCGCTTAGTCGGTCCACTTCAGCTCTGAAAACACTCTTTAACGACTAACAAAAAAACCATTGTTATCAGGAATGAACCAAAAGGTGCCAAAGAGTTGAAGTTTTGTTGTTTCAATTTTAGTCGAATTGGGATTTAATTAAGAATAGATATTTGTTTATTATATTGTAAATAATTAACCATCTAAATAAACAATAAAGTGGAAAATTTTGCTAATTGAGCAAAATAAAAGACCATTTTTAATAGATAATTTAAAGATAATTGAGAAAAAAATTTTAAATAGAAATTTAATTATATATTAAATTTTAATGATTAAATTATAAGATAAAATTTATAAGACAATTGTAGATTTAGATAAAAAACTTTGACTCGAATATGAGTTATAAAGAATTTAGTGATTAAATTATAATTTTTAAAATTAAATTAATTAATAAAAAGTAACAATTTGATCACACAATTCATTTATTTCATATCGAATGAATAATTTTAGAAAATTTACATTTGACGCACCCTATTTGGGTCATTGTAACAATTCAAGTACCGAGACTAACATCCGTTAGTCAAACTATACCCAAAAAGAAAAGAAAAAAAAAAAAAACCTATTATATGAGAAACGAACTCTCTTCTTGAGGGCAAAATAGAAAATCAACCAAATCCCACCAGGACCTCCTTTGCCCCGGCTCACGACTGCCTTTTAATATGGCTATGAGAAATAATAAATTATGCTTCTTAGGATGCAACTTTCTGCCCACCATCATCAATAATTCACTTCTTTCTCACTCCAGAAACCCCTTTCACCACCATGAAAAACAACAAATTATCGGCGTTGCAAACAGAATTTGCTTGTTGGGTTCTGTTCTCCGAGAAAGGAAAGGAAAGCAAAGCAAAGCAAAGAATGTTCAAGGGCATCTCACAAAATAATAATAATAATAAAATGTGTCATTATACCATTTAGAGGAGTCAGGCCCTTGTAATTATTTTAAAATTTTATTAACTAATGTCTAGCAGAATAAGAGGTATGTTACCAAACTCAAATTTTGGGTATAAAAATGGTATGTTATTAAAAATAGTATACTAAAATGGCTCAAGAAGTCAAAACTAATTTTATTTTTGCTGTTTTCAAACAACTTTCATCTCCCCCACTTATATATATAACTAAGCTAGTTAAAAACACTCGCCGAGTGAGCAATCCCGTTCCTAATTGGAGAATTTGAGACAGAACAAAATCATTGACCCGAGTGCTAGATCACGAACTATATTTTTCATTAATTTAGACACATTAAATCAACCAAGAATCTAGACCCCACAACATCTGTTTTGACATTGGCCATTTTCTTGAGCCCTGCCTCAGTGAAACCATAACCAGAAGAACATCAAGCAAAGAGAGAAAATCAGTTGTCTCTGCACTTGATATTGTTGCATTCACATTCACTATATCCCACTGCAAATAACAAGTGATTTCTCAAGCCCTCTCTACCACCCCCTACGAAATTGAAGTTTTCTTTTCCAGTCATTGGATGGCTCAAACGCTTGGCCAGACGATACATCAAATCCAACAGAAAAAAATAAAGATAAAGCTAGCTATTTCTGAGTTTTTGGCTCATTAGGTAAAGTGGGGTCGTCTTCGAGGAACAAACCCGTCATCACTTTCATAACCCCGAGCCACTAGTTCCACAAATTTGGTAACACCGTGACTTATTTGTCACGAACACACCCGACTCTCATATCGAATAAAATAAAAGAAAAGATTTTAGAATTTATAAATATAAATATTATATATTTTAATAAATTATTTTTAGGAGAAGAATAATGAACCGTGACACATCGTTGTTATAACAGCCAAAACCAGCCGTTGCTTTCGCCGTACTGTTGGCGTCATACGGTCTTGGAGTAGTGAGGCGCTCTTGCACCACCAGCTCCAGCAAGCAATAGCATCCTCCTTTATTTATTAATTAAATTATTACTACTTTATAAAACTCAAAGTGACTCGTGATCTTGTCATGGTTTCATTTATTTGCATGAATTTGTCCTTTTTTAGTGATGTCCAAAGACTTTATTAATGACTAATACAACAAATACCCATCTTCCTTTTTTTTTTTTTTTAAGCCAAACGCATTATGTAATCTGTGAAGAATAAATATTAGTAAAAGAATATATGTCTACGTTGAACATCACATTCATTCAATATATCTCAAATACAGAGTCTCAAAATATAAAATTACAAAATTCGCACAAACATATCAATCACTTGTGATTAGTGTATTAAGATATATAAAAATAATTTTACTTGTTTCAACTCTTAGTTACTATTTTTATTTGTTTGTAGAGAGCAACTTCCTTATTTAATAAATTACTTATTCTCTTATGGAACAATTCCAACTCTCCCTTCAAAATAAGCACTTAAATTCTTAATGGTTGGGGTGTTACAAGTTCTTAAACACAATCACTCTAACGCTCTTCGACTGTGTGACATTTTAAAAACGATTGATCTCTCCGCCAAGAAATGAGGCATATTTGGAGCACATTAATGAGATAAGTTCTTGTATTTTTGGGTTCGCTAACTTCCATGAATTAAGATAACCAAAAGCTTCTTCTATTGTGCCACGTGCTGTTGGCTGCATTCTTGTAATTTATGCTATAGCACGTTTAAGAATGTTTTGTGCTTTTTATTTTTATTTTTTTCCTTTTCATGGTCTTTAAAAACAAAAATAAATTGTTGCCAATTTCAGTTAAACAATAATTGGATTGCTACTTCGCAAATAATTAGAGATTAAGTTTGGCACAAGAACAAAAAAAAAAAAAAAGACTAATATTAAGAGGACAAGATTAAAAAAAACGAAAAGTTATTAATGTCATTCTCCTCTAAGTCCTTTCTCTCACGATTATTACATTATGTTCAAAATAAAATCACTGATGTGTGCTAAAAGCTCAAGTAATTTAACAATGTCTCTCTCAATTGAAGCTCCACCCCTCCTCCCCCAATTTCACCTCTCTTCTTCAATAGAAGAAAACACTTCTCGTGTGATCTCGATTGAGGAGGCTGTAGTATTAAGAAGTAAAAATGAAGGATGCTAGTGGTACAGTGGATATTCTTATGTTAGATAACATTGATGCCACCCTAGCCAGTCTGGTTAGATACTTCACGGAAATAGTTTAAGGGACTACCCCCACATTTGCCTCCTAAAGTTCTTTAGTAGGTGTAGAAGGAAATGAGAAAACTGTGCTGAATGCAAAAGATATCTGCGCATCTTTTGTCGATGATTGCCCCCATATCAAGTTTTCCAATGCAAAGAGAAGAGCTCTGCGTCCACCATGGTGGAGCACCCTTATAGTGAAATTATGGGGTTGTTTCATTAGCTATAATTATACGTACAACTAATTGAAGGTGCCTTGGAAGCCAAAAGGTGAGTTGCTTATTGAAGACAGTGATCGTGGATCATTATCTAGTTGTTAGAGAATGGTTTCCAAATTTTTGTTCTTCAAGCGCGACAATCAATTTTGTTATTGTGTGAGCTCTTTTTCCTGAGATACATGTTGAATACTGTAAGAATGATGTCTTGAACACTATTGGTAGTCTTCTCAGGAGAACTGTTAAGTTTGATGGCTCTACTCTTTCTGCAGCAAGAGGCAAGTTTGCTCATCTATGTGTGCAATTTGAGTTTAACAAACTTCTTCTTTCTAAGTTGTGGATTGAAGATATTCTTCTCACGATGGAATATGAGGGACTTCTTCAAATTTGTTTCGAGTGTGGACAAGTAGGCTACCCCAAGAATGAATGTCCGAGTCTTAATGAAGCTACTCATGCTGGTAATTTTGCAGAAGGATGCCATTGTCAAAGGGACCAGTCTAGCAAGGTTTCTGACCCACTAGTGGACAGGTTTAGGCCATGGATGCATGCTCAAAAGCACAAGAGGTCGCTGGTGCAAAAAGGACAAGAAGACATTTTCAAGGAAAGAATTTACTCCTGATCCGATTTTTTTTTGCTACTGGTTCTTGTTTTGTGATCTTGGAAGGTAATTCTGATTTAAATGTTGAGCATAATTAAGGGAATTCAGAAAGGTACGAGATAAAGGAAAATTCTTTGATTTTAAATTTTAATGACGGATCAACCGGCTCTCTTCCTTCAGGATTACAGTTAAAGATGATTCCAAGAGAGCAAATCAAGTGAGGAAATCGAGCAAGGGAGTAGTTTTGGGCACGGAAATTTCTGATTCACTGCATAACCATCATATAGTTGAATCTCATCCTACAACTCAAGTCCCTTTAACATATGTCATTATAGGCCTTTGGGACGTTTGCCCATACAAGGCTCGAAGCCCGTTGGTCAAGTAGAGAAGGCCTCACAGCCTGTGACCATATTGACAAGGCAAATTCAAACTCGCTTGGATGCTGACCATAAATCTGCAGTTTCAGACCTTGCAAATCTATTTGCTGAAGCTTTTAAAAAGCTTGTTCAAGACATATTTGTCCTGGTAAGCCTGCTCCAACCTAAGCCTCTTGACCCCTCTTAAAAAACTTTAGCTGCACACACAGGCAAGGAAACCTGAAGGAAAAAGTCTGGTAAATTTCGTCGCTCACATTCTTACTTTCCCTGACCGGCTTTACTGTATTAAAAGTTAGAGATGGTTTTGGCATGCACTTGTCAGGGAATTTACAAGGTTCACCCTTAGGTTTCGAGGATGCTAGTCCTTCAAGGTTCATCATGAGTTTGAAGGCCTTGTACAGCAACACTAGAATTCCAATTTTGTGTTAGTACCAGATGCTATTACGTGGACGAAAGATGTGGCTTTGGATTTGAACCGGAATACTTTTGGAAATTTATTTCAGAAAAAGCAACATCTCCTCAATAAGGTTATCAAAGCAATATAATGAAGTTCTTAATCAATAGGAGGTCTTATGGTTTCAAAAGTTCTGGAGAAATAAAAATTTGCTTGGGGATGGTAACACAAAGTTTTTTCATTCTTCAATTATCTAAAGGAGGAGACGTAATCAGATTAGAGCCCTCAAAATTGAGTTTGGCGAATGGGTGGATGATCCATAACTGTTGAAGAGGATGACGTCTTGTTACTTAAGTTCTCTATGTTCTAACCCTTGTACTAGCCATCAAGAAGTTGTAGACATTCCCTGGCCATCTTTATAATCAAGATTGACTGAAAATCCAGGGATGCCACCATTAGCAGAAGAAGTTCACAATGTACTTAAATTTATGGGTGCTTTCAAGGCCCCTGACTTAGATAGATTTTAGGTTGCATTCTTCTAATGGTATTAGCACACTCTATCATTAACTTGGCAAGGGAATTTTTCTCGACAGACGCACTATCAGAAGGAATCAACGAGACTTTTCTTTTACTTATTCCAAAGGTGCAACAGTCATAGAGAATGAGTTAATTTAGACCAATTTCACTTTGCAATGTGATCTATAAACTTGTGGAAAAAGTGATTGTAGAGCAGCCTTAACCATTAATGAAGATTTGATCAATCATTTACAAACTAGCTTTATACTTAACGCAAAACACATGATAATATTCTTGTAACCCAGAAAGTTATGAATTATCTATGCCGGAAAAAAGCATGGTAAGCTAAGATATATAGTGATGAAAATTGATTTGGAAAAAACTTATGATCAATTAAATTGAGATTTTTGAGGGACATTTTGAATTCTCTTCCTTTCCCTCCTCATTTTGTTTTTCTTTTTATAGATTGTCTTTTTCGGTAGAAATGACTGTTTTATGGATAGGAAGCGGACTGAACAATTTGAACCTTGTTGTAGGTTGTGGCAAGGGGATCCTATGTCCTCATATCTCTTTATACCCTGTATGTACTCTTATTTGGCACAGCAATATCCACTTATGCAAAGGTTATTAATAAAACTCTAAGCTTTTTCTGCCCTATATCGGGTCAAAGGGTAAGTAGTGAAAAATCATAAGTGTTGGTCTCTCTTAATATCCATTGGCATTTGGTCATGTCACTCAGTCACTGCTTGGGTTCTACTTTGGTTCAAGATCTTGGAAGGTAACCTCTAATCCATGACAAAAGACTTCCTAGAATCTTTTCAGGACATGATTTGGAGAGTTTAATCGAAACTTAATGGATGAAAAGCTAACTCTTCATCTCTAGTTGGCAGATTCAGGTTGATTTAGTTTGTTTCTTAGGCTATCCCTTATTATTTGATGCACTTGCTACCTGCCAAGTTCAATTTGTGATGAGCTTGATAGATGAAATTAGATGTTTCTATGGGGAGACTCGGATACCAAATGAAAGATTTGCTTGGTTGCGTGGGAAGACGTTTGTAAGCCAGGGTAGGCGGGGGGACTAAACTTAAGAACAATCCGAGATATGAATGGCTCATTGCTCACTAAACTTGGCTGGGGATTATGTTGTGAAGCTGATAAATTCTAGATTAAGGTTTATAAGGAAAAATATTGTTGTTACTAGCCTTTTCTGCCAGTGCCAAAAGGGTCCTCTCCACCCTCTATTTGGCTTGAAATTTTACGAGGCCAAGAACTATTTCAGCAGGGCCTTAGATAGAATATAGGAGATCGGAAAAATGTGTGCTTCTGGACTGATTCTTGGACTCTAGATGGTCGGGTGGATGGAGTTTGTCCAACCCCTTTGAAACTGCAGGAGCCGATTTCTGCTTATTTAATGGAGAATGGAAGTCGGGATTAGATATGTTTGACAGCTTCTGGAAGGAATTTATGCATCTCCCCATGTTGTTATTGGTGACTAGCTTTTGTAGGGGATGGACGATGTAAGAGGTGTGGAGTGCTGTGGGGGAGCTTAGAACATGTGTTGTTGTGCAGCCGCAGTCAAGCCTTGAAAGTGTAGGGATCTATTTGTCATTCTTTGCATCTTGAGAGTCGCTCACAAGATTCATTCAAAGCTTGGATCAAGTCAGGGCGTCTTTAACACTACCATTACTCCTTAGGGCTGTTCTGTTCCAGTTAATTCTATCACCACTCTCTTGACATTTATGGCATTGGCATAACAAGTTTCTTTCTTCTGGTGAGAATCTCTCTCCATTAGATACATGAGACGTGCAGCAAAAATCTATGATTTTTAGAATTTAGAGTCGATAATAAATATGAGATTGGGATCAAATTATGACAATCGCGAATATCTAACTAGCTGGCAGCCCCCTTTCCCTACTTTTCTTATACTTAATGTGGATGAAAATACAAAAGGGGTGTCGAGACTTTCTCAATATGAAGGTCTAGTGCGGAACGAATATGGAAGATGGGTATATGGACTTTCGGGTTCATGTGGTGACGAATTAAAAGCTTAACATTCAAAAAATTACTAAGAAAAATTGAGAATTGGATTCTCTTTTTCATTTGACCCTGCGAAAGGGGATTCAAGTGCAAATTTTATGAGTAATTTCGGAGTCTCCTCTGCTAGGAATTAATTCCTTGCTTCAGCTAAATTGGTTTGGTATTGCCATTCTTAGAGGTGGTGCTATCACCTAAGGTTTTTTAGTATTTTTCTTTTTTCTTCCTTTTTTTTTCTGCTATCATCAAAATATGAAAATAAAAAATAAAATCATTAACTAAAGGTTTCAGTCCTAGTGGCCATGAGCTTTCAAATCATATCAACTTATCTTTTACCGTAAGGCACAAGAAGACACGACATTATCGAGTGGAAGAGTTCTTTTTACTTTCCTCATTCTATAAAATGTTTCCATCAACCATAATTAACTCATAATTAAAGTGAGATCTCTGCCTTAAATTTCACTCATAATGAACTCTTATCCTCAATTTAAATGAGTAAGAAAAAATCTAATTTTTTTTTTCTTTTTCTTTTTGGCCTTAAGAAAAAATCTAGTTTTTTTTTTTTTTTTTTGGCCTTCATAAATCAACCAACTACTAACTGAGATGGGTAATGCTTATATATATATATATAAAAAAAAGGGATTGAAATGGGTAACGAAGAAAGACTAAAAGTGCCCACAAAATGACAAATGCGATTAGTTAGAGCCAATAATCCTTCAAATTATTTCACTAAACTCAGTTAGCCAACAAAAATCCAACTTTACTTTAATTAATCAACAACAATCCCCACAATTTTTTGTCCCTTTTCGCATTATCCCATTTTATTTTGGAGTTAAAATATATAAATAGAAAATACAAAATGCTGGATTAGCTTGTCCACTACTACTCTCTTTGACTTGCTTGCACACTTCTAAACTGACAAATAGCTTACCCATCACACTTGGTGAGTTTCTTTCTCTCTCTAAAATGCTCTTTTTTTTTTTTTCACGTTCTCACTCTAAAGTCACTGTCTTTTTTTTATTCTTCACTTTCCACTCTAAAATCCCAACAAAACTTCGACACTTCTTCTCATCAGATCTGCACGACATTGAAGGCTTCTTGATGCATTTTTAGTAGAGAGAGGTGAGGGAAGTGAAGTGAAGTGAATGTCGGGCTCCGACCCGAAAACCCGACCCAAACAGGGCCCATGGCCTCCTACTCCCGAATCGGCGCCAATGCCGCCGGCTTCTTGGGCTAAGCGAACTGGGTTTCGGCCCAAATTCACCGGCGAGACCAATGCCAGCCTTTCCGGCCAGATTTCGCTACCCCAGAAGCCCAGGGAGCAGCCCGATGCCCAGCCGGATCTCGAGGCGGGTCGGGTGCTGGCCACGCCGCCACTGCTACCGCCACCAACAGCTGCGATGAATGGGATGCTGGTGCCGGTGGCGCCTGAGAAGAATGACCAGACGGGGAAAAGGAGGAGGGACTCCGATGGTGGCACGGCTCCGAAGAAGGATTCAGGTCATGGAGCCAATGCCCAAGGCCCGGTGGGTGCCACTGAGGCTCCGGGAAGAGCGGAGAGGAATGAGGAGATTTTGGAGGATGATGGGTTTGTAGCAAAGCACACAAATGTGAAGTATGAGCTTAGAGATTCCCCTGGTCTTGGTGAGTAACTTTTTGTCTAACTTTTGGTGGCTAATGTCGGTAATTTTGGAGCCCAAGAGAGACAAATACTTCTTTTAACCGTTAATTTGAACTGGGTTTTTGTTTTGCTTCCATGATCATTTTATGACCTGTAAAGACAAGGTAATTTTACGTCTATTTTTAAGTTTTGTTATGAAAATATGGGTTTATCTTCGTTTTGGGTGACTTTTAGGAGTTTGACTTGTTGATTAGCTGACATAAGAGTTACATTGTGTTTGTCACTTGTGGCTCGGAAGATATTGGGCAATGGTTGTTTTATATGATTATTTGTTGGATGGTACCTTTTGGACCTGTTATATTTTGGTGATAATTTAATATTACTAATGATACATACGTTGATCCTTTGGTTGTTATGATTGGATTTTGAGACTGATTTTTTATAAAAATATTATCTTTTTATTGGACCAACTGGCAAATGATTATTGTTAGTTGGTGGGAATGAGAGATTCTGAAGTTACAAAATGTCCTTTATATTGGTTTTGTTGATGATTTAATTTGGCTTATGTTTCTTGCACAATGTTCCAGTTCCCATCGGTCTATATGGGTTCCAGCATTATCTTTCAATGTTAGGTTCATTGATTCTCATTCCACTCGTCATAGTCCCCGCAATGCATGGTACTTATGTGAGTAGTCATAAGTTATCTTTGCTATGATTTTTTTTAGTGAATTTATTGCCTGATTAAGGATGATGTGTCTGTTACTTGTCCTTATTGTATTTAGTTGGTGTAGGAGGATACTGCCATGGTGGTGTCAACTGTGCTATTTGTTTCAGGAGTAACCACACTTTTGCATACATCTTTCGGTTCAAGGTTGCCTCTGATACAAGGCCCTTCATATGTTTACCTTGCTCCAGCGTTCGCAATAATCAACTCCCCAGAGTTTCTAGGACTAAATGGAAATGTATATTCTATTCTCAGATTTTGTTTAACTAAATATTTAAATCAATATTTTTTGTCAATTTCCTTTTTTCATTAAGCAAAGAGTCTTCTGCTCATATGCTCCTCTTGCATTTATGGCTAATGCAATTTTGGCAGAAAAGTGTTGTTGGTATTGCTTACAATTTCAGCTCATATTGTGCTAAGTTATTCTTGTTCCCTCTTGTTTTAAAGATTATAAAAGATTTTTGAATTCTCTGCTAGCATGCTCCTAAGAACTGGATATCTCAATGTTCTGCTATGTGAATTGTGGATTTGATGATTCATTGTTGTATTTTTCTAGTAAGCCTCCAACACTTGGCCTTTTCTGCCAATACCTCATTCAGCTTTTGAATTAGGGATCTCTTGTCGTGGTTACCTATTATTCATCAGATAGTGAAGGAAATACCTGGCTAATTTATAACAATAGGGACCAACCTTCTTTCGTTAAGACAAGGCAAAATGGATGTAGATATAGAAATGAAATGAAACTAGAAGGCATACAAGAATTATGCCATCTCAAGGCTAGTTTTTTGTGAGCAATGCTAGGGTTACTGAGACTTTATTAGGTGATGTGATCAAATCATTTTTTGTCCTGCATGTGGGTTCCACCATAACATGACGAGTTTGGTTTTACAATATGCCACATCATTAAGTGGAAAAAAAAAAAAAAAAGATGTTCTAACTTTTAGCATCTCTAGCATTACTCTTGTTTTATGGGCTATAGCATCCAGAAGACTCTTTGAAGTGAGGTGTATCATGAGCACCACTCCTCTTCCCCTTGTATGTGTCCATGTAGTTAGGTTTATTATAAAAAAAAAAAGTTTATTCTCCTTGTGTTCTTATTATGAACTCACCAATGAGTTGCAATGTGGAAAAGCAGTGGCAAAATATGGTTGATTGATTGCCTTCTATATCAATTTGCTTATGAGTCTTCTAAAAGTCCATTTGTTGAGAGAATTGTTTCTGAGCTTTTCATGATTTGTTATTCTGATCTCGAGCTGTGTCAAAGATGAAAAGGTCAGTGTGACTGTTGGAATTTCTTGAAAAAGATAAGTTTGCTAGGTAAAATGATGAAAGAAATCACATTGCTATTAAGCAAGTAAATACAGGATGACAAAATGAACTTGGACCCGTATCATTGACTAGTATATGGATTCATGATTCTTCTCTGGGTTTCACAAAATGATAAAATTTGTTCAACCAAGCTCAACATAATGTTACAGAAAAACATTTTGACTTCTCTGGAATTTATTTTTTTGCATCTCAACCTTTCCCTTTGCATTTGGCAGAATTTCAAGCATATTATGAAAGAGCTACAAGGGGCAATAATTATAGCTTCAGTTTTTCAACAATTCCTTGGATATAGTGGCCTGATTTCCGTATTTTTGAGGTACAATTCCAGATACCACAATGGTAATTCCTTGAGAATTGATCATTCCAATTAGCGGGTGCCAATCTGTAGCTTGAGTAGATTGGATCAAGTTGATATATTATGTTATTGTATGGTTAGTTGCCTAAGTAAAGCTGAATCAATTCCTGTTGGTCATGGATATTGGGAAAATCACCTGTTTGGCAGTATCACATGTTGTTCAGACTTGGCTAGTAGGTGTCTCCTTACACATATGTTGTCCAAATATATTTTACTTATGATTTGTTTTCCAGGCTGATAAATCCAGTGTTTGTTGCCTCAACCATTGCTGCTGTTGGACTTTCCTTTTATAACTATGGTTTCCCACTGGTTGGCACCTGTCTCGAGATTGGCTCAGTGCAGATCTTACTGGTTATTCTTTTTTCTCTAGTAAGTTTAGTGAGGATAAGTCCAGTGGATTATGTTTCAAGTGACCTGTCATCTTAATTAAATCCATTTCCTGTCTTAAGTGGCTTTCTCTTATTTGTCACTAACATATTTCTTCCATATTTTCTGCAGTACCTTCGCAAGATATCTGTTTTTGGTCATCGCGTATTTCTAATTTATGCAGTAAGTTCTGACACTTTATCATCCTGTGTTTTCTTGTGTTGTATCTGAGAATGAGGGCACTGCCCTCTTCGGTAAAGTCAATGTAAATGGACCACTAATAAGGAAAATGATTCCACACATAAAAGCTGATTGCAGATTAATATGGAGCTTTAGCAGAACCAACGAAATGTTAGGAAGAAATGATAAGTTCAAACCATGCTGGCATATTCAATTTGTTAATATCATGTTTTTGTCTCACTATGGACAGACTTCAGTTTACATTTAAAGGGAGTGTTGAGCATGATGCTGGCTCTCTCTCTAAAGAATAGCCCTTACTCCAATTGGTTGATTCACATTGGTTGTTTATATATTTTTGTAATCTAAACTGGCTATTTCTATTTCATTACCAGGTTCCATTGGGTCTAGCAATTACATGGGCAGCTGCTTTCCTTTTAACTGAGGCTGGAGCTTACAGTTACAAAGGTTGCAATGTAAATGTTCCTGCATCAAATATTATATCTGAACATTGCAGAAAGCATATCTCCAGGATGAAACATTGTCGAGTTGATACTTCACACGCGCTGAGATCTTCTTCATGGTTTAGGTTTCCTTATCCACTACAGTGGGGTATTCCTGTCTTCAACTGGAAAATGGCCCTTGTTATGTGTGTTGCGTCCCTTATCTCATCTGTGGACTTGGTATGTTCAGTGTTAATATATATATATATATTTTGATATTGCTAATTGATTATATCTTTATTGAAATATAATTTCAGTTGTCTTTTTTTTTTTTTTTAACTTCTATAAAGTTACTCTTAGTAATATGCTGATCTTTGTAAATATATTCGAAGGACATTTCATTTAAAAAAAAAAAACAATCACACAACTTTCTCTTTAGCATTTTAAATCAGTTTATATCTGAAGGATTGGCTGCTAACTACTGTGCATTGGGTTTTTTTCTTTCCCTTTTTTTGGGGGGGGGGGTTGGGGTGGTTGTGGGGAGGGGAGGAAAAGAATGTATGCTGGTGAACTGTGGGAATAAAGGGTCTGAAGGTCAACCATCCCTTTGGTCTTTCAACTAATGCTTGTTTATTTTCAACTTAGCTACTTTTAAAATGTCAATCTAAAAGGAAGTTACAATGATGACCTCTGTGATTATATGAATACAAAGATGAATCTGACTTGTGGAATCAATTCTTATGTATCTCTTTCCTTTCCCTTGGCTAGTTTTCAAAATATTAATCTAAGTGCAAGCTAGAATGATGAATGTAAGGACTTTTTGTTCATCAAAGACAATGGAGATGTGACTTATGAAACTCTCTGTAATAGGAATATAGAATTGGAGGAATATCTTGTCTTAGCATTCTGTGCCATTGTGCTTCTTTGACTGTTGTTATAGTTGCTAATAGCAATACTCAATTTTGTTGCTCCCTTTAAGCTTATATACTGTTTAAGATAACCCAATTTGATTCATCTTTAGCAATACTTCTAAGGATCTACAAGTCACCATTTTGACTCTTGGGAATCTTATGAAATTTCTGAATTACCAATTGATGTTTCTTAGTCCTTTAATTTGTCTTGGAGAGCTGCCTATGTCCATAGAAGTCTCTAGATTTTGGGCATTGCAATCCTTCAATTATAAACAGATTCATACATGTCCTCTTGAGCTCAAAGCTCCTCTGTCAGATATAGTCAGATTCAAAACTGAAAAAAATATAGAGGGTGCATGGAAATGTCTTATTTCTGCCATTTTTGTTGACATAGTTGTAGAAAGCTTTTATCATGTGTTTCACAAGGTGTGATGACTAGGCAACTTATTTTCTCTGAATTGAGGCTAGGTTGGCTCATATCATGCCTCATCGTTGCTGGTGGCCTCTAGACCTCCAACTCCAGGCATTGTAAGTCGAGGGATTGGTCTTGAAGGTCTTTCTAGCATCTTGGCTGGCCTCTGGGGCACTGGAACTGGCTCTACAACTCTAACTGAGAATGTGCACACTATAGCTGTGACTAAAAATGGAAGCCGCAGAGCAGTTGAAGTTGGTGCCTGTGTTTTGATTCTCCTATCACTGATAGGTAAGTGCTAATGAGGTATACACTTAAATATGTCCTTTGACCACAGTGTAAAACTTGATAATTTCTGCAAATTGTTAGTCAAGGACCAATAGTGTGACATGTTCCTTATTGTTGTCAGTTAAATTGTCTTGGCATGTAGGTTGAATTACTATGGTACTAAGCTTCTTTCTTTGAGTTTCATTTTAAGAGAGTTTGTGTAAAAGTTGGTTCATGATAATTACCCAGTGTTTTTGTTATTGTTCATCTGAGGTCAGGTGTCTTATGCAGAATGTAAAGGTTAATGCTATGTGCTGCAATTTTGAGGTGTGCTTGAATGGAAAAAAAATATCTTAGTAGAAAATGATCCCTGAGAAAATATCATGTCTAAGGAATAAGGAAAAGGAAAAGCAAACTACCAACTGTGCTTCTGCACTGTAGCAGCCATTACAAATTCTTAGTTCCAACATACCTGTGATAAATAGTCTGCAAATTATAATGTCACAATGACTTGTTGAAAGTTTCATTGAAATGAAATTATCTTGTCTAAAGCTTTGACATCAGCAATGAGGTGATTCTGCCTGAATAGGTTTGACAGTAATAGCATAGCATATGAATCTCTGAGATATTTGAACTTCCATACCGTCTTTATTTTGTAGTTTTAAGTTAAATGTATTTTATATATTGACTTGATGTGCCTTCTGTTCTTGATTCTTGCATGATATAATAATTTCCTATTAAGAAGGGAAAAATATACTGGTATTATCCTGTGGCAAGGCTTCTCATTTGGGACACAAGAAGTGAAAGTGTTCCTGGGCTGAGTGAAGCTAGTAATATGGTGCAGGGTGTCCCAGTTTACTTTGGCTGATTGGCTTTATTGGCAAACAAAATCAAGATAAATATACATTTACGAGGCAATCTGTTGTGTCACATGCACTTAAAATATCATATATATTGTTAAACCCTATCGACAGCACCCTCCATGCCCAGGCAAGGCTTGGTGGTCCCCAAACAAAACCAAGCTGACGAATTTTGCTGGAGATATTATGTACATTCTTTTCTTAAAATTGCACAAGATACATCTACATGCCACATTTGCCTCTCGGCATTTGAATTGGCAACATAGATGTTAGCTTTTGGACACACATTACATTGAACTGATAAGGTTGATTGTCTCTCAAGTTATTCTGCCTTATACGTATAGAAGTTATGTATGCATGCCTTACCCATATCCTGTCCCCCAAACCTTTTTAACCTTTGTTTTGGGGGGTACGGATTCTTGGCAGTAAGGTGCAGGCAAATTTGCTTGCATCTTGATACTGATGGTTTCATAAATTTCTAGGAGAACCTATTTGAAACCTCATTATGGCACAGTTTACTCTAAAAGGATTTCATTGCTTGAAGGTAACAACGAAGGGCAGAGACTCCTTTATTATCTTCTCTCTTGGTATGTTTAGTATTGTGTTCTTTTCCATGTTTCCTGCTATTCATATAGGTAAAGTTGGAGGATTTATCGCTTCGATTCCTGAAGTCATGGTTGCTGCTCTCCTTTGCTTCATGTGGGCAATGCTGGCAGCATTAAGATTGTCAAACCTGCGTTACAGCGAGGCTGGAAGCTCTCAGAACATCATAGTTGGCTTATCTTTGTTTTTCTCACTTTCTATACCCGCATACCTTCAGCAATATGGCATCTCTCCCAATTCCAACTTGTCTGTCCCAAGTTACTTTCAGCCATATATTGTGGCCTCTCATGGACTGATACACAGCAAATATGGAGGGGTATGCATACTGCTTTTAATCTTTTAATAAAGCCTCAGCGTGTTCCTATATAGTAGCTTCTATGAATATAATGTCCATTCCCCTTGCATCACTTTTCTTCTTTTTTGGATATCTGGCCCTCTAAAATATGTGTAGGAAAGGATTTCTCACAGGTTTTCACACAAACACAGGCAGTCTAAGATCAAAAGGGGCTTCAATAGCAGATTGTAGGAAAGGAGAATGATTGAGACTGAACTGGTCACCTTTTCCTCATTGAAATAACTGATATTTAATACATAAACTTAACTATCAATATGCTCAATAGCATATGTTTAGATCTGTGCTCATGCTAACAGTAAAGTTTTTCATAACTACCTTTTTTTGATGAATGCGTTTTTGTCTTTGCAGTTGAACTATGTTTTGAACACATTATTATCGCTAAACATGGTGATTGCATTTCTGGTTGCTGTTATCCTGGACAACACCGTCCCTGGTAGTAGGCAAGAACGTGGGGTGTACTTGTGGTCTGAACAAAAGGCAGCAAGAAGGGAGCCAGCTGTCACCAAAGACTACGAGTTGCCATTCAGAGTTGGCCGGATTTTCGGATGGGTAAAATGGGTCGGGCTATGAGAGAGAAGTTTGTTCTTTTAGTCATCATAGTGTCAAACTCATGAATAGCCATTCGTAGGGATTGGATTGCACAGCCTTGTGATTGTGAATACACGTTTTGTGGGCACTTAGAGAAACAGCAAGCAACAGAACTACTTTTGGTTACCAGGCTTTTTGGGGAGAGGGGGGGGGAGGGAGGGACGGGGACTACAGGTTTCATAGAGGTGTGTATATTTGAGGATCCAATGGGGGATGTGATTTGTGTTGTAATTATGTACTATCAATCATGTAGGTAGTTTCAAGTTATTGAAATTGTCTAGAGGGAGAGAAACGTTGATATGCATCCTCGTCAAGTCGTCTATATGTTTTCAAATTGCCATCTTAATCTGCATCTTTTGTAGATGCTGAAGTCAATTTTACCGTCCATCATGGTGCATCAGATGCTATGCCATTGGGTTGGCCTATTGGTACTTCTGGAAACTTACAGGTTATGCTGCTTTTGGATGTTTAATTCTGCATTTTGTACTACTTTTCTCTTTCTTTTTTCTTTTTTTTTTCTTTTCTTTCTTTTTATATAATTTTCTGGGTACTTCGGAAAAACTACTAGTTTTCTCTTTTTAAGAGCGAAGGTGCAATGGATCTCCCAACGATGGAAATTAGCCAGGTATTTTGGCAACTCGTGGCATTGGCCTTTCAGTAATGTGTGTGTGTTTTCTTCTTCTTTTTCCTTTTTTTATTATAAGTTTCTTCCTAATACCCAGATCAAATTGGTGTTGCACAATGAACGTTTGTGGAGCAGTCAATGGGGCCATAGCCATTGCCTCGGTTGCATTTTCTCGATACCTTGAGCAAGAGAAAGATCAATACTTCTATACGCCCATGAATTCAGGCTTACTGCAAGAATGCCTTCACTGGACTTTTTCCCTAAAACTATCAATATCATAAGATGGAAAGATGGTAGAGAAAAAAACAACAATAATAAAGGAAGAGGTGCGACGATGACGCATATAAAGTGATTGTACGCGGTTGTTAGTCCCGTGTCCGTAGCTCAATGGCAGGGACGACAAGTCAAAAACCCCTGGTTCAACAATAATTAATACCATTGGCGGACCACGCACAAAAAATATGGCGGACTGGGCGACATTTTTTGGCATTTTGTACAATGGTTAGCTGTCATATTATCTCACTTATGTATATTATCATAGAGCATCCATCAACTGTTATTAGATAGACACATTAGCCATCTCGTGATGAAGTGTTTTGAAAATGTATTTAATCAGCGTGTTTAAATATGGTTTAGGAATCAACCCATAAAAATATTAATATTGAATTAAAATAAAAAAAGAAAAAGATTAAAGACTTCCAGGATAGTTGTCTAAATTTTGTTACATTTCACCCGAATCTTAATGTCAAAAAGAAATTATGTTCAAACACTAAGCTATGGTGTTAATAAATAACTGGAGCCCATTACTGTTGATTAAAGCCTGGTGATTAAAAGGTTTCATTTGTACCGTGTGATAATGAGCTGAATTTTTGTCAAAATATTAAGTGTTCAATGAACTAAACATACATCTGACCCTAGAGAGTTTTGGGGTGATTAATGATTCTTGTTCAATATTATAAAATCTATTTTTTTTTTGTGAATTTAATATAACGATTTAACTTATTATATAGTATGAATTTAATTTAATTTAAATTTTTTCTGATAGAATTATAAGTCACTAATTATCCTTAAAAAAAAAAAAAAAACACTTGAACCCACCTTTGCGCCATGCATTGTGAATCTATAATTGATATTTTACACTTAACGTTTGATCTAAAAATACGATGGTCCAAAAAAAAAAAATCTAAAGATATGATAAAAATTTTAAGAGGGTCCAATCAAGGATTTAATTGAATAAACTTTTAGTGGTAAAGTGGCCTCAGGTCCTGCCCCCCTCCCCCAGTATCTGTCTTGTCTTTTAGGTTAGTAGTCTAAATACCATCTTCTTTGACAATCTTCATGACATATTTGAAAAAAATGTCTATTGGAAGTGTGAGCTTAAGCAGTATCTGCAGATAGGAATACATTTTTCAACGATACAGATCATTAATTACTGGCTGCAAGAGACAATCCTAGCTAAGATCTGCCTCCCCAATCCCACTAACCAGTGCAATTTAAGTCGCTGGGGCCTACGAGTCTGATCATTTTTAAGGGTTTTCAAGAGCGAATAATTAATATATATATATATATATATATATAGTATTTTATGTGATATAAATTACAGTATATTTACTGGATAATATGTCTACGTACGCAACGAAGCACAGTAAAACAAAACAGGAACGTCTTATTTTTATTATCAATCAATCAACCAACCATATACCTGCGAATATGTTTTCATGATGAAATTTTCCAATAGCTCTATTGAGGTGATTTTTGACTATTTAGTAACCGTAGACAGCAAGCAAGCCGACGATGCAATAAAAAATTGAGCTTTCAGAATAAAAGGGAACTGAGCCAGAAAGGCCGCCTTACATTTAGCTTTTCGTGCGCATCCATTGTGCTTTTCAGAATCCGGCCGGATGCAACTGGGGGGATTGCTGTCATTAAACAATGATTACTAGAAAGTGTCAATTGACATTTTCTGCCTCTATCACAGGTCTCTTCTCCTTTTTCTCGCCGGAAATTCTGAAGCCGAGAGGGTGTCGTGGTCTATGCCCGTCGCTTCAAAGAACAACGTCGGCAAACGCCTACCAGCCCCCCCTCCCCCCACCGTGCGGAAGAAGACTTCTCAATCCAAGCAATGCCCGCGTATTAAAAAACTCAATACGCATAGGACAGATGTGGACGTGTTAAACGTGCCTAATTGTAGATTTTTGGGAAATGATAACCCCGGCACATAAAAAGAACCCGCGGGTGACAGTATTTATTGGCCCCACGTATAATGTGAAAAGCGGTAGGTGGGCAGATTCCTCTAGTTGTTTTCTCCACACCCAAGGGATCGCCCGACCTAAACATAATTTCAAAAGCTTCTTCGTTAGACTTCCAAGTCTTAAAATTAGAAAAGTGGGTTCAACCAAGATAATCGTATCAATGAAAAAGTCATTATAATATAAGATCTAGAGAAAGAATCATTATGCCAAAATTAAAAAAAAAAAAAAAAAAAGGAAGAAAGAAAGAAAGAGGGAAAGAAGGAATCCAATTCGTTTGATGTTTTTTTGGATCTTTGAAGCTTTTGGCCCCAAGTCCAAAATTATTTGTGACGACGTAAGCTAATGGTCACCAAGCTAAATTAGATGACTAATTGCTGCTCATTTATTGTTTGCAAGATGTAGATGATTAACATCAAAGTCACAAGGACTCCGCTTTCTTAATGGTGAGAAGAAAAAAAACATATAGACATCGTTCAACTAGACAAGTTACCATTAATTGATCTATGATGTGAGTTTTATGAATGAAGCTCAACCAAAGACAAATAGCATAGGATATAACTAAATGGAATTAAATTTCTTCAATTTAAACTATGTCAAACAAGTTGTTAAGATCAATTGCCGCATGAAATCTAGCATAGAACGAGAAGTGCAAATAGCTAAGCATATTACAAACTCACAACTCCATGTCCCAAGACGTCTAAGCAGGAACCTTCTATCATATATGAGCATAGCCCACCATAGATAAAGAAGAAAGTAGTTTTTAATTTCAAAGGACTGATCGAAAAATTCCTATCGTACGACTTGGGTCCGCTTCATTTCCTTTATTTTTTAAATTAGAACATTTTATTAAATGTTGGGAAGAAAATACAACGTACCTTGAGCACTGTCATATCTCAGAAATTGTGAAATTGATTGACAACATAAGGTTAAAAACGGGGAACAACAGTTGGATGTTGTAAAATTTATCCGGCCATTGAAGAACGATGGAAGATTCGAGCATTAAAACCCCATGATTTCCTCCAAATAAATTTCAAGCGGGACAGAAAAATGAAGGCTGTAAAATTTAATGCTTGATTAAAGCATTGAAGAATGATTGGAGCATTCATTATTTGAGATTAGAACATTTAAACACAGTGAGCAATGTATCAACCCCAATTTCTTTTTTTCTTTTTTTTGACCAGGTTGTGGAACCGTGGTTCACATCGTCAGTTCTAACATTCTTACAGATTGCCATGTCGAACAAATAGTTCATAGGTTCGATTATGTCCAGTCCAATGCTTTTATCCATCCAATTCCTAAAAATCTTGAACCTGGACCAGACTGGACCTCTTCTCAGTTACGATTTTAACTGAAACCAGAGACTGGAATCGGAGAGGCCTTTCTGGTTCTCAATTTGAATTGACTTCATTCTGATTCAATCAAGCAACGGTACAGGATATAGTAGGCCTAGCCAAGTTTGCTGCTCATTTAAGAGAGCTCTTGGGGTAGTTGGAAAAAAACAGGTCATTCGTTAATGATATGATATACTTATACTTGAATTCTATAAATTAAGAATAAATAACAAAGCATAAAGAATAAATCTTTGGGAAGTTCTAAATTTTTAGTGATTCTTGTAATTAAGTTCTTAATCTTTTTGAATTTTCAAATTAGTTATAAATTTTTAATTTTCATTATATATGATTTAGATAGAACTTGATTAAACTATTACATCTGTAACTTGATTTAAAAATATCTAAGATATGTTATAAAAATACATTCACATAAATATTTTGTTAAATTTCTTTCTCTTTACATAGATAAAAAGACAACAATCCTAAATATCTCTCATTTTTCTTAAATTTATGTGAAAAGAATTTAAGACCTATATTGGAGGGGTATCTATAAAATCAAATTATTCATCTAACATTATAACAAATTTCTATTAAAAAAAGGGGGGGTTATATGAAATGAAAATTAAAGGTTTGGGATTGGTTTAAGTAAGGTTCTTTTAGTGATAGAGGATGAGGATATGGATATAATGGTAATTACCAGAACAATTGAGGTCGTAGAGATCATTACAATAATTATAAAGATGAAGTCAATCAATATAATGATTAGAGGAAATTAGAGCACACGCACAAAAGTCAAGGTTGATAAAGAGACTGTGGTAGAGAAAAGTATGATAAATCTAATATTGAGTGTTATATCATACAGGTGGTCATTATACTAATGAGTGCAAGTCTAAGGAGAATAATTAAATAGTTCATTGTACATAAGAAGAAGATATAGATTATGAAAATCACGTTCTTATAATGGTTATTACAGCTGAAACACCAAATTACAATACATAATTTTTTAATAATGGGCGTACCAATCACATGTATGGAAAGAATGAATTTTTTGTTGATCTTAATGAGTCAATTTGCTCTATAGTAAAGTTTGCTAATAATAACAATATTCTAGTAATGGGAAAGGGGTGAATTTTCATCAAGTTGAAAAATAAAGATCATAATTACATCTTAAATGTATTTTTTGTGCTAGATATGAAGAGAAACCTACTTAACTTAGAACAATTATTTGAAAAGGGTTATGACATATAATTACATGATAACAATCTCTTAATTATTGATGAGAGAAGTACACTCATTTTCAAATTATCTTTAGTAAAGAACTAAATATTTCGAGTTGATATTTACACTGTCTTAGTGTTGTCATAAAAAATGAGTCTTGGTTATGACATTTTTGTTCTAGTCATCTAAATTTTCATAGTTTGAAGTTATTTGCATAAGGAAACATGGAAACTAGTTTACTTAGGATAAATCATCCTAATTAGATTTGTGAAATTTGTATTCTTATAAAATAAAATAAACAGTCCTTTGTAACAAGAAATTGGCATGTAAGGTAACTATTCCAATTAATCCACTCTAATGTTTGTAGGTCGATGAGTGTTTATCAAATGGAAGTAATAGGTATTTTCTTACCTTTATTAATGATCTTACAAGGAAGATATGACTTTATTGTATGCAAAGAAAATTTGAGATATTTGACTATTTTAAAAAGTTTAAAACTTATATTACAAGACAAAGTGGCTATTATATTAAAATTTTGCACATTGATAGAGGTGGTTACTATATTTCTAATGAATTTAACAAGTATTGTAAAGTACAAAGAAATAAGTATGAAGTCATAAGTCCCTATATCTCATAATATAATAGAGTTGTTAAAAGGAAGAACAAATTAATCACAAATATATCGAAAAACTTATTAAAGGTCAAAAGAGTACTCATTTCCTTTTGAGTAAAAGCTATTTTGTGTTGTTTTCACTTGTTGAATAAATCAACAACAACAAGTATCTAGAAAATCACTCTTAAAGAAGTATGAAGCAATTTCAAGTTTAGTGTGAGACGCCCTAAAGTCTTTATTTCTATTACTTATGCTCATGTTCTAGTACATATAAGGATAAAATTAAATGATTATATAGTGAAAACTATCTCTTAATTATATAAAAAGAGGATATAAGTTGTTTAATATTGTGACAAACAAAGTGAATGTGAGTAAAGATATGACCTTTGCTAAAGACCAAACTTAGAATTTTGATATTAAGGAGTAGAATAACTCTCAGAGACACTCAATTGTTATTATAGGTAAAAAGAAAACTCAAGTTATAGTCCCCAATATAGTTTCACTAGTTACTGTATATAATCTTATACTATAAGCTCCAAATAATTGAAGGTTAAAAAGAAATCGCCAATAATTAGTTATATTATAAGATTATAAGGTAATCCTTGATAATGTCATTCATGATGATAGAGATTTAGTGCATTTTGTCATTTTTGCAAATTGTGAACCTGTGTCACTCAATGGGGTGACTCAAGATAAAAAATGAGTGAATGCTATGAATGAAAAAATTAAGGCCATTAAGATGAATAAAACAGGAGTTTTCAAAATTAAGAAAACTTTAAAGGGAGAAGTAAAAAGATATAAAGTAAACTTGGTTGTAAAAGGGTTTGAATAAGAATTTGGTCATGACTATCATAAAATATTCTTTCTTATTGTTTAAATGGAAACTATCAAGACTTATAATTGTTGAATCATTGGAAACTTCATCAAATGGATATGAAATCAATTTTTCTTAACAACCATTTTAAAAAGAAAGTGTTTGTTAAGCAACCACTAAGTTTTGTGAAGAAAAGAAGTAGAAAAAAGGTGTATAAGTTATAAAAAGCACTATATGACCTAAAACAAACACCTAAAATATGGAACAAGTGCATTGATTCTTTTTTCCAAAAGGTCAATTTTTAAAAATATCCTTTTAAACATACCTTATATATGAAACTCAATGATTATAATGGTATATTATTAGAGTATCTATATGTTAATAACTTATTTTTTACAGACAATAATTTCAAAATAATTGAACACTTTAAACAATTTATGATGCATGAATTTGATATGATAGATTTAGGTATAATGTCTTGTTTTCTCGACATTGAAGTGACTTAATGTAATGATGGAATCTTTATTTGTCAAAAGAAATATGTTGCTAAACTTTTAAAAAAAAGTTTTAGATGTATGATTGTAATTATGTAAAAACATTCATAGAAGTTAGTATTAAATAGTCTAAAGAAGGCAAGGATGTACTTCTTGATTTTATACTTTTTGAGCACATGTTTAAGAGCTTAAGATATTTGATATGCATAAAGTCTGATATATTCTATGAACTTAGTTTGATTAATAAGTTTTTAGATTCCCCTCACTAACCTTATACGTAAGTTATAAAAAGAATTATGTAATATATAAAAGGACATATGATCATGGTATATTTTATTCTTTATCAAAAAGTTGTACTATTGTAGGATTTTTTAACAATAATTAGAGTGAAAATGTTAATAATCGTAGAAATATTTCTTATTTGTGTTTCAACTTTTAAACTAGTATTTGTTTATGGCCATTCAAGAAATAATATATTATGACATTTTTAACTTATGAAGCAAAGTATGTAACTAACGTTTTAAGTACTTATCAAGTTATTTGATTATGTAATTTGTTGAGTGACATTTATGTTTCAATTGAAGGTCCTACAAAAATATTTATGACAATATTTTTACAATTAATTTAACTTAGAATCTAGTGATATATAGAAAGAATAAATATATTGATATTTATTTTTAATTTTTAAGAAATCATATTGATAAGAGAGAGATTTAATTGATACATTATAAGTCTAAAGATTAAATGACAAATATTTTTACGAAGACGTTGAAGTATGAAGTATTTGTTAAATTGAAATAAGTGTTGGGATTGAAAGTGTCACTAAATTAAAATTAAAGGGATGCTAATGTTAATCTAATTTAATAGATTGTTAAAGTTATAATATAAATCAATTTAGTTAAATTCTATTTGAATATTACTATTTAGATATATTTAAATATTTGTTATTAAATAAAAGTATAGTATTTATATTATTGTGCATACTCCTTTTATTAATATATGATATTTTATCATATTAATAAAATAAAAATTATCTTATAATTATCTAATAGTAACTAAGTTTATTTATTTTTGGTTATTGAATTTCAATGTTGAAGCATCTAAGACAAGATTTTCTTTTCTTTTCTTTTTTTTTTTCTTTTGTAGTATTACGTGGTTAGATGGAATCAAACCCTAATTTAAATAAGAAATTCAATTATAGACCACAAAATAAAAACTTCAATTTTGCAATTTACTTAAATGCACATCCGGGCACATAATGTGCATGTCCGTTTGTGTTATAATAGGTTGGATGTGTGCACTTTCTGTCACAATCTCTCTCTGTAATTATGTTTCAATATTTCTTGCAATTCTTATTGTAAGCTCCAAAATAAAGCCATCCTTGTGGTATTTAGATCACCGAACATATAAAAAATGTATTCATTATGAAAATCTAACAATTTATTTGTTGAATTGTAACTATTATATTTAAAAATTCCGTTGACTATAACCTCAAGGAGACAAAATTACTTGCCGAGTTGGAGTACACAAGCTGGGGTTGGTTTACTTGGCTCTTATGTAAAGTAATCCAATTCATGAATTATCTAGGTTCGGTTCAGAGACCATCCTCCCATTGCCTTTATGGTAAGGCATTGATTGTGCTTGCTAATAAGGTCAGGAGTTCAAAAGCTGGTAGCAACAACAGAAATTTAGGTTCGATTCAGATTCTTCCTTCAAATAACCAGGATACAGTTGAATTGAAAACTAAGAAGAAATCTAATTGGGATTGCGTGGCGGCTTTAAAAAAAAAAAAAGAAAAAAAAGAGTTCTTGGCAGAAAATGCCAAGGGGGAAGTGAGGCATAAAAGCTTAAGGATTTAGAACAAGGTGGCCGGTGGGGGTACACCATATGCAATAAATATATAGCTTAAAGAGGCTTTGCCCAATTAATGGGCAGGAACTGAAGGAGATTATTCTGTTGCTATCGTGTACGACAGTGCCTCCCTTTGTCGTGTTTAAGTAAGGAGTCTCTGCCAAAACGCAGTAAAAGCATATAAAGAGAATGTCTTGCGCTGTCATCATTACCAGTCCCTCCCCAGATTCATGGCCTGAAACTACAGTTCAGTTGCCCGTAGAAGACACAAAGAAAAAGATTATTTGGCCATCGCAGTCGCAGGAATTTCTCGTAAAATTCGTTAAGAGCAGTATTAGATTGATGCTACATGTAAATTTATTATAATGATTTTAAGAACTTTTTTTCTTTTTAAGAAAACCAAAAAGAAAGAAAAAAAAAGAAAATTATGAGTTTTTTTTTTTTCACATAAAATTTTTTCCTTCAAAAAATAAAAAAGGAATTTAAGATTCTTCAATTTTTACAAATTAATTTTTACTTTTATTTTTTAATTTTTTTAATCATACATATTTTTATCATTTAAATTTTAAACATATATGAAAAATAATTAATATAAGTAGATAAAATTATAATAAGTGTTAAATTGTAATTAAGTAGACTGAATAAATTAAATATATATTAAAATTTTAATTTTATTAAAATATTTAAAAAATTAAATTAATTATTGAATTAATAGTAAATATTACAATTATAGAAATTTATTATAATAATTAGAAATTAATTTAAATAAATAAATATTTTTATGATTAATCAAATATTATAATATAAGTATTTTATCATTTTTATTATGAGTATTTTTTAATAAAAAATAAAAAATTGAAAATATAGATTTTTTTTTAAATAAACTCTCTTATTATAAATTTAAATTTCTATATTGAATTTCTCAAAATTAAATTTATTCAATAAAAAGAAAGAAAAAAAATGTAAAACAACACAACCCTAAAAATATGTTACGGGCCATTATGAAATATCCCTAATTGTTTATAAAAATAGGGACCTACATCAAATCTTAAATTAGTTGAAGGGTTGATTATACATATAAGGACAACAAAAAATGATATATCTTGTCCTCTTATTATTAATTAAAATAGTTTTAAGATGCTGAAAAAAAACAAATGAGGTATTGCAATTGTTCTCACAAAAATAGGTTA
The DNA here is from genome assembly GCA_023213295.1 of Bruguiera hainesii. NCBI lineage: Eukaryota > Viridiplantae > Streptophyta > Magnoliopsida > Malpighiales > Rhizophoraceae > Bruguiera > Bruguiera hainesii. Next base: position 3,689,571 of record JAHOYR010000004.1, read on the forward strand.
TATAATTTACAATATAATTGTCGTGAAAAATTAGTTAAAGCAATAAAACTAATAAATAATTATAAAAAAATTGTAAGCACTAATCTTAAAAAAAAATAAAAAGGTTAATAGAGTGAAATTTAGTTAAAAAGGTACTAATTTTGAAAACAATATATTCAAATAAAATTTAATTAAAAAAAAAATAAGTAATAATGCAAATAACATTATTTATGATTTTATAATATGAAAAAGAGTATTTGATATATGTTAAAATCTTAATCTTATTAATATAAATTAATTATTAAACTAATGTTAAATGTCACAAGCTATGATAATCAATTAAAAAAATTTTAAAATTAATTAAATTCGTCACATAAATATTTTACTAATTCTTTTAATTTCCTTAATTATGTTATATAATGGTATTGACATACACAATATACATATTTATTATATTTATTAAAAAATATATTTTTATTTATATTTTATCTCAATGTAATAAATAAAAAAGTTTAAATTATGATTATTTAAGCAAATAAAAAATAAATTTGAGAGTATATTTAAAAAAATTAAAAATTGAAATTATTAATTTTTTTAAAAAAGAAGTTAAATTTGGAAAAAGATTCTTTTTTAAAATTTTTTTTAATTATATGCATTTATATTCTGTAAATTTTAAAAATATATAAAATTTATTAATAAAAAATAAATAAATTATAATATATATTAAATTATAATTAAATAAACTGAATAAATTAAATATATGTTAAATTTTAATTTTATTAAAATGTTAAAAGTTATTATAAATTAATATTAAATATCACAATTATAAAATTTATTTAAAAATTGAAAATTAAATTAAATAGTTAAATATTTATAAAATTAAATAAATACTAATATATAAATATTTTACCAATTTTTTTTAATTTTCATAACTATGTTATATATATATATATATATATATAAATTTCTTGGTCCCAAAATTTGTTTAGATTTCTAGGTTACTTGCATTGTTAATTCTTTAGATAAAAGCATGTGGCTGTGATCAAAACTCATTCATCGACCATTTCCTTGCCTTGACCTCTCGAAACTCTCGCAATAAACAATGAAAAGAAACACCTTAATAAAAACAACACTCCCAAACCACCGACCTACCTACCTACCCACCCACCCACCATGGAAAGAGAGCACGCAAATCCAAGACATCCAATTTTACCACTCCGAAGGGGCCGCAAATCAATTCAGATTTTTGTTTTGTTTTGTTTTGTTCGTTTGTCTTTTGTTTCTTTCCTTTTTAATTGAGCAAATCTAGCGGTTTAGACGGGCTTAGTAACAACAAAATTCAATTTACCACCTGCACGCCATTTTCCCCATTTGCCATTTTGTCAGTTCTATCCCTGGCCCATTTCTTAACTTGATTAGCAAACGAAGATTATTAGAATGCAGTGATAGTCCCAGAACAGAGGGAAATCATTCATTAATCTCCTCGTTCAACCTTCTTAATTAGAAAAAACTCGTTAACGAAGCATTGTTAACACTGTGAGACCTACACCAATGTCTGTTCCACAAATCGTCTTTGCATTTTTACTTGATTTGAAAAGGTTTAATGCGCATGCAAAAATTCGAACCACCCCTAATAAGTGTGTGGCACAATCGCAAAAACAACTATGCTTTGTGCTTTCAGGAATCCCAGTCAAACTACCATCGCAGATGCTCCTTCAAAAAACGCATACGTGTAAATATGCTCATAGGCACACCAACCAATGTATCAGTATAATATAATAACTAGCTACTTGCCCGCTTAGACTCCATTTTGACTTTCATTGATTTATTTAAAAATTATTATAAAAATATTTCATAAATCATTCAATACTAATATCATAAAAAATTATCAAATTAAATAAAATTATAACAATATAATATTTTTGCAATTGATAAAACTACAAAAATTCACAACTAAACTTATATTCGATTTAGATTATAATTATTTTGAATTCTTTGATTCTCATAAACTAATTTTATTAATTTCTTTAATTTCTTACTCCTTAATTTTGTTTATCTCTATTAAAATAATTAAAATTAGATAAGAATAATTTGCATACCTTTAACATTGTTAACATCTTCTATTTAAACAATGCTAAATTAGTTTTGGATAAAGGTAACATATTCAAATTTATTGGTTTACTAATAAATGAGTAATTAATGATCTAGAAAGTTCATTATTCCTAATCTCTATATACTAAAAAAGATATATATTCCTAAGTAATATATGTAGTCATCATCCAATTGTCTCCTATGAAATACTTCTATAGTGATATGCATACATAATTGAGGCTTTGTTACTTTTAGGAAGAATTCAATTTAAAATTTTTGAAATTTCATGATAAATTTTCATAATTAAAAAAAAATAAAAATAAAGAAAAAATCATGATTGATATTTTTAGAACCTTTGGTCTTATAATCTCCATGCAAAATCATAGTACATATCTCTCATGTTAAACAAATAAATCATAACATCATCACATAACAAAACAATATAGGAAATTACAATACTCACAACTCCACATCAAACAACATTTTTTAGACACTATTATCACGATTGTTTTAGATAAAAGTAGTCTACAAGAAAACATTCGTGAAGGAGGCTAATTTCAAAGACAATAAACTATGATGAATCCAAAAAATATATATATTTATTGAGCATCTTTTGTTTTTCTTTTTTGGGAACAACATAACACCTTTATGTATAATTGTTTTAGAAGTAGAAGTAATATTAACTAAATAAGGAGACAATCAATTTGGCTAATGATAGCCAACTTGACCCATTCAAATAAAAAAGGAACCTAAAAACTATATAATATCAACGTCAAATTATACAAAAAAGTTGGTCAAAGTATCACAAAAATTCTTTATATTCACAAATTAAGACCCCCATATTCAAAATAAAAGACATATAATAACTAAATACTTGTTGCCTTTATAGAAAGGCTCTATCTTCTATGAAAGTTATAGTAGTTGGATAACAAAATTTACATCGAAGTATCCATAAAAATAATATGTCACACTTTATAAAGGTCTTGGAATTAGTGACATGCCTTCCTTCCACTGAGATTCATTTTTGTCACCATAATAGCCAATACTCTGTCTCCTTAAAACCAAATAACCAAGTCCTTCATTCTAGTGTTTCCCTATTTTGCCAATGAATTTGCAAAAGAACTACATTCTCTTAACAGATGAACAAGAGATATATGACCATTACTCCTATTTTTTATGTCATTGAACACGGAGGATAAAAACCTAAGGCCTTATGTTCTTATTGCTTAACCATGCAAGTATAATATGAGAATCACGCTCTATAATTAAAGGTATAGAATCAGCAGTCTCTCTTTGCCCCTATAAGATCATTGTCTCTCTAATTAAAAGTGATTCTACCTTACTTATATTAGCCACCTAAATAAACTTGGAGAAGATACACATTACCTTTTCATCATTAACTCTCAAAATGCTCTTAATACTTGCCACTCCAGTGGATCTAATGAGAGAAGTATTAGTGTCAAATTTGAAAATTACCTTTAGAGGTGGTGTCCATACCAAATCTCTTATACAAGTTAAGAGTCTTCTTAAAAGGGAAAATAATTGTCATGTTTAACATGAAGTTATTGATAAAATGACAACAATTAGGTCATTTGACTCCAAACCATCACAACATCCTAACTCATATCACATTATAAATCTTCTAAATTTCAAAAGATTTACTCTCAAAAACACTTTTATTCTGTGTCAACTAAATAGACCATATGATTACAAAAAAACTCATAACCCATATTTTTTTTTTATTGGTAGCATGAACCAAGTCCAATCCATATTTCCCACAACGACATCATTAACTTCAGAACCAACCAAGCTATTCCCCACTATCCTATACAATGACACCACACTTACCAAACAAAATTATAATGACAAAAAAGATGGTTAACAAATTCATATCTTGATAAGCATATGGTGCAGTTAGGATCCTAATTAAAGTTGCTCATTATATGAGCTAAACTATCCTTAACCACTAATCGTTTAATTAAAAACTATTGTCTAAAAATTTCCACTTTAAGAAGGGCTATTCCTTGCCAAATGCAAGGGGTTTCATTAATCTACACCCCTTGACAGCTATCCTTCAAGTTACATAACAACGTTACTATGAAAAAAAAAAAATCATTATGTTTTACTTCCCAAACAAACCTATTTGATTCTCTTTGTGAAAGATAACATTTTTGGATAGTTTTCATGAATGTATTGTGTTGTTCCTTATCTTAGTCAAAGAGAATCCATCACTATAAAATTCTTCACTCTTAATTTTCATGCACCTATGCTCCAAAGCTTCCCGTCAGCTTTTTTTTTTCTTTTTCTTTTTTATGATAAAGTAAAGTCAAGGAAACCTACTACTAAGTGATTTCCCGCCCAACCAAATATGATATTAGAAGTCCACTTTATCTCCTTTTCCAACAAGAAATCAAACGTTGGATTTTACAACACTCGAGGATCTATTGTTTTGTTGTACCATAAAACATATACTGCACTACAATGAGGACAATTAGTGCCCTTTAGAGTAAAGTTTATCTCATAAAAAATAATTTCATATTTATAAAGGTAGAGAGAAAGGACTTAAATCAATATTTAATTCTCTAAAAAAGAGAATAACTAGCTTTATTAATTATTTTCATTTAGAAATAATTTTTTTATTTAAAATAATTAAATGAAAAATTAATTTTTTTCCTTTTCTAAGAAAATTGATGGGAAAGCATAGATGAATGAAGAAAACCTTAAACAATTAATTGTTTTCCTTTTAAAGAAAAGGAAAGCAACAAAAAAGAAAAAATAAATAATTTTTTTTCTCATTTTAAGAAAATAAAAATAATTATTTTTTATCTTTTAATTTATGAATTAAAAAGAATTGCTATGTGACAAATGAGTTAACAAAATATTATTATATATTAGAAAAAATAACTAAAATTCTTTTAATTTTACCAATAATAACATACACAAAATTTACATTAAAAGTTGTATTAAAATAATAATTATTATTATATAGATTGGTGGACTTACAATTATAATAATAATAATAATATATAAGTTGATTGTTTTAAGGCTTATATGACTTATATTTTACATAAATATTAAAAAATTAAAAAATCATAAACTGTATTAAAAGTGCATATTAAACATTATTATGTATTTAACATTAACAATTCTATTTGTAAAATACAACAAATTATGAATATCAAAAATATAAAATTTTATATTACTTATATCATTTATAAATTATTGGTCGATAATATAATTAATAAAGAAAAATTCTCACAAAATTTATAGCTTAAAAAAAAAAGACTTATCACCAATAAAAAATATAATATTTATAATCATAATATAATAATAGAATTATATTATATTTTACATTCATGTAAATTGGTAAAAATTTTTATGCAAATTACAACCCCATATGTATTGACTTTTTTGACAAAACAAAACCTATCATGGCTTAATTAAACCATATATAAAAATACAAGAGCAAGAATTTCTTATAAGTTCATTTACTTCAAGGAATAAGGACTTTTGATTAATCAAGAGTAAAGTTAACATTCTAAACACATAATATAATAATTATAAAGGATAATTATCGAGTAAGACATAAACTTATAAAAGGTAATTAATTCTCAAAAAAAAAAAGAGAGAGAATAATTAGTTTTATTGATTATTTTATTTTAAAGTAATTTTTTTCTATTTAAAAAATAAAAAAAAATAAATGAAAATGTATATATTTTTAATAAAATATGAAGAGAAGTATAGACTAAGAAAAAAAATCTTAAACAATTAATTATATTTTTTAAAAAATAAAAGAGAAAAAAAATTAAAAATTTGAGTTTTCTCTTTAAAGAAAATAAACCTAAGTATTTTTTTTCTTTAATTTATGAATTAAGTTGGCATATTATTGAAAGAGAATAGTTAAGTGTTGTCTAAATTTTAATATTTAATGATATTTAAGATACATTATTACATAATGAAATGGCTTGGCAAATGGTTGAGAGAGAAAGGTGAGATTGGGGGTAGGTGTGAGATTGACCGAACCACCTCCAGAAGCGCACGCACAAACGTACCAATCCTCTCTCCCTCGTTTTCTCAAAGACTAGTCATCTCTACTCCACTCCTCCATCGTTCCCCTGTCCTATAAAAGCCTCTCAAATCCAACCCTTTCCCCTCAGCTTGAGGTTCCCTTGCACAGAGAACACCAAGCTTAGTAAGAACAATAATTGTAATATCAATTATTATTCACTTTTTCTGTCTTCCCTTTCATTTTATTTCAATTTTTTTTTCTTTAATTTAATCCAATTCAAAGTGTAGCAGAGGAAGGAAAAGACAGAGGTTGAAGTATGCAGGCACTTACCCCTCCATCTCCCTTGAGGTCCTTTGTTAGGTCACGGCCGCGGCTCACCCGAGTCTGCTCCAACGGACCTGTCGTCCAGTGCACCGTACGTCCGGATTCGGTCCCTTTCCCTAACGGTGTCGGCTCCAACCGAGCCGACTGGCAGAGTTCCTGTGCTATACTTGCCAGTAAGGTTCACTCCCACGAGCAGCCCACTGATAATTCCGGAGGAGAAACTGGGGGCGCCGACCATATCGCCGCCGTCAACGGCCACAAGACCTCAATTGACCTGAATATTGTTCCGATTAATAAAGGGAAGGGCAGTAACAACGGTAAAATACAGAAGCCGTTGACTATCACGGACCTCTCACCGGCTCCGATGCACGGATCTCAGCTGCGCGTGGCTTACCAGGGAGTTCCCGGCGCGTACTCGGAGGCCGCCGCCGGGAAAGCATATCCGAACTGCGAGGCCATTCCTTGTGACCAGTTCGAGGTGGCTTTCCAGGCCGTCGAGCTTTGGATCGCAGATCGGGCGGTTTTACCGGTGGAGAACTCTCTTGGCGGATCCATTCACAGAAATTATGACTTGCTCCTCCGCCACCGCCTACATATCGTCGGAGAAGTACAGTTGCCGGTTCACCACTGCCTCCTGGCGCTCCCCGGCGTCCGCAAGGAGTACATTACTCGTGTAATCTCTCATCCTCAAGCACTCTCTCAGTGCGAATTGACGCTCACGAATCTTGGCCTCCATGCTGCGCGCGAGGCAGTGGACGACACAGCAGGCGCAGCGGAGCACATCGCAGTAAACAACCTCCGCGACACGGCGGCGATCGCCAGCGCACGCGCCGCAGAGCTGTACGGCATGCAGATCCTGGCGGACGGGATCCAGGACGATTCTAGCAACGTAACGAGGTTCGTGATGCTGGCGCGTGAGCCGATAATCCCGAGGACTGACCGGCCGTTCAAGACGAGCATCGTATTCGCGCACGACAAAGGGACGAGCGTGCTGTTCAAGGTGCTGTCGTCGTTCGCCTTCAGGAACATCAGCCTGACGAAGATCGAGTCGCGGCCGCACCGGAACCGGCCGATCAGGCTGGTGGACGACGCGAACGTCGGCACGGCAAAGCACTTCGAGTACATGTTCTACGTGGATTTCGAGGCGTCGATGGCGGAGGTTAGGGCGCAGAACGCGTTGGCGGAGGTTCAGGAGTTCACGTCCTTCTTGAGGGTGTTGGGTAGCTATCCAATGGACATGACCCCTTGGTGCCCTTCCGGGGGAGATTAGCACAATTCCAACCGGGCAGCCCAACCCCCCCCTCCCCCTCGTCCCCCCAAAAAATAAAAATAAAAAAAAAAACAAATGAAAAAAAAAAAAAGAAAAGAAAAATCCCCAGCAAAGCAAAGTTACCATTAATCTGCAGTTTGAACATTGCGGGATTCTTGTAATTTTAAAATTTATATTTCCTTCCTTTTTTTCATTTGTTTTTAGAAATCTTAAATTCGCCAAAAACGATGGACAAACAAGAAAGTAATTTTGTAACTGTAATTACTGTTGTTTGTTAATATTTCACTAGTTTTTTCTTTTTCATACACAAAAGAAAAATAATAAGAATAATTCGATGACGATGATGAAGTTGTTCTTGTTGTTGCTGCTGTTGTTGATTGACGTTTCCTGGAAGAATGTATGTCACTCGTCCTTCTTCGTAAATTGGGAAGTCTTGCAAGCAAGAGAGCTTTGTAAAGAAACGTGGAAACTAGATGGAAGCTACAGCGTAATTGGCATGAACATTTGTTCGTATTCTCTTTGTCTATTTCGCGACTCACCGTCAAGGTTTTAATAATTAAATGTAATTATTTTATAGTTTTATCGAAAAAATTAAGTTTAATTTACGATTTTTAAGCGAATTAATTAATTTAAAAAAATTAAACTAAATTACGAATTAATTCTTAATTTTCTTTTTTAAGTAAACCGACCAATATGATAATCGTGTCGTGCCTTTTGTTTCAAAATAAAGTTTTTTTTTTTTTTAAATTTTGGGTCAAATTTTGTATAGTTTCATTAAAGGAAAATAGAGTGCAAAGAGGTTGAAATTAGTTGGACCATACTCGAAATGATCTAAGAAAGGAAGGACAGGATTGTTTCAATTTAGTGCACAGTGTACAATGGAGAATCTATCCGACGGTTCTGAAATCAATGACACCAATAGCACTTAGTGTCAAAGCATACACGATGATTTCCGATACGAAAAATCAAATCCCAAATTCCATTTTAGCTTTTTCCTTTGCTTTCCCATTTTTTCTCGGCGGTGAATCGGGTGTTTGGACCGACGAATCGATGAACTAAAACTTAGATTCATCTTATTATTTTATTCAATTGAATAAAGAAGTGAGTTAAAAAAAAAAAACTTAAATTTAGTTGATTCAGATGACCATATTGTTTAATAAAATTGATGAATTGGACAGATTTTATTAGAAAAAAAATTCATATATTTTTTTAAAAATTTTATATAATTATATTAATTTATCAAAAATATTTATAAATATATACTCAAATTTAATGTTAATAATAGTTTATTTATTTTTAGTAATATAAAACTATCAATTATTTTTTAAAATAAAAATTAACCTATTGGTCTAACTGCTAGTTGGGAGTTAAAAACTATAGTACAAATGCTATCTCTGCTTTAAAGTGATGGAAATACCATTTGCCAAGTGAAGCATCGGTAATTGTGTAACCTTAAAGTTTTCAAAGAATAGTGCAATTTCAAGATAAAATTTATGGTGACTTTTAAGTCACCAAGCTTTTGGTGATCAGATTGTAACTTTGTGAAGAAAACCTGCAACCCTGTAACTCAAAGTTGTAAAGTTTCTTTGCTTGAAAGTTGTTTTTTTTTCTTTTTTTTAATATTCCATTTTTAAAGATTTAACATATATTAATGAAAAAATAACAAAATTTGTGAACAAAATTACAATTAAGTAACTTTAACCATCTATATCTGCAATCAATCTATATGTACGTACTAATTCTATGAGATCAATCAGCCACATTGTGCACTTCCCTTTCATTTTTGTTTCTTTTTGCTTCATTTCTGTATCATCAATTTCTACCTTTTTTTTAATTTCACTCATGGCATTAATGTAGCAACTTAGTATTTGATTCCTCTTTACTCGCAGCGAAAAGAATGCAATAACTGTTGGCTAGCACGTCTTCTTGATGAATGTGTATTTGCAAAGGAGAAAGTGTAATTTAGAAAGAAATTTTGGGAAGATGAGAGGAAAATATTGCTAGGAAGATTCCTATCGTGTCTAGGCTAATTACTTTGACGAGCTCTATGCATATCAATGTACTATGTTTTGTTGAACTATTAATAGTTAAGTACTCATTTCTTGTAATTTCTTTTGTATGCACTTGTGCTCATATGTTTGGTTTTACTTTTTAATGGCTAAATGGAAAGAAAAATAGTCTCATTCACTTCTTTTTTCAAATTCTATAGTTTCGTTGGTTGTTAATGAAATATTAAAATGCAACTATGGTACTTGCAGCTTCATAGATATTTGGTTTAATTGATTTGATTTGGATGGTCAACGGAGATACGATCTAGCAAATGAAATAGTTTTATGGCTAACTCTCTTCTCTCTCCAGAAATCCAATGCCATGCACTTAATACAGTCATGCATGCACATGATGGAAGTGGGTTCTTTTTTTTTTTTTTTTTTTTGGCTGAAATAAAAAAAAGGGTACTAAAGAATTTAGAAAAATATTGCAACTCTCAACTGCACCTATGCTAGACATTGATTTTTTATGTTTTCTTTTCATTGCTCCTATTCTACACATTATAATCCCTCTTTTTCTAAGGTGGGTGTCTTGTGTCTTCATTCATTAGGATGGAGGATTTACAATGGATCGTTAAGATTCAAAATCAGGCCTTTGTTTAATGCGATCCGTGATGCATATAAATTATCAACACACACATGGACACGATGATGGATTTTCTTGTCGCTTGACTGAAATTGAGAATAATTGTTTATTTTAAGCCATGCTTGTAAGCTGACAAATTATTTTCCTACATACATCAACATAATGGTCGGGTTTGTAATGCTCGCACGTTGGTTTTTCGATAAACTAACAACAGTCAAAATAAGACCCGCGCGCAGCATGAGTAGGGTGATAGTTGTAATTGATTTTGCATTTGATTAGACGAGAAAACACATGTTGGATCAAGATACTGTCGATGGTTATAAGAATCTCTTTGTAGTATTAAACTTCTATTAATCGGGTGATCTTACATTGTCCGATGGTAGAGAACTCTAAATCAATGATTCCTAGAATCTCAAAGACATAGGCATAGATAAGAGACACGGTTAAGGATACAAGCATGAAAATTTATAAAAATAAAAATGAAATATGTTATCCGCACACTAAATCAAATTAATTTAAACTTGTTTAATATATATATATGTGTGTGTGTGTGTGTTCTTATATCTATAAACGGTTTCAATTATTGTGTCTGTAAAACTCTTTCCAATTTGAACAACATTAATGAGTTTTTGTTTAAATGAGAAAATCGATGGTAGTGAAGACATCAATTGTCATTATTAAAAAAAGAAAAAAGAAACAAGAATTATATAATATTGTAATAAAAGTAAATTAATAAAAAAATTACACTTGAAACCTACTTAAAGTTGTTGTTAAAAATAATTTTTATTTCTTATATAAATTATTATAATATAATAAATTATAATAGTTATTTTTTAATATAATAAATTTTTGTATTAATATACACTTTAAATAATAGAATCATAAAAATATATGTTTTTTCTTCTAATTAACCTAGCATAACCCTTCTTAAATAAAGAGTACCAAATAACTCACTAAAATCTCTTATAATCATAGTTTGTTAAGGATAGTTTCTCTTACTAAAAAAAAAAAAAAGCCTACTCATAAAATTAAAATAATATAGAGTATAAATAATAATAATAATAATAATAATAATAAATAATTAATGTTATTATAATATATAACATTCTAATTTTATATTTAATAAACGAATTAAGTTTTTTGAAATATATTAATTTTTAATAAATTTTGCCTGAATTTTCTTTTAAATATTCAAAAGCAAACATTTTAAGAATAGGAGCTATTCTTTCGACGGACCTAAGTGAAACCTCATCAATTAACGTCCTGATTTACTTAATCAATCAAGTTATGATTTAATTTCTTATAAACATTCTGATTTCATTACCTAATAGAAAGAATTCATTATTTAACTATTAATGACGTGGCATGGTTTCCTTCGTACCTAAGGTATAGACTGTACTAAATTTAAATTTTACAAGTAACGAACCATTTTATTTTAATATTAGATAGAGGTTAATACCGTACGAGAATTCAAAGCCTGACCGGATATACACGACTACACACATAAATTCATTATCGAGTTCTCATCTCGGGTGATGCGATTACCACTTTATATAATAAGGTTAGTAAGTTTTATGATCATAATAAACCCATTTGGGGCACATGAGGTTAGGAGGGTTGCTTTTAAAAGTAAGGAAAAAAAGAAAAAAAGAAAAAAGGGTTAGGAGGCCACGGTTGGTTGGTAGATGCATGATGACGGATGAGAATGTGTTGGTGGTAGGTGAAGATGTGCGAATTGGTAGTTGATAGCCACTCGAGACTTCTGCACTTATTATTAATTAGGTGACGTTTCCATGGCTTCCCGGAGTCGGATGGCACAACGTCGGCAAGTCCCTGGCCAATCGCCATTTACTATTATTATTGCAAGTTGGCTATCCTCCTCTTCATTTTCCTTTTGCCATGTACACACCCACAGTTCCATTTCTTGTTGTGCTCAAATATTTTTTTCTAGATGGTCATGGAGACTGGGTGGGGCCACTACGTATTATTCAATAAAATGGTTTTGAGAAAAGGGTACGAATGCTTTTTTAATTTCAAACCCGTGGAATATGGTGTAAATCTACGGAAAATACCAGAGTTCACGGTCCTATATCGGTGGACCGAAAGGAAAAAAGGATAAACCAATAATGGCAAAAGGGGATGCTTGAGGTGTTAATGCCTTCCAAGTTCTTGTGTAACTCCCTCGTCATTCCGAATTAGCGTGTCGAGACTGGTATATCGGATGGTGACAACACCGCAAGTGTAAACGATTTGATTTAAAATAATTCATTTTCATGAATATATGGTTGGTAATGTCAGCATATCGTAACCATAAATGATTACGCAATAACAAAACACAATTCTTTGTTGTGTAAATGAAAAAAAAAAAGAAAAAAGAAAAGGGCTTATGTAGGCAGTACTGTGATTTCCATTGACAAATCCCATAAACAAAAATTTCAAATATTAGTTGGATTTAATTAAATTCTACTATGTAGTAGATGCATTTTATGAGACTCCCTCTACGTGAAAAATTTGTCAATATTTGCATGGTGCCACATGAGTTAATGAAATTTCTTTTTATGATCTGTTCGTAGGCAAAACATTTTCTTTCCATGCATCTAGCTAAAGGCTACTAGCATAGTCTGTATTACACATTGGTTGGTATAGCTAATTGGTGAGGAAGTAGGGGGACAGATTCCAAAGTCTTACTGGCAATTTAACTTTGCAATATGTGTTATTTTAACTAGTATGGAAACAGTAAGTCAAAGGAAAAGAAAAGAAAAGAAAAGAAAAGAAAAGAAAAAACTAGTATGCAAACATGCTACGGCCTGTGGGGCAATCTAGTACGTCAGCGGGGACCTCATGTTTTTCCTTCAGCTTTCCAGCAAACACCCTTAAACACCAACGCATTGACAATTTATTTGACATTCATCCATTCATTAACAAATGTTTTCTTTGAAACACTTCCACCCGTGCTGCCGCAGAGAGAGAGGGAGTGTGTGTGTGTGTGTGAGAGTAATGTTGATTGGAGTTCTCTCATATTGTAGACCATTCATTTCAAATTTAAAGATCGAAGTCAAGTCGTCTTCAAAAATTTTTTTTAAAAAAAAAAAAAACCTTTACCTTTAAATTAAAGTGAATGATGCATATGATTCTGTTTGCTCTAAAATGGTAATATGAAAGGAACCAACTCCGATGTGGAGGAAGCAATCATAGAGGAATAGAATAGTTTCTTACATCAACTAAAAAACAACAAATCACATCTATCTTTTCGTTTCCTTAAATTCACATTGTACGGAACCCACAAAAAAATATATAATGTACAAAAAAAAAAAAAAGATAAAACGTAGAAATGTTTAGGAAATATCAGAACAATAAAGATGGGTATCTTTTCTGTTGTGTTCTTTAATACAAGATTATTTTCTTCAAACTCATCTAAGCGTCTTCTACTCCATTCTGGGTTTATTTTATTTTTATTTCTAGTGGCTTCAATTCAGTCATTTTTTATATTTTCAGCAATGACTTCTTAAAATAAAATTTCAATAATGAGGCTAGGCATGTTTTACTCTCTCTATTCCAAAAGAATCTCTTGCAGACGGAGAATTGGACCCAATACGTCTCGATCAGGAGGCAGAGATGTTTACTCACAGCAGTGCTGCAATTGTACTCTTGCGATATTATGGACCAGAAAATCATTCAACCCTAGGGCTTTTCTTAGTACCATGCAACTTGCCTGAAAACCAACAAAAAAAAAAAAAAGAAAACAAAAAAAGCCTTGGTGGCAAAAGAATTCTACAAAAATCTTTCCTTTTTCCAATTCTTCGCCCAACTTGATAAACATTTCGTTCTTGATTGTTGACTTATAAACATGAATATCTATTTACAACAAATTAATTATTCTAATTTAATCTGATACATATAATAGAAATAAATAATTAGTTGTAAAAAGATATATTTTTTTATTGTCTTTATTAACTAATACAAAAGAAAATAAAAGAGAGCCTCTTAAACACACAAAATAGAAAATAAAAAAAGTGTGTGATTTTTTGCATTTTAAAAATCCCATATTTTTAAAATAATTTTACTATAATTATATGCTAATTGTATTTGTTTAAAAAAATTAATAATTTATCCAATAATCTTAAATTAAAGGGTATTTGTTGTTAAAGTACTTTTAATTTAACAGTAAAATTTTGTACGAAAATTTTAATTTTAATTTTTTCTATTGCTATTAAAATATTTGTGAGTCGTTCTCTTAAGTTTGATTGCATGTATTTTGATAATAAAATATATAATTTCGGATTTGTTTAGGACTAGACTCTTAATTTATTAATAGTAATCTCGTGTAGAAGGGGTATTAAGACGCGATTTTCTATACGATTATAGTCTATAAACAGTAAATCCGTAAAATATGAAAACTTTATTTTCTTTGGATGAGATAATTGGATGGTTAAAATTCTTGAACGGAAAAAAACTGAAAAAAAAAAAGAAAAAGAATTTTGTGGAAAAGGAGAAGTGAAAACGCGTTGAAATTCGAGGAAGAAGAAGCGTTGAGACCACGCACGATATTAGGCGCGTGAGGCTTAAAAAGCCGCTTGGAGCGGTTGCAAAACGTGTGAATGTCAAATAAATAAATAAATAAAGGGCCGAAGAAAATGCCGTAGAGGCAGTTGTCACGTGTAGCAGGGGGTGAAAGAAGACATTCAAAGCTCTTGAAACAAGGTTTGATGGCCGGCCAGTGTATGTGCGCCACGTGGCAAAGGAGGGAAAATTATAAAAAATTATAATTAAAAAAAAAAAAACCAATGAGGACGGTTTGTTGAGCTGCTTTTGACCCCACTACCACGTGGTTTCCCATCTCCCCGAGATTCTGTACAAACAGTCTGTATGTAAATAAAGGGAGTTAATGCCACCACATGCATTATTCACCTTACATGCACGACGGGCCATACGGGAAATAAGCATTTCGTTTAGCGTACGTGGATATGATTGCCCAGGCTGGCAATTTGTTTTGATGCCCTGGTCTAGGTACGTGGCCGAAATTGACACAGAGGGTCCAGTGTGTGTGTGTGTGTGTGTGTGTTCCATAGTTGGCAAATTAATAACGGGACACTTGCTAGGTGTGCTGTAGACCAAGATGCCGGCAACCTTACGACACCCTCTGCAGAGCATGTACCATTTGGAAATGGCCAGTTTTAATTCCACCTTAACCTCTAGTGGCATATTTTAATGGCACCAGTCATGCACATGCTCTTTTTGGGAGCACACTTCCTCCTATATATGGCTTCGGGATGTGTCGCTATATGTCACCTAGAGAGAACATGAAAGTAGAACAAAATGAATTATTTTTCAATTAATATGGTGCCTAAGAATCGTATTATAGTAAAAGGCATATCATGAATTTTTTAAATTTATGATTGATTATTTTTTACATATAATGAATATTTATATGAAATTACATAAGACATATTATGTTAATATTGATATGTTTTATACAAATATATATAATTGCATGATTAAAATTGATATGTTCATGGTGTTCTTACATAAATATAGGTAAAATTTATATGCACGTCTTATTTTAATTCCTTTGAAAATTATTCAAATACCTTATGTTAATACATTATTTGTGCGTGATAACAATTTGAAAAAAAAAGTAAAGAAATTATATTTTTAAAGGTATAAGTAAATTTATCTGAATTAATTTTTGCCCCTTATAAGAAATTAGAGTTGTAGTAGTAAACTAAAATTGTTATTTAAGTGATAAAAATTGATATTTAAAGTCAAATGTGGCACTTTTTTGTCCATTATATTTGTAAGCATCGCAATAAATCTTATATATCGATTTGCTCAATCTATTATAATACATATTAACTCATTGTATTAAGTATATTAGAAAGATGTAGTAGTTTTAAATGATTATTGTAGTGCCTTTAATGTTTTATATATAGGGGTTATGAAATGTATATGCGACTACTCTTTTGTTTTTAAAAACACTTTTAAATTTATTTAAGCGGCAATTTTTCTATATGAAGTAGTAATCGTTGGAGAAATATGCAATTATTTCTTATAGAATAAGCAACGATTTCTTATGCATTGAATAGTGTTTTGTGGTCAAATGCGCAACAATTTTCAAGTAGAATAAACACGTTTTTGGTGGATTTAACAGTAATATCTTGTTAAATTAACAACGATTTCCTATAAATTAAATAATGAATTTAGTAAAATAAACAATATCATCTAATAGAAAAGGGATTCTATTTTAAAAGAGACATTACTTACATGCTACTCAATATATACCTTAAATAATAATTTATGAATTTCATCAAATATTAAAATATAGCCTATTAACTTCAACATTAATTAAAATATTAAATATTATAGTAAATGTAAATAATCAAAGAAGTATAAAAATTGCAAACTTCTCAATTTTGATTAAGAGTATCGTCCTACAAAAAATAAACAAAATTTTTAATTTGAACTTAAAACATTTAAAATAAACTAGAAAACAAAAAATAAGAAATATAAAAAATACATAAAGGATTGTATGTGCCTGTCAAAGATACGTGATTCTTATGTTGTAATTCTTAGTCTAGAGCACTCAAAGCATTATTAGGTGAAAGGGTTGATGGAATACTTGTAGGAGGCATGTCAAAAGTTATGTTTAACCTAAGATTTTGTTGCTATTATTTTTTAAAAATTGCATAAAAATGGTGGGCTATTGCAAAAGTTTGCACTTTCATCTTCTTTTACAACTTTATTATTTGATCTTTAAACTTTTTTGTATCTCATGTTGCATATTGTCTTTAATAGATTGCATAAATTCTTTTGGAACTTTCACAATTTCTTCAACAATTGAATTCTCTTTCAAAGAAGTCTGGTTAACACCTTTTTCATTAAGCCTAACCCTTTTATAATGTTTCTCTCCTATAACTACAATAAATGTATTTACAAGATTTTGACTATTTCATCCCTATTTTTGAGATTGAATCTCCTTAATCTAAGTCTAGATCTAGAGCAAGCTAAGTTATAAGTGAAAAACAAAATAGACAAAAAAAAAAACTTCATCGCTTACAATTTGTTGAGATGTTTCATTTAGAGCTTGTATTCTTGGTCAGATCTTATTTTATGCATAACTTTAAAGACTTTATGCTGAGAAGGAAAGTTTTTACTAAGATCTTTATATTTTTTAATATGATGCCAACAATGAAATAAAATAAAGCAAATTTAAAAATAAAATACAATGATGTTAAATATTAAGACCAAATCACATAAAACATTTTGGTGAGAGTTATGTACACTAATTTTCATTAATGTTCATTGTAAAGCATGGAAAAAAATTGCAATTTTGCAATAACTTTTCAGGATCAACTAAGTATGCAATATAAAGTTCAAAAAAGACTAAATCATGGTTAGATAATCAACAAGATCAATGCAACACATGTAATAATTGTGAATTAATGGTGTTTTTGTACTTTGCTTACCATTTGTTCTCAAACCCTAGTGAAACTCCTTCTGCTTGTAGTGTGCATTCCTATTTGTTTTTTGTCGTATAATAGTACTAAGAAATATAGGAATCAATCTCATTAAAAGGTTTGAGAGGTATTTCACTTGTCAAATGACATGGTTTTCCCATAAACAATTTTTGGAGATATATTCATAATTAAGCTAAAAGACACAATAAAAGTATTAAATCTTCATTAAATGTTTATATGATAGTGTAATAAAGGGTATAAAGTTAGAATTGATTTTATCAATTTAAATCTTCATTCAAGCAATAAATATAAGATGCAATATGATCTTTTCCAAAAGTTAAAAGTACATATAAACCATAATATGCAATGGTTGTATTTGGTAATCTTATTACATTAATTGTCATATGTATTTGAAGACATGCACTTAAAAGTTGCTAAATCTTCTCATATGTGGCTTAACTTACTAAGAAACATTCAGTACTTCTACAATGACTCAAGTGGTGAGTTCATTAGTAAAAATGATTTTGGAAAAGTGTTAAAGAAGGTCAAATCAATTGACATAAGATGTGAATATGTTAATGAATAAAAGAACAAAACCAATTGTTAATGTTATGACAAGTAAGGTCAAATGCTCTTAAATGCTTAGAGTGTATTTAGTTAGCAAAGAAAATGACCAATTACTTATCTTTCTTACTTAAGATTCTTAATCAGTACTACTTATCAGATTCTATTATAAGTGGATGGTAGTCTTTAAGTAATGAAATACATAGTATGAGAACTCAAAGTATGAATAAAGCATGTTATTAAGATGTAATGAATATTAAGAGAATTATTTGAATACCAAATGTTATAATCACTTATAAATGAGATTACATGGTAATTAAATCTAATTCTTACATTAGATTCCTTGTGTGCCAAAGTTTGGCAAATTTTGGTCTTTGTAATAGTCCTTGATTATAGTCATAACTCAAACTCTCTTAATGATGGTATAAATGTTTAAGGTGATACCATTTATTATAATTGTTGCTTAATAGATTCAATTACATGGATAGTGAATTTCATAATATTGATTATTTTTCTTTCGTTACATTAACTTGAAGGAGTATTAATGTCAACACTATGTATAAGAGGTGAGTTCATGTTTGACAATAATGGATTGAGAGTTAAGCTAAAGAAAAATCTATCAAACTTACACGTTTATCTTGATTATCCCATATAAAGTATGTTATAATTGGAAAAACAAAATGAATTTATTTA
Source organism: Bruguiera hainesii (assembly GCA_023213295.1). Classification (NCBI taxonomy): domain Eukaryota; kingdom Viridiplantae; phylum Streptophyta; class Magnoliopsida; order Malpighiales; family Rhizophoraceae; genus Bruguiera; species Bruguiera hainesii. The sequence continues at coordinate 3,708,589 of JAHOYR010000004.1, forward strand.
AGAGACAATTAAAGCTATATTTCTATTGTTATCAATTCACTTTAATATCTATGAGTTAATAAATTCAAGGACAAGGTATTAAACTCATATTTTCATTATATTTATAAATGATTTCAAACATTTGGTCATATATTTAATCTCTCATTAGTCTAAGTAAGAAAATGGTTTAAAACAAAATTTGTGTGGTTAAAATCATTAAATATAAAAAGAAGGGCTAACAAAATGAAAGAAATTGACTAAAAGCATCAGTATCTATCAAAATAAAGAAAATAGGAATAATAACAAGTTGTAAAAGCTTATAAGGTTAATGATAATGCAAATAAAAAACTTGTAAATATCATATTTACAAGATGTATAAGAGAATACATATTATATGTTTTAACCTTATATCTTGAATTGTATCATTCCTTACTTTATGAGTTAAAATTTAGTAAGAAATCTTACCTAAGTAGTTTATAACTTTAAAAGTCAGCTACTATTGCTTATAACCTTTCACTAAAGAGTGAAATTTATGTCAAAGATGCAAGAAATATACCTTTAAGAACCAAATAAACATTTTTAATAGATCTCATATTTATTAATAAGCACACATATGAGAATACGAGTAAATTAGACTCATAAGATATCACATTCTAAAGAAAACAAACTTTTAATAAGGATATAGTTAAATAAGTCTTTTAATTTATGGTGAATTAGAAGATTAATAAACTAAATGGTATGCTAATCTATTAAGCTAAAATATGTGATGACACATCTTATCTCACTTGAGCTATTTGGAGCATTTGGTTATTGGAAAGTTCAAGTACATTTACATTGTCGTAAAATGATCCCAATTAAGAAATTAAAAATAATAATAATAACAAAAAAATTGAATAAGATGCTAAGTTGGTCACTTGCAAAAATGATTGAGAAATTAAAAAAGTTTAAGCTACTCTTTAATACCCTACTTATCGCAAATAAGAGAAAGCAACAAAATAAGAAGTGAGTGAAATCTTATTGTGTCTAGGACATGATAGATTTGTATTTTGGTGTAAAATAATAAAGAATGATTAGACTTTCAAATATATGTCGATTAGATAGATACAAAGATACAATACTCATTAAAAGTGAAAAAGATATGCCTAAAACCTAAAAAATTTATATTTAATTCACTTAATTCTTACTATAGTTGCATATTTAGATTTGAACTATATAAAATATATTAAAAAGTTATTTTCCTATGTAGAAAACTAACTAAAACATATATGCATTGAATCCATGTTAATATTCATTGTTAAAGGTCAAAAGTGCAAAGGTTGCAAATTCTAACATTTAATGTTTGACCTAAAACAATCAGTTGGTATGTGATATTGAAATTGCAATAAACAAATTTCATATATGGATTTGTGTTTATTTATGCTAACCACTATATGTATATTAAGTGTTTGAACACTTGATTTGTAATTTTATATGTTTATGTTGGCAATATATAAGTGATTATAAATTATAAGGAGTTTGTAAAAATCATTGAAAAATGATTGCCTTCTACTTTAAGATGGAATGAAAAAAATAAACAAATGGATAAAATTATTATTGGTTTGATGATCAAAACTGATGAATTATTTAAGAAAAATTATTGAAGAATTTTATTAGAGAAATGTCACCTTATTGACACTCCTTAATAAAGTCAAAGTGTTTAAGTCTTATAATGTATTTATTGACTTGTTAAGTTGGTAAAATAGTAATCATATCATAGTTCAGTATAATTAATGTTAAATAATAATGCATGTCTGAGTTATACCATAGATTTTCAAGTCAATAAAAGTTTAGATTGCATACATACATAGGAAATGCAATTAAAATAATATTAGGATGTTTGACGAGCATTACAAACTACTCTCTATGTCCTTAAAAGTGATATAAAGAGAAAAATTGCACTTAACGTGGTGTTAAGTTATTATTAAGTATAATAACTTGATTAAGTGTAAAATAATGGATGAACTTGCTTGTTTACTTAATAATAAAGGCAAAATTTATTACATGTGTTTTAATTATAGTAAATGATAATATTTACTTAAAAGATTTTTAAAATGTTAGAAATTATTATAAATTGTAATTGATTTTATATAACAATTTAGTAAAGTAGTCCCTACTTTAAAAGATATTAAGAAAGAAATCAAGTCCAATTATATTGATTTGAAGTACAACATAATAAGAGATGACAATGTAAATGAAAATCTTTTATTAAGTCTTTGAAAATTAAGTAAAGACTTATAAATTTGCATAAAGTGTAATATGTTAACAATAGTATAAAATTGCAGCAATAATTAAATATGTAAGTGATGCATGTATAAGTATTTAAATATGTCACTAAAAAGGTATGTCACACAAGTTGTAATTGGCCCACTCATGAAGGCAATTACCTTTACTACTTGGAGAGTAAGTAAAGATAAGACTGTTGAACGAAGGGAACGATTTAGGGAAATTGTGCTAAAAATTATTAGTTGACTTAAAAGGGTCAAGATGAGACCTTAGAGATTAAAATGAAATGTAAAGTAGATATGGATTATCCATTATCTATATAACTTACGAAAAGTTATAGATGAAATCTTAGTTTAGTACTTTAGAAAGAAGGTACTTGAAAATTTAGGTTAGATGTTTAAGAACAATTAAATTGAGATTTGTACAGTGAATTATTAAAAAGTAAGAATGGCATACACTTTGAGTGGAAGAAAACCCATTATAACACATGATTCATACTTTGTGTGCTACTTGTGCGACCAATAAAGGAAATGAAAGAATTCATTTGTACTTTGTAACTATATGAGTCCTTTGAGGTAATAATAGAGTCTCTTTATGTACCTTATACTACTTCCAATTATATCTTGATGTGTCAATTTAGTGATTGCATGTTACTTATGATCATATCAGATTTAACCTTCTAAATAAATCTAAGAAAACAATTGGATTTACACTAATCGTTATAAGTGTGGGGAAAAACTGATGTTGGTGAACATCTACCATATATATTCATTGATTGACCAATTATATCATCTAATGAGAATTGAATGTAACTATAATATATGATAAGGAAAAGTGTAAAGTTTAGCATTTGAGAGATGAGATAAACTATAACTAATGTGATAAAATAAGTCTATGGTACACACTGAGATATAATTATAATTATTATTTTTTCTTTAAGTGTTGTAACCACTGTGTTCTCCTTAATTGGCACATAGTTTGAGTTCTCAAATATATAGGTGTGCTCACAAGTTGCACGACTCATTTACCAAGTATGAAAGGATATTTGAGAAAATCAAATATAAATCCATCATGGAGATATCGATTTATGGGTTTGGATGTCCTTCCATCACAGGTTATTTAATCCAACCTGACCTAATAAATATAATATAAGTGAGTAAACTAATGGGCTATAGTTACATAAAAGAGGGAAGTTAACAGGGCCTTAAAATACTCCTATATAATTAACTCCCCTCTCTATCTCTCTCTGTAGATGCGACAAAAAACCTATGAAAATCAAACATATAAATTTCTTATGCAATGAAACAAAAAGGTAATGGATATCAAATTTATGCAGGCCTTTTGATGGAAAGAATGTGGGTCAAAAGAGAGAAAGCAACATATCAAATTCAAAAAGTGATTGTCATTTTCTAATTATGGCTTTTACAGCGTCCCTTTCTCTTGCTGCCACTAACCCTCCATTAATCGTTTTTTGTATTCTTGCAGTGGCAGTGCCCGCTTCCGCCAACCACCATCTCTAGACAATTCAAGCAAAACAGACGAAAATTGACGAAATTACCCTCATCAAACTCTTCAAATCACAGCAAAACCACCTCTATTACTTCTTCCACAATCTAAACTTCTTCCACCAAAGCGTTGATATTCAATTATTATCATTTAGTTTAGATGATTAATTGTAAATTTTTAACAAAAAAGAATTGGTTGGGTTATGTATATACAATTAACTGTTTTCATCTTAAGCATTTAGCGATGTATTAATTTTATTACAAAATAATTTACATAGTATGAATTATTATATCTTAAAAATAATATTAAATTTTTTACAAAACGAAAAATTAGGTTTATTTTTATATATTAACCTTAAAAGTTTTAAAATTGCTTCATCTATCCATGCCATTCTTCATGTCAAATAAATAACATAACTGCATGTCGAAAAATGATATAGTATAAAATTAAAGATCATAACAAGGGCAAAGCCTTTCCGTAGGCGCGTTATACTAAACTTAATTCCTAAATTTTTGTAATAAGCCTAGGTCAATGACGTTATTTAAAGAAGATAATAAGGATACAGAGTAGAAAAAGTCACCATCTCACTGCTCGAGGCATGAACTTTGGGGTATGTGGAAAATAAAAGATCAAAAATTCCCCTTGACAATGTTAATTCTCTACCCACTTGATTATTAGGTTCCAATATGAAAAAAAGAAAAAGAAAAAAAAAAGCTGAAATTCATAAAATTAAAAATATATTTTTTTATTATACATTTTGTAATTTAATAGAATTTATCATTAATAAAAAAAAATTCTTGTATTTAAAATGTATGAATAAAATTTGCATTATTCATTAAATGATACGGTCAAATAATGCGTCGAAGCTTCATATTTACCTAACAAACAAAATTAGTAGGTGGTCAAGAAACGCTCAATAAACCAAATCTATGCTTTCCAATTTCCTTTTGATTGCATGAAATCCACTCTTCAAATTTATTGCGAGAGATGATGTTTATGGTCCTTGCCTTGAACACGTTTCCGCCCTATCCCAAATCGTTATTTTGCTATTTTATTCCATCCTTGTATAAAACCTATCTAATGTTCCAAGAGGAGATGGTTTAAAAATTTAACATATAATCCCTATAATTAAAATTTAATTTCGTGACAAGATATTTAGATACTCAATATATATTTATTAGTAAAATTTTATTATATTTTTAAAATTTTTAATACTTTTAATTCTTTTATTTATCTTTAATAAATTTTGTTTATTTTATAAAATTTTTTAAAAATTATTTAATTTATCTTTTTATAAAATTAATTAAGTGTTATGCCAATTACCATAATCGAAGTCTTCAACTCCTTCACGTATGGTGTTGGGCTCTCGCTGTCCCCCTCTTTTTTTTTTGTCCTTTTTCCTTTTTAGTTCGCCCATTATGGTGCACACAACTTTCTAACATGACTGTCTCTTTGTCTGACGATTTCCACCTAACACTGATAATCATCACACCCACCATTCTTTCCTCTTCAAAGCCATGGCTTCTTTCTTCTACTACCTTCAACACGACCGCTCGTGCTTGTGCCTACCCTCTTCCTTGCCTCCTCCTCTAACGGCCTCCACATCACTGTCTCTGTCGCCTCAGCTTCACTGTAACTAAACCCTTATTCGCTCTACGTGTCGCACCCATGTCTGGGTCTGTTAAGGTCGACTGAGTGGCGGTCTTGATGACAAAGAAGAGCGTTGGGGCCTTGACGAGTGTGGATTATGTAGGGAACAAGAGAACCAAATGGCTAGATTATCACGGGATTATTAAGACCAGGGCGAGAATGAGGATGAGATTCCCAAACCTCTTTTCTTTCTGTCAGGACATAAGGACAAGAACGATGATTTTTCCTTTTTTTTTTTTTTTTTTGTTTTTTCGATTCGGGGGGGGGGGCAAGATCAAGATGACATTCCTCGTCCCTGTCCCACTTAGTTGAAATCAGGAGACTCAGGTGATTGATAATTTTAGGTGCGGATCAGAATGGAATCTACTTTACTTCCTTTTCCTCGAAATGGATGTTAAAAAACAAAAGGAAAGAAAATTCAAAAGTAGGAAGATAATAATTCTTGGAGAATGATTCATTACGGATACATTGTTGTTTTTGTTTTTGTTTTTTCTTTGCAGAGGCACCTCTTAAATCATTTATACACATCTTACGGATGCCTCCTTGGATATATATATATATATATAAAGTGATTTTTTTTAAGTAAATTTCAAATTATTAACACGACTCAACGATGCAAATTTAACCTCACATAGTGTTATTTTGTTTTTTTTATTTTCTTTTTAGAATTGTTTTCGCATCCAAAAACCGAAGGCAAACTTGGTTTCAAATCTAAAACTTCTGAGAAGATTGAAGATTAAGAACTTTTTTTTCTTTTTTTTTTTCAAAATCTGACATATTTGGGATTTAATTCTATAAAAAAAAAAACCCTTTTGAATATTTCATCTCTGGTAACATTAGTCAAGAACTTTTTCTTTTTTTTTTTTTTCAAATTCTCACAAAATGACGACTTTAACTCTAAAAAAAGGGCTCGATTTCGATCCTTCATTTCTGCTATAACACGAGTCGCTGGGTTGCCTGGTCACCTCTCCATAGCTCCTCCTTCAATTATTGGTTGTGCGTATTAAAAACGGAAACAGGGTTTCGTTATGTTTAAAGCCTGAAGCTGGAGCCACTAGAAAAATCTTCTTTTATTTTTGGTTGGTACACCATTATTATTGGACTGACCCAGTGACCACACCCTCCATTAAATAAACTTCCCGAATCCCCACTCTCCCAAGGAAAGCTAACTATTAATTTTCTCTCCGACATTGTGGCCGCTTTCTTTTTTCTCTTCCTTTGAGTCTTGCTGGATGATATGACATTTATGCATCCAAAATGAATTACATGCATCCGAATACAATACTAAGATTTTTTATTTTTTTATTTTTTGTCTTTTTTTACATAGAATGAAAAAAATAATAATTAAGAATAATACCCCCCAATTTTTTTTATTAAAAAATTGAAGACATCAATTTAATTTAGCTGAATATTTTGACAAATAAATAAATTCATGATTATTGACATAATGATGAATAACTTCATTATTATTATTATTAAACCATGATATTTAGTAGTTAATACTAAGAAGTTATATGCCTCCAATTCACCTAATTCAAGCTGCAAGACGCGCCCCAAAATTCATTACACTAAACTTTTCCCTTTTTTTATTTTTTATTTTTATTTTTCGTGGTGACAATGCCTGGCTCTTTGAAGAGACTCGCCAACGCCAGTTTTCGTATAATAAATCTGATTATGACCCACTCCTAATTATTAGAGATCAAGATGATCTAAGTACTTACATCATCGCCACCTTCATGCAATAATAAGAAAAAGAACCAAACGACTGTGCAATAGTTGGTGAAATTTTTAAGTCCCATTTCTAACCAGAAAATCCTTATTAGACATAAATTTCCGCTACTCACTTGGACAAAAAATATATATATATCTATACAACATAAAAATATATATATAATAATATAATAAATATTTATTTAAAATATCTTTATACTGTATAAAATATCATTTATATAATATAAATTAAAATATTTTATGTATAAAATAAGTGCTATTTCAGATCCCAAGGATCCGTTTAGCTGTCAAAGGATGCGTCCCTAGAGAGTGGTTCTTAATGAATTATTTAATCTCACGCCCAGTGTTCTATCTTTAATTAAGCTGAAGAGATGTTACACCACTAACAGGTGTGGGATACTAACATCACAAAAAAGCATTATTCATGAGGAGAGAGAACACCAGAGATTCCCATTAAATCCTCTGAATATGGTCGCTCTTGATGCCTTCAACACAAAGCTTTTGTCACCGACCTTTCGGTGATCGTTGTTGAGCTAAAGTGGAAGAGACTTTGAAAGAGCAAAAACACGCCCGCCCGTTCGCTTAGAATATCATTCTTCATTAAGCCCATTTGCTTAGAATACGAGTCATATTTTTATAATTATTGATTGTGAATTTGTAGTATTATAATTATTTGTAATTTTATATCAAATTATTATAAATTTATAATTAATAATTTTAATAATATTGTATAATACTTTTAATAACTTTACACTTATTTTGCATCAATTAATTCATATTTATGTGATATTTAAAAACACAAGTTTATTATGTTAATTAGATATTGAAATATGAGAGATAATTACAAATATAGTGAACTTTCGGTCTCATATCCTTTGTTAGATTATCATTAGCCTAATTGAGTTCATTGCAAAATTAATGTACATGGATGGTTATATTAGTATCATTATATGCAAGTGTCTCTTTAACCTTAAATTATGACAACTAAGTTTTGTTATAAATGGACTATTTGTATAAATAGAGGAAATTAAAAAATTTGACTTTGTAAAATTTAGTATAATTATAAGAGAGAAATATACTAAAAAAAACTTTATATTATATCATATGTTAAATTTCAAAGTAAAATTATTACTAACTATAAGGAGATTTGAGAGAATAATTGAGTCTTAAATAAAAACTAAATGTTTATATTACTTGTATAATAGTGCTAAGAAATATAGAAATTGATCTCATTAAAGGATTTAAGAGGTATTTCACTTGTTTAATGACCTAGTTTGGCCTTAGACAATTTTTGGAGGTATATTCATGAGTGAGCTAAAGGACTTAATACAAGTATTGAATTTTCATTAAATGCCTATATGATAATGTAATAAAAGGTGTGAAGTTAGAATTCATTATGTCAATTTAGACCTTCATTCAAGTAGTTACTAAATCTTCTTATATGTGGCTCAACTCACTAAGCAAACATTCAAGACTTTTATATTGACTTGAGTGGTGATGTTATTAGTAGAAATAATTTTGAAAAAGTGTTAAAGGGGTTGAAATCAATGGATATGAGATGTGAGTATGTCAATTAATAAAAGAACATGACCAATTATTAATGTTATGATAAGTAGAGTCAAATGCTTTTAAAATACTTAAAGTGCATTTAGCTAGCAAAGAACATGACCAATTACTTACCTTTTTTGCTTAAAATTCTTAATCAGCGTTACTAATTAGACTTTATTCTAAATGGATTGTAGTATTTAAGTAATGAATTGTATAATATAATAAAGTATGAATAAAGCATTGATGCATGCTATTAAGATGTAATGGATATGAATAGAATTATTTGAATACCAAATATTATCATCACTTGCAAATGAGATTGCATGGTGGTTAAATCTTATTCTTACATTATATTCCTTACATATCAAGGTTTGGCCAAATTTGGTCTTTGTAATAGTCTTTCTTAATTTAAGTCATAACTTAAATTCTCTTAATGATGGTATAAATTTGTAAGGTGATATCATCTATTAAAATTGTGGCCTAATAAATTCAATTATAAGGACAATAAATTCCATAATATTGATTGTTTTTCCTTAGTTACTTTAACTCGAAAGGAGTATTAATGTCAATATTATGTATGAAAGGTAAGGTCATGTTTGGCAATAAAAGATTGAGAGTTAACTTAGAGAAATGTTTATTAGACTTATATGTTTATATTGATTAACCTATAGGCAAGTATGTCCTAATTGGAAAAATAAAATGAATTTATTTAAAAGGCAATTGAAACTATATTTCTATCATTATCAATTCACTTAAATATTTTTGAGTTAATAAATTTAAGGATAAGGTATTAGACTCATATTTTTATTATGTTTATAGATAATTTAAAACATTTGGTCATATATTTGATTTTTCACTAATCTAAGTAAGATAGTGCTTTAAAACAAAATTTGTATGGTTAAGAATCACTAAATAAATAAATAAATATATATATATATATAAAGGGCTAACAAAATGATAGAAATTGACAAAAGCATAAGCATCTATTTAAGCATTACAATGAGTTTTATAATAAAATAAAGAAATGAGATCATTAGTTGTTTAAGGAGCTTTACAATATAATGTTATTGCAATAGAAATAATAACAAGTTGTAAAAGCATATAAGGTTCATGATAATGCAAATAAGAAACTTGTAAATATCATATTTATAAGATGCATAAGACCGTATGTATTATATATTTTGACCCTATACCTTGAATTGTATCGTTCCTTACTCTATGAGTTAAAGGTTGGTAAGAAATCTTACTTAAGTAGTTTATAACTTTAAAGATTAGTTGCTATTGTTTATAACCTTTCACTAAAGACTAAAACTTATGTCTAAAGATGCAAGAAATATACCTTTGAGAACCTAATGAATATTGTTAAAGGATGTCATATCCATTAATGAGCAAGTATATAAGAATATGAGTAAATTAGACTTATTAGATATTTATATTCTAAAGAAAACAAATTTTTAGTAAGGATGTAGGTAAATAAGTTTTTAATTTATGATGAATTAAAAGATTAATAAACTAAATGATATGCTAAACTATTGAGCTAAAATATATGATGACGTGTCTTATCTTACTTAAGTTAGTGGAAGCATTTGGTTCTTAAGAAGTTCAATTACATTTACATTGCCATAAAGTGATCCCAATTAAGAAATTCTTTTTAAAAAAAAAAAGAAAAACTAAATAAGATGCTAAGTTGGTTACTGACAAAGATAATTAAGAGATTGAAGAGATTTGAGCTACTTTTTTCTACCCTACTTATCTCAAATGAGAGAAAGCGACGAAATAAGAAGTCACTAAAATCTTATTATGTCTTGGATACGATAGATTTGCATTTTAGTGTAAAATAATAAAGAATAAATAAACTCTCAAATATATGTCAACTAGATAGATATAAAGATATAAAACTTATTATAAATGTAAAAGATATGCCTAAAACTTCAAAAGTTTATATTTAATTCACTTAATTCTCACCATAGTTGCACATTTAAATTTATAATTATATGCAATCTACTAAAAAGTTATTTTCTTATATGGAAATCTAACTAGATCATATGTACATAGAATACATGTTAATATTTATTATAATAAATTAAGAGTGCAAAGGTTACAAGTTCTGATATTTAATATTTAACTTAAAACAATCAATTGGTTTATGGTATTGAAATTACAATAGACAAATTTCATATATAAATTTGTGTTTATCCACGGTGACCGCTATATTTATATTAAGTGATTAGACACTTGTATTGTAATTCTATATTTTCATATTAACAACATACAAGTGATTATAAATTATAAGGAGTTTGTCAAAATTATTGAAAAATGATTATCTTCTATTGTGGAGATAAAATGACAAAATTGAGCTAACAAAGTCAAAAGATTTAAGTCTTATAAGGTATTTGTTGATTTTTTAAATTAATAAAATAGTGATAATATCATAATTCAGTATAATTAGTGACAAAAAATAATGTATATTTAAGTTGCATCTTAAATCCTTAGACACATCTTACGGATGCTTCCGTGGAGGCATGGACAAATTGTTATTATATATATATATATATATATATATATATATATATAAGAACTTTTTTTTTTCATATTCATGTAATAGATGCTTCCAAATACAATAATAGGATTTTTTTTGTCTTTTTCTACATAGAATGAAAAAGAAATAAGAATAATACCCCACAATTTAAAAAAACAAAAAAAAAGTGTCTCTTATTAAAAAATGGAAGACGTAAATTGTGTCTTTTTCCCCTTTTCTTTTCGCGGTGGCTCTTTGAAGAGACACGCCAACGCCAGTTTTCGTACAATAAATCTGATTATGACTCACTCCTAATTATAAGAAGAGATCGAGCTGATCTAAGTACTTACATCATCGCCACCTTCATCCAATAATATCACTGCTTACGGAAGCTGCAAACCAAGAAAAAGAACCAACCAATGTGAAGTGGTTGGTGAAATTTTGAAGTCCCATTTCTAATTAGAAAATCTTTATTAGCCATACAATTTCCGTACTCATTTGGACCAAAAAAAAAAAATTATACAATATAGAAACATTTCATATTATATGAATAATGTTTTATATAACATAAAAATTAATAATAATATAATGGATATTTAATTAAAATATATTTATACTATATAAATATTATTTATAAAGTATATATTAAATATTTTATAAATTAAGTATTTGTATGAATTTTTTTTATATTTTAATTTCACCACATGTTGGAGTATAAAATAAGTGCTATTTCAGATCCCAAAGGATCCGTTTAGCTGTCAATGTATTATCTTTAAGTAAGCTGAAGAGATGTGTGTGGTACTAACATCACCAAAAAACATTATTCGTGAGGAGAGAGAACACCAAAGATTCCCAGTAAGTACTCTGGATATGGTCGCTCCTGATGCCTTGAGCACAAAGCATTTGTCACCGACCTTTTTGGTGATTGTTGTTGAGCTAAGAGTGGAGTAATACTTCTATAATTATTAATTTTAAATTTGTAGTATTATAATTACTCGTGATTTTATGTTAAATTACTATGAATTTATAGTTAATAATTATAATAATATTATATAACACTTTTAATAATTTAATACTTATTTTACATCAATTAATTCATATTCATATAATATTTGAAAACACAATTTTAGAAACTCAAATTTAAAAACCCTTTTAAAAATTCTAATTCAAAACTCTTAATTTGAAAATTTTTGATTTAGGAATACAAATTTTGGGATTTTTAATTTAAAAACCTTAATTTCAAAATTCACAATTTAAACTAATTTGAGCATCCTAAGTTTGGAAACTCTAATTAGAACTAATCCTAATTTCAGAAACCTTAATTAGGATATAATACACTAATTAAGATATTATTATCCCCAATGGCATCAATTATATCCAATTCCATGCACAGAAACCGTAATTTATCCGATTGTCTTCAAGATAATATTCATAAAAGAAAATTTTAATAAACTGTTCCAAACCCACCCATGATTGGACACAAAGCACACTTCATCCCGACGTCATATAATTTAAAATTTATAAATAAATCAAATAAATCCATACTTACGCAGACCAAACATCAAAACCGAAGCTGGTGATGGTCCCCAACGACTCCTTTTGTCGGGCACAGAAGGGCAGGAAAGTGCGTAGGGCCATACCAAAAAATGTTTTTTTTTTTTTTCAATAGGACAAAGCCTCAAATATTCTTTTTAATTAAGTGATTCTTTTTTCGTGAAAAAAGCTTGTAATCAAATTTTAATATTTACAAGAAATTTGCAAATATTCTTTGAAAATCGTGCAAGATTTAATTTGGACCAAAAGAGTGTATTTTCCATAAAATCTTATATGTTAAATTCTCATATTAGAAACAGCACACACAAACAAAGAAGCATCTGAAATAGTCCCATGTGGTTGAACATGTGACATTCTCAATAAAACGTCTTTTATAGTTAAAATTCTATACATTTATTTTAGAAAATCAGAAGTTAGACTCTTCTATCGTGCAACTGATTGCTCGATGCACCTTTGTATACATATATATTCATTTCATTTCATGGGATTAGTCTTCAGGGTCTGTGTAACCATCAGCAATGGCCCATCAGCCTTTTGGATTGAGAAAACAAAAAAAAAAAAGAAAGAAGAAACAACAATTCTTGCAGCCTCGATAAAAGTGGCAGCAAATTGTTGATTCGGAACATGAGCCTGCACTTCAGTATCCATATCCGAAGAGGCCCATATGTTTAGCCTTTCTGGACTGACTGACCCGGGTCCATCTTTCTTTGCAATTGCACTTACATTGCCTGAATGTTTATGCAAATTAAGACCCAAAATAAAAAAATTAAAAAAAAAATAAACAAAGTTTATGCAAAAGTGCTTTATGAATTTATATACATTCATTTGTCATACAACTTAATTTACTTTTCTTTTTTTCCTCGCCCAAAAGAAAGGTCTATCATATAATTATATTTGTAAATTGAATTAAGAGTCGTTTATTGCCATTTTTATTCAACTTACTTTATAAAAAGATTTATTGTTTGAGTGTATTTAGATTCAAATAAGTTTATTTTATATTTAATTTTGATATTAATAAATATAAAATTTAATATATATTTAAATGAGAAATTTTAAATTTATTAAAATAAATATCAATAAAATAATTTAAATTCAAATTGACATTAAAAAATATATTAAATTAATAATTAAACTATTACTTCAAGTGATCTTTTATTTTCCTCGTAAGCCTTAATTCTCCCAACGTGGATGGATCTACTTAAGTGGCTAAAGAGTCCAAATGGTGCACTTTTTCGAATACCAATGTAAGTAAAATAATTTAAATTAATGATCCATTTTGAGTCCCTTATAAAATAAAGTTGTTAGATTTTTTAATTTGAATTTTTTTTTTCCAGAGTAATCAAATTAATTTAATACTCAATGTAAGGAAAAAAAAATTAAGTTAGATTTGATTCTGTCGGATATACACTAACCGTCTACTTTATTCACATTAAAATAAATAAAACGAGCATAACAAAATCCACTAATTGTACAATAAGCAATAATAAAATATTTAACTTCTATCGGATTCCAGCAATAGTCAAGACAAATGCCGTGTGAAAAATAAAAATATAAATAAAAAAATATATAAAATCCACTAATACTAGTATATTTGCCCTTCGTCTTTTTCTTTTTTCTTTTCTTTTTTTTTTTCTCCAGTTGAAGTGGGGGAGTTTCTAGCTAGACCGTACTGTTCATACAGGTCAGTTCACTGGAAAATCAAGCCCAGTCGTAGTTATAGATGGAAAACTCTAAAATGAGCACAAAGTCGAAAAGGGTTAACCCAATTGGCCACAGGAAAAATGGTCCACATTACATTACCATTTGTTTTAGGAAAAATCATAAGATGTCTACAGCTGCTTCATTTTCACAGATTACTGCAAGAACAGAATAATGTCAACAGGTTTCATTTCACATATCTTTGCAAGAACTGAACGTGTAAATATAATAATTATGGGCCGACTTACATTGTGAAATGGCTCTCATATTCTTCGACTGCACGTAAATTTCAAAGAACAGAACGACAAACCCATAGACTAAAGACTTGGTTCCACAAGGTCCCAATCGGCCTGAAATTTCTCCATGAAAGACTTAGGTTCGAGAAGAGATCTTGAGTCAATACTAGACGTTGTCTGAATGTGTGTAGCTTGAACTAATAATAATGGGGTGACTTGACTTGGTCTACTTTAGACGCTGGATAACTTTCCTGCACCAAATTGAACGCAAGTATTGACTCAAAATATCTGTCTGAAAATCCTCAACCACCATTGCTGAATTTTCAAAGCAAATCCTCTTTCTTTTGTTCAGCTGGGCAGAGGAAATTTCTTTTCCACAAAATAGTTTATAAAGAAATTTGAAAACTTTCTGAGAAAGTAAATACAATTTTTGAGTTTTAAAATATTTAAAATAAAAACAATATCATGATTTAGGAAAATTTATCAATTAATATTGATTTATATTTAGTATCTGATAAAACTTTTCCCTTCTTCATTTAAATAAGAGGTTGGGAGCAAAAAGGCTGCTTATGGGCTTGCAACTATCACTGTCTGAATCCCATCTTTCTCCATTATAAAACTACGAAAAAAAACTATCAGTGTCCTACAAAAATTATTGAACAATTGTCACGCAAACTCCATTCTTATTCCAAGTAGTCTGATAGTTATAATTGCTTCATTTTTGTCCCTATGATCTAAATTGCAAGTTCTCCAAAAAATTTGAGAGAGATATGGACTTCAAAAACACGAGCTTCCTCTCTCACATAATACATCTATTAATCCTAACCATCCTTGTTTGTTTCCAGTGCATATTTCCCTTTGCAGAATCAGGTACTCCGAGTATTGAAACGGACATGGAGGCCTTGATCTCATTTAAATCTCAAATAAGCTTGGAATCTTCCAAAACTCTATCTTCCTGGAACCAGAACTCATCTCCATGCAATTGGACAGGAGTTGTCTGCAACAAATTTGGCAACAGAGTGGTTGGCCTCAACCTGCCCAACATGCAACTTGATGGGTCGATTAGCCCATATATTGGCAACCTGTCTTTGCTTCAATCCCTTCAGCTTCAGAACAACCAGCTTACCGGTAGGATTCCTGACCAAATCTGCAATCTTTTTCGTCTGAAAGCGTTGAATATGAGCTTTAACAGGTTGGAAGGTTCGTTGCCTTCGAACATAAGTAAGTTGGTTGAACTCAAAGTTCTGGACTTGATGATGAATAGGATTACAGGAAGAGTTATTGCAGAGCCCAGCTCCCTTTCCAAGCTTCAAGTTTTGAACTTGGGTCGAAACCTTCTCTCAGGTGCAATTCCACCCTCCATGGCAAACATTTCAACACTAGTTTACTTAAATTTAGGAACAAATGGTCTTACAGGCATGATTCCTAGTGAGTTGAGCCATCTTCAGAATTTGAAGTCCCTCGATCTCACAATAAACAGTCTCACTGGAACTGTTCCTTCCGCTATTTACAACATGTCTTCACTAGTCTTCTTTGCCTTAGCTTCAAACCAGTTGTGGGGTAAAATTCCTAGCAATATTGGGAATATGCTCCCAAACCTCCGGGCCCTCAATTTCTGTATTAATAAGTTTACCGGAACAATTCCAGGGTCTTTGCACAATCTGACAGATATACAACAGATCCGCATGGCCCATAATCTGCTTGAAGGAACGGTGCCACCAGGTTTAGGAAATCTTCCTTTCCTGGAAATGTACAACATTGGTTTCAATAAGATCATTAGCTCAGGTGACAATGGTCTTGGATTCATCACTTCCTTGACAAACAGCACCCGTCTTAAGTTCCTTGCTTTTGACGGCAATCTTTTGCAGGGTGTAATTCCCAATTCTATTGGCAATCTTTCCAAGGTTCTTTCCATATTGTACATGGGAGGCAATGATATTTATGGTAGCATACCAGCCTCAATTGGTCATCTGAGTAGCTTGAAATTATTAAATTTGAGCTACAATGCAATCACTGGTTCAATCCCACCTGAAATTGGTAAACTAGAGAACCTGCAAACATTGATTTTCGCTGGAAACCAAATTTCTGGAGATATTCCGGGTTCCATCGGTAGTCTATCAATGCTAAATCATATTGGTCTATCAGGAAATCAATTGGAGGGCAGAATACCTGATACTTTTGGGAATTTTCCGGGTCTGCTTTCCATGGACCTTTCAAACAACAGACTTAATGGCAGAATCCCTAATGAAGTTTTTCATCTCCCAAGCTTGACTACCATCATGAATTTGTCTAACAATTTCTTCAGCGGAAATTTGTCTCAAGACATAGGGATTCTGGAAAGTGTTGTTGCCATAGATCTCTCCAACAACCACCTGTCTGGTGATATCCCCGACACTATCGGGAACTGCAAGAGCCTGGAGAATTTGTACTTGCACAAAAACAAATTTTCAGGTTCTATTCCTGGCACTCTTGGAGAAGTAAAAGGCCTGGAAATTCTAGACCTGTCCCGTAATAATCTTTCTGGCTTCATTCCTGCAGAACTCCAAACATTAAAGGGACTCCAATCTTTGAACCTCGCCTTTAATGACCTGGAAGGCATAGTTCCAAGTGATGGGGTCTTCAAAAATCTGTCTGGAGTCCATTTAGAAGGAAACCCAAAGCTTTGCTTAAGCCTGGAATGTGGAAGTACTCAAGGTCTTGCACGAAGGCTAGTTGTGGTTTATGTTGTGATCAGCGTTATTGCAACGTTAGCATTGATCATTTCCGTTGGTTCATTTTTCTACATCAGGAAAAGCAGGGGAAAGAAGATGGCTCCAATTAGTGGTCACCATTTAATGGTCTCGTTAATCTCCTATGATGAGCTCCGTCAAGCTACAATGAATTTTAATGGGGCAAATTCGATGGGAAGTGGGGGCTTTGGATCGGTATACAAAGGGCTTCTTAGGGATGGAACTATTGTAGCAGTCAAAGTTGTTGATATCCAAAAGACCGGATCTCGGAGAAGCTTTGTTGCAGAATGTGAGGCTCTACGAAATGTGAGACATCGCAATGTTATAAAGCTGATCACATACTGCTGGAGCTTGGATAGCAAAAGGGAAGAATTTCTGGCTCTGGTTTATGAGTTCCTCGGCAATGGAAGCATGGAAGACTGGCTTAAGGGAAAGAAAAGGAAAACAACAGGAGATGGACTAAATTTGAAGGAGAGACTAAATGTGGCTATTGATGTCGCCAGGGCATTGGATTACCTGCACTTTGACTGTCAAGTTCCTGTGGTGCACTGTGACCTGAAACCCAGCAACATTCTGCTGGATAGTGATATGACTGCAAAGGTAGGAGATTTTGGTCTGGCTAGGCTCCTCATGGAGCAATTGAGTGGTCAGACTTCCATTAGTTCATCTCCTGCTCTAAAAGGTTCAATTGGCTATATGGCTCCAGGTTAGTACTATAACTGATCTCACCTTAGTAACCTGATAAGTTAAATTGTTGCAACTTATGGACACATAGATATGTTGACAAGAGTTCGCAATATATATTCTTGGCATTTCCTTTCCTGAGCCTATTCTGAAGATTTATGGACCTGATTTAACTTAATGCAGAGTATGGTCTTGGAAAGGAACCATCAACAGCTGGAGATGTATATAGTTTTGGAGTGACGTTGCTAGAGCTATTTACTAGCAAAAGCCCCACTGATGATAGTTTTGTGGAAGGGAAAAGTCTAATCACATGGGTGCAATTGGCTTTCTCTGCCAAGGTGCAACAAGTTTTAGACCCTGAATTGCTGCCACACTGCTCAAACAAATTTGAACTTGACTGTCTAATCTCAATTCTTGGAACTGGGCTGCTTTGCACATTGGATTCTCCTGCTGGCCGCATCAGCATAAGAGATGCTCTTCACAAGCTGAATGCGGCTAGAGACAACCTTCTGGCGAATACTCCAAATGAGAGACCCATGCATTGATCATGGTTCAAGTATTTGTAAGCAACAGGATGTTGCTGAACAAAATGTTTGAATTGTACTTTTATTTCCACTATATAGGTATCACTGCAGTTTGCTGTTTGTTTTTATACCATATTCTGAAAATAAAGGCTTGTTTTCCTCAAATTTTTTCTTTTTTTTTGGTGGGGGTTGTAATGCGCGCCTTGTTAATGACAATCGTTAAAATTGTTGTAGACATGATCGAAAAGAACTGCAGAATAAACCCGTGTTATGTGTCTCTTCTTTGTTAGGTAGCAAATTAAGTGAGTTACTCTTGCATACATTAGGAAAATGAGGTCCATTTCTTGCGTACATAAAAAATTCTACCATAAACTTGTTCAGTTGTAGCAAGGTCTGACTGCCATTTAGTAAGGGGGTTGAAATGTCAGGATCACTAGCTCACGATTTCCGCTCTTATTTCCGGCAAACTTTGGAGTTATACTATTGTGCTTGGCATAATTGAATTTTCCATGCCCCGACCAAATTGGCAAATTGGTCCTTTTAAAACCCCACAATTTAAGGATGTGGTCCAACATTAAGCCAATGCATCTACGCAAAGACTAACCTCAAAGACAAGTAAGCCGTGACTCACTGTCCCACCTTAGTTGGGGAACATCCAACCTTACGTGTGTCATGCGATCGATTGGGAAATGGCCGAAATTTACCTGGGATGTGATGAGCCTTGCACGCCTTGGTTCTCTTTGAATGCTAGCTCGTCCAGGTCTATTCACAGGGTAAAATTTTTTGCCCGACCCTGTTAGGAATGGAAACCGAATTGAATTTTCAGTAATTAAAGATCTCTTTGTCTCGGTTTTTCAAATAGGTTAACCGATTGAAATTTTATTTTGATTTGAAAAATTAAAAATTTCAATTTTTATGTAAAAAGTAAATTTTTTAATGTATTTTTCCAAAAAAAAAATACTGTTATTATGATTGTTATAAGATAAATAAGAGATTATAAATATGTAATAATAATTTAGTGATATTTCTGAAATAGTTCTTGTTAGGTGGATGGAGTATATATAATGAGATTAGGACCATCGATTATAGATACAAAAATCAACCGATCACAATTATTAATTGAAACGATGGTCTATATTTTATTCCATCAGCCTCGTCCATCAATCCCACGTAATCCTATTATTTTCGTTGTGAGAATTTTGAACATGTTCACTCAGTTAGGGATTAATCAAAATTTTCTTTTTTTTTTTTTCTTTTGAACACCCCTAATCTTGTCCCTTGCTTGGTTGATTTGGACTTTCAATGTTTCCCTTTTTTGTTTTTTTCAACCAAAATGAGAAAAGAGATGGTATTTCATATTCCCATTAAGGAAGATCATGGGGGAAGATGTTTTTCTGCAATTATATCAAAGAAAATTGCAATCTACAGAAAAATAAATTCTGAAACCGTACATTTAATCTTATTGAATATTTTGACGAATCTATGACTTTTAACATATCAATAAACGAGCTCTTTTATTGTTAAACAATGATATTCGGTAGTAATTTTTCTCTTACTATACTTCTCGGTAGTAATGCCACGTAGACATGTCAAAACCCGTAGCACTCTGGATTTCCGGTATACCTGACTAACATCTTGGCCATAAGGATTGCAGAAGATCAGGTTGATCATTTGGCGTACTTTGCAATAGTAAAGTGCTATTCATCTCAATGCCAGTTGGAAATGGAGAAAAAAGGTATTCAATGACTTCCACGACAAAAGAACAAAAAACACAGAGTCATGTTTGACGGGCAGAAAAACCAAATGTGTCAATGTTATTCAGTGCTGGCCTAATTCACCAACCCCATGATGGATAGAATGACGAATGCTATTCTCGACCACAGAAATTTCTGCCCAAGTGCAGTCGTTTGTGTCAGATTTATATTTAGAGAAACTCAATTTTAACAATCCGACGAGTAAATTGGTTGTAGTTTCTAAATTGGTTCTCATTTATCTTCAATCCTGTTTAGCTCGATTATGTGCAGACTTACTATGCTAACCAGGGCACGTATGGCATAAAACTAGTTGAAAAAAAAAGGTCTTAAAAGAGTTTAATATTGACCTTTTACTGTGACTGTGAGCTCCTTGTGGTACAGCGGACGCTACCAGGATCAAGCAACACCTTTCCTCAACCCAAGAATTTTTCTTTTTTTCTTTGATAGGTGGTCTGTTAAACCCTAAATCACATAATAAAAATAGAAATCTTAACACTTAAATATTTAAAAAAAAAAAAAGGAAAAGAAAAGAAAAGTTTAAAGGATCACGATTTTTTGCCAAAAAAGCTTGGTTCCTACCTTTTTATATATCCATGTAATAGTCCATAGTCGCTTAGCTACAATGGAAGCCAGTCTCATAGCTCCTTTCATCTTCTCTGTAGTTACTAAGTGTCTATTTAGTGAAAAGGAGTTACAGCTCCTCTAACCGGGTTGAAAAGCCTATCTGACCCAAAAACATAGGCAGACACAATCAGGCAGTATCATATACTAGCTTTTCAATCAGTTACAATCACGTAATATCATAGACTAGCTTTACAATCAATCATAGACTAACCTATGTACACTACACTAAATTTATCTCTCTAACTTTAGTCCACAGCCGATCATCCCACCTCGTTGGTGATCATAAGGGAATAATTTTATTGCAGTTAATTAGCTTCAAGAACTTGTAGGTAGAGTAATATTAACTTCATTTTAGCCCTATTCCTTATTGCTGGTTATCTTCAAAATTATTGTCTGATGCAATGAGAATAGCAAACAACTTAAAAACCATGGGATTTTGTGTTTGATTCTGTGTGCTCCCGCAAGTATCCCCATCAGTGCAGATGACAAAACACATTTTGCAGTTCCTTGTCAAACTTTATTAAATTGCAGATAACATCACGCACGCTTCTCTCTGTTTTGATTAGCTGAGGCGTTATCTCATCCCCTTTTATTATGCCATGTACCCATTGGATGTATGCCTACCTTTTGATAATGTTAGATATCGTCTCTCTCTAGATGTCCTGGGACAACTGCGAAGCTAAACATGTAGCAATTATATCAAAGGAAAAAATGGTGTTCCCATGAAGCCCCCAGAATTCAAAAGGTTCCTTTTTTTTTTTTTTTCAAATTTTCTGAGTTCTGGCTTCTGGTGAGAATCAAAGGTGAACCAGAATTGATATCCCAACTCAAACGGTAAATCCAAACACTGGTAAATGTAATTCACTCATATATGCTGCTTTAATAGGTTTAGTTTGAGTTTCAGCTAATATTATACAAACTGAAGCTGTCATGCAGTTTAATTTAATAAATCCCCTTATGACGACCTTTATAAGGTGCATTCCAGCAATAATTACGTAATTTATTAAGTTTGGCATCTAAAGGTTTGAGCCCGACAAGACAGGAACTGTAGTAAAAACCAAATACCCACCTAATTTCAGAATTATGACCAAATACATAAAGAGTTGAAATAGCATTGTGAGAGAGATGTTGGACAGGGATTCATATGTTCAGCAGCCATAAGCATGTGGAGAAAAAGATACTGATGACATGGGGATCAACACTCACGGGGCCGGGCCAGCCCATGTCCTATTCTATTCTTGTCCACTCAACTGCATGTATTTGTGCAAAATAAAAACATGACAACATCCAATAATGCATGACCACTAAGGGGGCCACCAAAGAGCCGTCTAAGCATTCAGAATTGGACTCAAGTTGGCAAAAGACTTGCGTTTGTGAGCCATCGTCCTTGCATGCTTTTGTCCACACAGGAACCACCTCCATCAGTCAAGACCATTTTATGTGTCTTCTTTTGGACCACCCATGGCCGACTAATGTGTTGCGTGGGAGATACTAATCTAAGATGGGTGCTATCATAGGCAGAAAAAAAAAACAAAACTCTCGTGAGATATTAATTGGCTAATCATTATCAGTGCAATCAAAGCATATTAAGTTCATAAAACTAATGAACCATTACTATGGATAATCATCAAAAGAATATATATATATATATATATATATATATATATTTTTTTTTTTTTTTTCCTCATTGAGATTAGCCATGAGGACAATAATTGTGGTTCCCCACCTCACAAATTAATTCCATCATTGACCTTTATATTTTTTTTATTTTTTACTTTTTTGCCTTCGGTGTCTTGATAAGTGAGCCAGGTGTGTTTCTTTTATTCAAAAAAAAAAAAAGATTTGGGTATTATCCCATATAGAGTAAAAATGTCTTCTCACTGTCTTATATAAGAAATTCATTTGATTTTTGTATTAATATCGTATTTCTGTAGATGCCTTGAGGCCCAACACAAGATGGGACAAGATTTTGATCTCAAATCGACATGTTAGAATCTCAAGGTTTTGTTATGGATGCCTCCTTTTAGGACAATTTTCCATTTTCTGAAGTCGGCATGAAATAGTCATCAACTTTGAAATTAATTACTCAAGTTAGCATCAGCTTCATGCCTTTCGATTTGTCGGTTAGTGCATGCGGTTAACGGGACGAATGAAAGGGATAACAATGGAGCTCTGGCTATCTTCAAAAAAGAAAAAAAAAACAAAAGAAAGAAAGCATCGACCATGTCCAATAGCAAGCATACATAAATGAGATTTCTAGACCTAGTCTGAATCTTCTTAATATGGCAATTATGGTCAGTCGCTTGTAATTTGCTTCTATAAACGTGCACGGGTGATACACAGCAAATCTCGTTCATTTGATTTTAATAAAAACATTTCAAACTCTTTTGTTTTTTTCTCCTTTTTGATACCAAGCTGCATTCATTGGTGTGAAGAAAGGAGTTAATGAAGAGGGATGTAAACAATCTAAGCTGAGTCCGGTTTTAGCTAATGAGCTGAGTTAAGTTATGTTTGTCTTTTATGAGCCAAATCTTGAACTTTTTATATAAACAAATCATTTAATTTTATAGTTTTAAATAAAAATAATTTAAATTATAAAAGTTATTTTTATGAATAAAATCAAATTAATAAAGATATTTACTTTAATAAAATTTTAAAACTAATAAATTAACTTACTTTTAATTTATAATTATAAATTTAACAAAATATTTTATTATACGAAATATTTATATTAGTAAGATTTATAAATAATTAAATGTATATAATTTTATTTTTAAAAAAAAAATATTTTATAATTCTAATAAATTTCTCAAATATATTTTAATAGCATATTAAATAAACTTCAATATCAAACTTTTATCGAGCAAAATCACTAAACTTTTTGAAAAATATATCAATTTGTTTACACCCTCTAAACGAATTGTGATTATTTACACTAGGGAAAAGTAGACATGACATCACTCAATATTCCATAGTCTCTTCCAATTTGACTCTTTCTACCAATTTTATTAATTTCTATTCATCGGTAATTTATCGCCTGCCGGCTGACGACTAGAATGGTGCGTGGCTGCGCGCTGGTGCGTGTGATACACTTTTTATATTTTTTTCATAAATTTATCGATATTTTTGTTAAAAATTAAAATTTCTTTTATTTATTTCTTTTACACAAAATATTTAGTAAAAAAATATTAAAATTAGAGTAAAATAAATTTTAATATTATTTATTATGAGATTATTATTATTATTATTATTTTAAATAATTTATTAAAATATACAATATATATATTTATCAAAAATAAAAATCAATTATCTTAATTATTGAGTATTAAATTTTTATTTTTTAATTTTTAATATTTTTAAATATAGAATTTATAAAAGTAAAAAATTACATTTTATTGTGTAATTTACATTATAATATATCTTTTAATGAATAAAAAAATAAAATT
The DNA here is from genome assembly GCA_023213295.1 of Bruguiera hainesii. Classification (NCBI taxonomy): domain Eukaryota; kingdom Viridiplantae; phylum Streptophyta; class Magnoliopsida; order Malpighiales; family Rhizophoraceae; genus Bruguiera; species Bruguiera hainesii. The sequence continues at coordinate 3,733,032 of JAHOYR010000004.1, forward strand.
AAAAATTGGCTGTTGAAAATATCTCAATTCAAGTCTCCTACCAAATAACAAAAATGCTTTGCTCTGCTTATCCTTAGATTGATTAGTGCCAAATCCCGGCCCCACCTAATTTCCATTTTTGTTGCTCCAATCTCTCAAATCATATGTGACATTTCACCTCCAATCGGTTTTCTGGTCAACAATAAACATCAATTAGGTTACAACTTCAACCAAAAAAAGAAAAAAAAAAAAAAAGAGATGGGAGAACCCCAACACCACGGTTCCACGTTTCAACTGAGAATCACAGCTGTAGAGTATGTGCTAATAATTCTTAAATTTACTTGAAAATTTTCTCGTCATTAAAAAGATTACTATAGGGTTTTAGCTGATTAAAGCTCCGAACTGTTTTCTGGTTTTAGCCAAATTGTCAGTCATCAAGTCATTAACCATCTTAGCTTTTCTCCCTAAGCGTAAATAGTTCATTATTCATTGCTCGCTTTTGTCAGCATTATTATTAACTCATACAGTGACAAAACAGCAAATTAATGGTAAGTTTGATTATAAAAGAAAGATAGTTTCTCATACCAAAAATAAAACTTACAAATGCCGCGGGGGGAAAAAAAAGAAGCAAAAATGAAAAGCATTTTACATGAAATTTGAAACCCTCCCAGTCTTCCACTCTACGTCTAAAACAAAGCAGAGTTTAAAATTGCGATTGGAGAAAATAATCCAATTTTTCAAATACAGGAATTGTAGATTATTTACATGAAAATAACTTCAGAATTTTTGTATCATAGTTTTGTAAATAATGGATAAACTTTAAAGATATTGTGAATTACTATTGCAAATGAACCTTTTGCCGCTTTTGTGTTTGTATTTTACAAATTGAGACCACAAATAAGGGTTTGATCATTGGTTAGATGGAATTTATATCTTTTGTGATGGATTAAAATAGTCAATGACAACATTTGACAAATCATGAAATCCTGAGCTAACAGAAAAAAGTGACATATAAAATACTATTTTTGGTCATTTAAATAGAAAAATATGGATAGTATTCTAAAACTTAATCCCACTAAATATCTTGACAAAGGGTTCGAATTTTCAGTCTTTAGTATGATAATAAATAATCTATTAATCATTAGATCACGACGTTTTATAATTAATATATAAGTTATTGATTGAATAGATGCACATTTATGTGATACACTCAATTTAATAATTGCTCTTAGAATTTGACGGGTAAGACTCAACAAATTCTCACTCGCAAGTCAAGATGATGAATTAGACATAATCACAATAATTTAAAGGGGAAAACAAATCCCAAACACCAATTGGATTTGATTTACGAAGAAGGAAAAACGATTTGAAAAGGGGTTCTCTCTTTTGACCACTGCCCTCCCACCTTCTTGTTTTCAATTTTAAATCATAATTACCTTTCACACCAACATCTACTTCTTTTTTAATCTCGTTATTAATTTTCTCCCATTAATATATATTTTCTTATCACCTAAAAAAAATCAATAATCTATGTCATATAATCATTATTTTTTTTCTAAAATATAACTTATTAAAATATATAATATTCATATTTATATAATTTAATATCTCATTTTTTATTTAATATGAGATATAAGAATTGAATTATATCTAATTCATTTGTATTAAATATATAATTTATTTGTGATATTATACTCTTAAATTTTTTACATATTACATACCTTTTTCTTGTCAGATAAAATTATTTATTTACATCCAAAAATTATAAAAGAAATCCTTTTTTTATAGTAAATTAATAATTATTTTATATAATAACAAAAAAATATTATATTAAAAAATTATAAAATTGTATTATATTTTTATATTTTATTATTGTATTAAAATATTATTTTTTAAAAATATAAAGTTAAACGAGAGTATATTTATATTAAATGTAACTTTTATTTATTTAAACTCTCTATTTATTTAACACACGTTTTCATCGTCATATCTATGAAATGTGCGGGCGCGAACGGCGTGACCATGCGCACAAAGAAGCCGCCAAGCCTGCGCTCGTGAGTGACACTTGCTTGCGCAGCCGCCTAAACACAGAGTTTCCGAGGAAACGATCAGCAACCAAACATGACCTCCACGTGTCGGTTGCAGCCAATGAACCAACAGAAGCTCGCCACCTCGCAGCGAGCCCGAAGGGCAAAAAGGCCACGCGCGAATCACAGGCGCAGTTGCACCACAAATCCCACCGGCTGTAGCCGGTAGCTTCCGAGAAGGATCGCAATTCCTCGGCTTATTATATCATCGTTTCTATATAAGAGTCGGTATGAAAAGGAAAAATATATAAGAGGAGTCTCGAGTTTTTGGTTAACTGAACCTCCAAAGGCTCTGAGCTTTTCCCATCTTTAGTCTCGGGCCCTAGGTTTCCTGGTTATTTACGTTAATACCATTCGGGTTATGGTAGTTGCTGCTTGCCGGAAACTCGAGAGCCACCGCTCCTCCCCCGCTCTCGGTTTCCCTCGCCTCCGATTCTTCCGATACCGCCGTTTGAGGTAATTAGCCCCGCCGCATACAGAATACCAAAGATACACAGACAGAGAGAGAGAGAGAGAATTAGTTCTTTGAATTGATATTTCTGCGTGTGTATATATATATATATATATAGATCACTGTTGTAGCATGCCGACGACGACTCCAAAGAGTAACAACCGGAGAGTGCCGGAGCCTCAGAAGAGTAGGAAAAATAAGTTGAAGGAAAAATCGTCGTCGTTTCACGGGAGAATTCCTTCGGAGCCGACGGAGGCCAGGATGCGACGACCAAATACGTACCCGGACTTGCTCCGGGGGAAGAAGCTGGACGAGACGTTCCCCGAGGCGAGGCCGTCGAAGTTGACGAAGCTTCTGCTTAACGTGACGATCCAAGGAAGCGTTGGTGCCATACAGGTGCTGATCTCTCCGGAGTCCACCGTCGGCGATCTGATCGCGATTGCTGTCCAGCAGTACACAAAGGAACGCCGACGCCCGATCATCGCCGCCGACGCCTCCAGATTCGACCTCCATTACTCGCAATTTAGCTTAGAACGTAAGAAGATATACTGTTCCTCTCAATCTGGTTGCGACCGGAGTAGCGAATTAACCTTTGTTTTTGTGGTGGGCCAGGTCTGGACAGGAACGAGAAGCTGATGGCGTTGGGGTCCAGGAATTTTTTTCTGTGCGCCAAAAAGTCTTCGGCGGTGGACGGTGGAAACGCCAGTGGCCTTAACACGACGTCGTCTGCATCGTGTTCAAAAGAAGCAGAAGAAGGCACTGAAAATGCGTTCCCCTGGCCAAGGTTCTTGGATTTCCTGCGGTGAACGGCTTGCCGGCAGCTGCTATTCATCGGGAATCTATCTTCTTCTTATTATTATTTTTTTAATTAAAAATGTTAAAAAGAAAAATAGGGTATTGCTCTTTCACTTTAGTTTGAGACTCAACCAAACATGCCGGAAGTGAAAATTGAATTGGAATTGCTTCTTATCTGCCTCTGCCCTCTTCTCGTTATTTTGTTCTATCTATCGAGTAGATAAGTCCCCAAGTAGACTTCTGTACAGGTTTTTTATTTTGTTGACTAGTTCTCAGTCTCTCTCTCTCTCTCTCTCTCTGTGTATGTTTTTTTTTTTTTAGTTCTTTATATATATATATATATCTTCCCTCTCAATTTTAGTTAAATCTTATATTTGTGTCGTAGATGGTTATTTATTTGCAATTTAGTAGAAAACCCATTATTCCCACTCAACCCCAGAAAGATCAATCGTGATTTTTTTTTAGAAGTTGGAAACGGTAGTCAAGCAGTAGTGATCAATCCCCCATCCAAGCATGTACCCAAAAAAGAAGAAAAAACAAAAACTATTATAGGTAAAAGTCACGATGGACATTACATGCGTATAGATTTGCTTGACGAGTCCTATGCAGCTTTCATTGTCAAGCAAAATTAATGGCGAATAAGACACGTTCAATGAGAGTATAGCTAGCACGAGCATGTGAAACTGAAGCCCGGAGTATCATCTCTACGCACCGATGTTTCTATCACAGAAGATTTCTACAATATCGTTGTAAACAAAAGACTTTGTTCGTAAGCAATTAAAAGCACACCGAAGAACGTATAGAACCAAATTCAATCTCCACCGCAACACAATCCGAAATAGATAACGTAGTACATGATGTAATGACACCCAACTTGCTGCCCAATTTGTACTGCTGGGCTCAGCCCTTATGTTCGGCTTGGTTCTTTGTGTTGGGACCCCTCTCAAAACCAGTTCCTGAAACGATGCACCGAGTGGTTTTTGGGGGGGAGGAAGGGGGAGGGGGCTTCGATTGAACCATTGAACATTGGCCCGAAATTAGAAACCTCAAAACTCACCTTACCATTTTAAAGGCCCCAAAGCCCAAACCCAAAAAGCTCAAAATAAAATATGCCGTTCTTCTTCGGCCCCGGAAAAACCCTAGAAGCGGAGACACACTCAGACACCTCCTTATAAAAACCCCACCAAATACTACCCTTTTTCCGCCCCTTCCATTGTCTACTTGATTAGTTTCTCCTACCAAAGCCACCTCTCTCTTTGTTTCCTTTTTTTTCTCTCTCTCTAAAACCCTAGTTCTCTATCATCACCATAGCCATAAACAACGGCCATGGAGTTCTGGGGTACGATAAATTCTTCTCTTTGTCTCCTTTGCCTCTTTTTCTCCTGTTTTGGCTTTCTTTCTCGCGTTTTTTTCTCTTAAAAAAATAACTTTTGGGAGCTCTATCGCCTTTTTACTAACTGTGTCCCATTGTTTCCTCTTTTTTTTTTTTATATGATTTCTTCTCGTAGTTTAGTTTACGTTTTTACCTATTTATTTGTGTTTTTTTTTTGGTTGCTTTCTGCATATAAGTTCGACCCTTTTTTATCTGTTGTGTTTTGAGATGCTTTGCTGTGTGTTGTGAGATTGGAAACCCATAGGTTGTCTTTCCAGGTGCCTCCTAGTGTCTCCTTATTTTTGTGTTTTTTTGGGGGGGATTTTTTTCTTAAACGTAAAATTGTGATCTTTTTGAGTTTTTGGATTATTTGGATCATTTCATGGCTTCCTTTGCTGGTTTCCTTTTATGTATACAAGTCTGTGTTCGTGTGTCTGTGAATGTTAATTTTAACACGAGAATTGGTTTCCTTTTATGCATTACAAGTCCATGCTCTTGTGAGTGTTAGTTTTAACATGAAAAATAGTGTTAATATCGTTTCGTACTTTATTTTGTTGGGCACCTTGTCAAGCAGTCACTAATTATATTTAATCCAATCGGTAATGATGATTACGTAGTTTGTATGGTGTGCTCAGAAACTAAACCCCATTTTAAAATTTTTGAGTTAAAAAAAAAAAAAAGCTTTGAGTGAGTATATCACTGTCTCCCTTTATTAGGATAAAAATTTTGTGGAGCCTCTCTATGAAAAAATCTTCGGTTTATAATACTGCTTGTAGCGTTTATAAATGATACAACCAACTCATCTGAAAATGAACCTTCTTTCTCAAAACATTTGTTGAGTTTTCCCTTTTTTTGGTCATGTCAAATTTGAGCTCTTTATTTTTCTATTTGTTTCTGTTTTAGTCTATTATTGCTTGAAGTTGTGTCAAGGCGAGGATCATCTTTCTAAGTTTTCTGTCTCTTTGGTTTTATTGCATATGTGTATCTTTTCTAAAGGTTCAATATTTGCACGTATGTGTATCTTCTCTTAAGTTTCAATTTGCACTGCATGTTCTGTGGCACTTCCCTTCTATTGGTGTGCTTGAATGGATCCTAGCCACTGCAAGCTTAGTGACACTATTGTATGGGGGAGGGCCAGAGGGAGAGAGGGAAAGGGAGACAGAGGGAGGAGCATGTGTTGGTTTGTGTCCAGAGGGTCATATATTTGAATTTGCTACTTCCCATTATGCCTTATCTATGTTTTTCCTTTGACCTGGTATTATGTATGCCTACTTAGCTCTATTTGATACGCTAATTTGGTGTAGTTTTTATCTCACACACTAGGTGTTGAAGTAAAGGGAGGAGAAGCTCTTAAAGTGAAACCAAAGGAAGATTGCCTGATACATATTTCTCAGGTAGGAATTGTTCTAGCTGTACAAATGCTCAAGTTGTATTCGAGCAGTTTGCCTGACTATGTGGATGTCTGATGTTCTTCAGGCCGCGCTTGGCGAGTCCAAGAAAGATAAATCAAATGAGCCAGTTCCACTTTTTGTTAAGTTTGACAACAAGAAGCTTGTTCTGGGGACTTTGATATCTGATAACATACCTCAATTGTCTTTTGATTTGGTTTTTGAGAAGGAGTTTGAGCTGTCCCATAACTGGAAACATGGGAGCATCTACTTCTGTGGTTACCAAACTCCTTTGCCAGATGAAGATGAATATCCTTCACTTTTTTTTTAAGCCTCGTTTTTCCCTTCTCCCCTGAATTGCTTGTCCAGTTAATCCTGTCAGCATTTTGTTGGTTCAAATAATCACTTTTAAAAAATTAAAATGTGTTTCTTGGCAAGATATTTTGAAACACTAATTTCATTCCCAATTGGATATAGGAAAAGTTTGAATTTTAAGGTTTTGACTTTGGTTATTCTGAGCATGAAGCTCAACTTAATGTGCCAAACCTTTAAGTTTCGTATGGGGCAGGTGTTGCGGGTTTCCTTGTTTTGTTGCATAATGGACTTTGTAAATGCTACTCCTTCATTCTCTTTATTTTGTAGGACCCGCTTCCTTCTCTCTCTACTGTAAATCTCTCCATCTATGGAGAGTAAATAATCTGTTGTCATCAGCAATCCTTTAGGAGAATATTTTGGTGTTTCTTTGATGCATAATGGGTTTCTATTGTGAGCTCATGTTATACTGTTTGAATAATCATTTGTTTTCTCCTTGACTATTTTTGTTTTGTTGGCGCCACTGACTTGTCTGGTAAGTCCAGTGTCATTCAGTGTTTATCTCCCCTTTTTCTAAATTTACTTTTCACATCATGCTGAGTCATTTGGTGCATACAGATTTTGGTGAACCCGAAGATGAAGAACTCCCACTGGTGATGGCAGAAAATGGTACGCACTTTCTTCACTCCAATTTTTGGTCTAGTGATTAAATTGATGATGACTTATTCAAATGGTCATATTTTCAGGAAAGGTTGAGCTAAAGGCTGAGGATGCAAAGCCTCCTACAGCTAAGGCCACTGCTGGCAAGCCTGAAGCCTCTGTAAAACCAAAGGCTAAGCTTGCAGAGCCTAGCAAAGATAACAAATCTGAGGATGAATCAGATGATTCTGATGAGTCTGATGATGAATCTGATGATGGTGAAGGATCTGAAGATGAGGATGGAGAATCTGAAGAGGTATTTTGTCACAACAGGCAATTACTATTATGGGTTGTTGCATGGCTAAGGGACGAGATTCCAAGAGCCATATTTTTTCTAGCTTCTTTTCATATCTCAGATGGCGGTCATGAATCTTTCCTTGCTTAGGTGCATTTTAGGTTAGCTGATTTGCTAGTTTTTGTTGTACAGGGTATGTCCATGGACGACGACGACGATGATGATGAAGAGGATGATGAGAGTGATGAGGAAGAGACTCCAAAGAAGGTATCCATATAAAGTATTTTTTTGAGAATTGTTACATTTGGTTTGTTTTTATTTCTTTTAATGAGGTATGCAATTTTGGCTTTCTTTTAAATTATTTTTGTAATTTTTGTGCTGTTTTAAAGGCTGAATCTGGAAAGAAAAGGCCTAATGACTCTGCGACAAAGACACCTGTACCCTCAAAGAAGGCAAAAGCTACTACTCCTCAGAAGACAGGTATCCAAGTAGTTCTATACCTTTTTTTTTTTTCTTAATCCTGTTGTGCCCCATTCCAAGCATTCTTATGTGCAGGGAATTGGGATGAATTGATAATGCTTGGGAAAATGTTGTGTATTTTTTTATTCATCAAATGGGAATGCTATACAATTTGTTTTACTTATTCCTGACCTCCGAGTTTGGAGGTGTGCCTTGAAATCATCATTTTTTGTTTCCTACTCAGAATGTAGCATGTCTACTTGTTTGCAATATTTCTTTTCTGCCATGGTTTACTGTTGTGCCTGGCTTTCAACAAGCATTGTGTAACTCCATTATATGCCTCCTGCTCCCACCAAGCACGCGCTAATTTCTTTGATAATTGTTGGGTTTTTGGCTGCAAATCAGATGGCAAGAAGGGTGGTCATACAGCAACTCCCCACCCAGCAAAGAATGCAGGAAAAGCTGCTGCAAACGCCAAGCCACAAACCCCAAAATCAGGAGGCCAGTTCTCATGCAATTCCTGTGACAGGTGAGATTGGGTAAAAATGTTTTGAGAATTTCTCAGGCAGCCCCTAAATCTGCTTTGGTAGTTTTGGCTTACGGGATGTCTTGCTGGTGGTCAGATCATTTGGCTCAGATGCTGCTCTTCAGTCTCACACTAAGGCCAAGCATAGCGGCAAGTAAAATGGATTTTGGTTTCCCATATCAAGAATGTCATCTGAGAAGTGATGTTATGAAGATTTTGGTAGAGGCAGTGCATCGTAAATGAGAGCTTTATGCTAGCAGTGACTTTTTATCTGTGGGAGTTTTTCAAGTTGTGAACAAATATTTTGTTGGATTGCTCAAATTTCTATTATTCGTTTTCGTCTGAATGAATGTTATGTTTACGTCTATATGCTGATAATTTTAGCTGGCTGATTCAATTTTCTTCAAATTAAACCACCAGGGGGATAGTCTACCGAAAACACGATGAGATAAAAGCTTAAAACTTGACCCTCATTGGCCAACGAGGCTGGAACTGCTAAATCTGCTTGTATGGGAAACCAGCGTTGTATTCAATCCCACAAATGCCCCACTTCATCATTTATCTCCTGCTGGTGCATCTAAACCAGCAGCTCGAACGGAGAAGCCCGTTTATATTAGTGAGAGACGGATCAAACAAGGAACGAGCCAATGGCACGGTACAGGTCTCAGGATTGTCAGAAGTCCCCTCGTCAGCTGTACACGTACAGTCAAAGCATCCAGCCTATTCAACATCCCAAATGCTTTTATATTCAACACTACAACGCCAAAACTTCTAAATCAAAGAGGGGTTTATCTACAACAAAAATATTTACCTGAAGTTTGTTACCAAGCACCGCAAATTAATCCCAAGACCCAGACGGAAATAGAGATTGGAAAAGTTGTATGACTTGAAGCCAACAATTCTTGTCATGTATAGGAATCTGGAAATTTAATCGACCTAAGATATGACTGAATAGGAGACATTCGAGACAAGCATGTAACCCTACAGAGACCACAAAAACAAACCCTCGTGACTTTTCCTTTTATTTTAAATATTTCATAAAATTCTTTTCTGTATATACCATGAATTCTTGTTTGATTCTAAATCTATCACGCTGTTATGATATATTAATATATTTTGTCAGTATGCTGACTTGGTGGTCCAACATGATACGCACTGCCATATTAGACATGCTATGCGTAAAGGTTTATTCCTGAGATGGAATTTCAAAAAAAAAAAAAAAAAAAAAACACACACACACACTCGAAAACCCCTAAAAGAAATATCATCTTCAATGCCTGGCTCTCATCAATTTGGTATTGAATTTCGGAGTAATCTCTTTAATTTTACATATCTATATATATATATATATTTTTATTTATTTATTTTGATTTTTTATACTAATTTTTAGTATTTTATGCTCTGTTTGTCTGAATAGAAATGGAAAGAAAAACAATTAAATGGAGAAAACGATTTTATTTTTCATTTTTATTTTTCCTTTTATGAGCTTAAAAATTGTCCAATAGATTACCACCATCAATTCACTTGAGCCTTCCTTTTTCCCTATTCCCAAGGTAAATTAAATTCGGCACCCTTTAAAGATAGCATAATTATAGATTAAGCTCCATTATTCTAAAATAAATAAAAAATAACTTCAAGTATTTATGGGGTAACTTAAAAATTAGCTTCTATTAAGTTCCTGTTAGTTAAAGTTGCTTACATTAACAAAAATGACACTAAAAATGGAAAAAAAAAAAGAGAAAAAAGAGTCCAAAATGCTCTTCTATTATAATTACACATCCTATGATCGTTGAGAGACCAAAAAACATGAAAAAACAGTAGGCAAAACTACCAATTCCAGTGACTAGATGTCTAAAACCATCGTGGTTGTAAAATGCAACAGAATAAGCATTACAAAAAATATATTCTAAAGCTAAAGTTCTCTTAAATTTCAAAAATTCTGCCTTCTTTATCTTTAAATTTTTTTCTTACAATATCAAAATCCAAGTTCAACAAAAATGTCTTTTCCTAGTAATAGCTCTATGCACTTTAAATGCCCCAAATTTAGAAATATGTACAGCAAAACATGCAACAAAAAAGTATTTACTATGGTGTCTGAGTTGGTGCCAACAAGAACAAGTTTTATTATTGTTGTGATTGACAAAAATTATAGTGCAAGTTTCCTTAGTTGGTGCAGTATCCGCACAACAGCTTGAATCACTTTCTATGAATATTGGGTAATTGGCAATCTCATCTGACTTGATTTTAGTGCAAAGGATCCCATAAATGACAAAAAATATGAGAATACAATCTCATAAATAAGAAAAAAAAAGTTGATCTATAACATATTAGAATGATTTAATTCACTTATAAGATCGTTAATTGTCATTTGATATTGTATAAAATAAAATATAGCTATCTTGAATCCTACCCAAACTAAAAACCCATTGACATGTTATCCAAGAGCAATAGATCTATTTATGAGGTCCTTAATTTGAAGCATCAATTTTTCATGGCCATCAGTGTCAAGCATTTATGCCATAAAGTTGTGGTACGATGAAATACAACATGAACTCACATATATGTAGCCTACATTAATGAACATATCAACCAACATGTATATATTAATTTGAAAAAAAAAATATATATATATATAACTAATTTATCAATAAAATTAAAAATTCAATTGTTTTAAAAAATATATTTACGTAACAAGTGTAATTATTTTAAGATTTGAAAAAAGTTTCACCTAAATATATATTTATATTAAATTTTAAAATATGAATGTATAAAATATATTATAAAAAATCTCACATTAAAAAAAAGTAATTTATGAGTAAAAAAAATTTATAAATTTAATATTTTAAAATTTTAAATTAAAATTTGATATTAAATTTTAAATTATTATTTATTTGAATTTAATTCAAATTTCTCTTTCATGTTAAGTTATAATATTTTTTTCCATAAGTGGTATTAAATCTAATAATTTGGTAAAATACAAATATAAATAAAACATATTTTTTATAGTTCTTATTTCTGTTAAAAAAATTATACTTATTAAAAATAAAATCTAAATAAAATGATAAAATATAATTTTTAAAAAAATAATAATAGTTGTGTATTTTAAAATAACTCTTTAAATATTAATAAACATACACTCTAAAATCAAGTAAAGTAGAATTAATTTATAAATGAATTTAACAAAATAATAATGAATTTTAATACATTTAAAATGAATTATATAAATAAATAATTTCACATTAAAAAGAAAATAAGAAGTAACTTATAAATAAAAAAATATTTATAAATTTAAAATTTTAACATATAACAAAAAATTCTTAAATTTTAAATTTTAAATACAATTTTAAAGTGATAAATTTCTTATTTATTAAAATTTTACTTAAATTTTTTAAAAGTTTTGAATTCCTTATAATTTATCACCTCATTTCCTTATAATTTATCACCACCTTTAGCTCTCCTTCTAACCTACCTCCCTTGCTGCTTTCTTTAATGCTAAAACAAATATTTCTCTTGGCTTTGTAGTCACAGACCTGAAAATGTGTTTTTCTTAACATATAACTATAAAAAAAACTAAGTAAAACATTCTAACACATTTAAAGCATAAAAGTTGGGAGGAAGAGGAAAAAGTAGCAATTAAGGTAAATATTCGAATTAGGTAACAAATATTCATCCCTTATCAAGATAAAAAAGAACAATGTCACTCTTTATTTCATCAATTTTCTTTTGTAAATTTATCTCACTTATGATATGTAAACCTCCACAAGTGGTTAGAGTGAATCCCTTGGTTTCAATGTCAAACATCAACTTGTACATTATCATTAGGTCAATGAAAGTTGCAGAGTCTCTGTCAACAATATCAATATCAGATGTCTCTCCCTTGTCTCTATAATATACAGAAAAAGGTAACAAAGGTCTGCCAATATTCTTTAACTACACTAAAATTAACAAATTTCCAAAGCAATTACCCTTTGATTATTTAAATCAACCATCCCACACTAAATCATTTTAAAAATTTAAAATTTATAGTCAATTAAATAAAAAAAATTGAACCTCTATTAAAAAATACCATAAAATAACTGTAAAAAACTTCAAATTGTAGACCAATGATAAAAACATGGAAAGAATCCTAAAAAAATTCAATCATAGGCTCCAATGAAAAAAACCTAGACTTTTCAAACTTTAGCAAATCCAAATTTCATGTTTGAAATGAGTATTTCAATCATTGAAGAAAAGAAAACCCTATAATATATATTATTTTAGATGAAATGAAACTGTAACGACCTTAACTACTAAAAGTTCTAAAAATTACAGTTTCTTATAAAAAAAAAAAAACAAAAAGATGAAGCATAAGCAATGTGTGTAAGTGGATTGAAGTGACACACATAAAGAATGAAAGATGAGTTTAAAAAGAAAAGGATTCACAAAGTATAATTCTGTCTTGTTTATACTTTAAGGGTATAATAGTGCTTTAATACATTTAGTCTACTTTAACTCACGACCGTGAATTATAGATTATTTTTTGTAATTTTTGAATCAAGTTTCGATCCATAATCATATACCCTATAGAACAAAATGAAAAGTTCATGCTTTTTTCGGAATTATAATCCAAAAACAAATACAAATCTAAAGATTCAAGAAGTAGGATACAAAAAGGATAAATAAAATTTGAAAACTAGTTTCACAAGCCGAAATTTCTTCCCAATCATAAAGGATATAAGCAGTCAATAAGGATAATACTCGGTCTAGTGTAAACCTGAATACAAATAGTGCCATAAAGTCTGAAAAGTTCATAAAAGAAGGGAATGACGGCAGAAGAATGATGCCGCCATTGTTGACCTGCAAGGCTGTAACAACACCAAACACTAGCGTGCTAAATGACTTAATGTACGATTGTACGATCAAAATCTGGTTTGCCAATGCTTTTGAACTGTAAGCTGATAGTCAAGTAAAATCAATCCTCCAACACCAGCACCACAACCTGTAAACAAATTTCACTGTAAGCTGCAATTAAAACTATGGCTCGGTCTTGACAAGCAGGGATACCTGAACCTGCAAAACTCAGTAACATCTGTAAGAACTTTACTATACCTTATTGTTGGTAAAAACACAAAACGGAAAAGAGAGTTCACAAAACCAGGGAAAACCGATTCTTTCACTAGGCTGAATGTGCGGTGGTGGTCCTAGTAACCTGACTGTAATGCATACACACTAAAAGAAATTCTAATAAATGAATTTCACACAAGCAAACAATTGGTTCGTAATTTCGTACATCAAATTGAAATCACCTTACGTAACTTTTCTGCAGTGCACTGCATATCTTGAGAAGGGCACAGTGCGCATCTTCAAGTTTGTAAACAGTAAGAGGTGAGCTAAAAAGGCTTTGCAAACTCGTTAGCATAGCACTGCAAAGATTGTTAAGGAGTTCTTTTTAGGTATGAATGTAAAAAAGGGCATTTCAACTACACGAGGCTGTCACATGATGGGGTTTGAAAAGGGGTCATATAAATGTAACCAAAGTCAGAATTCAAAATTTCAACAAAACTGACATCCTTTAGCATAATAAAAAATCTTATTGGTGAAAATTAGTTATAAAGTAAGACCATTTTTCATCATAATTTCTTGGTTGTTAGACAAGAAGAAGCACAATTTACAACAAATTGTCAGGCTAATGCTGTACTAGCCATAAAAGGCATATGAAATGAAGTATGCAGTCAAGTATTATGAATACATTGAAGAGATGCAAAAGACATAAGAAACATTTGACATTCCATATGACAGAATTGTGAACCTGCACACCACCTGCACAGTGGAAAATGGTGTGTAAGCTGGTCTTGGATGGAAAATATCCTAAACTAAATAGACTGACTATGAATTTATCATCGAGTAGAAAGATAGCTTAGATACTAACCAGATATCTTTCATCAATATTCATACTCTTCTTCCTGTTGTGATGCCTATGGCTTATATTCACAGTATTGGTCACCATTTTGCAAATATTGATTGCCCTTAATTTCACTGTTATGGTTACCGTCAGCAGCCTTGACCTTATCTCCACTTTCAAGCTGCTCATCCCTTTCCCTGTTCCATTGTGCAATCTTGGCACGTCTCTCCTCACTGCTTTCCCTGACTGGGCTTCGATTATGCCTTCCACCAGGGCTTCGACTCCGTCCTCTCTTGCGGCCAGGACTAATATTCCTATGTCTCCTGGTCCGACTTTCATGATGGCTCCCACGATCATCGTATCTTCTACTTGAAACACGCCCACCGAGATACCGCTCCCCATGGCTACGATGCCTGTATGGGCTTCTGCTTCTACTCTGGCTGTGGCTACGCCTTCTTCGGTACCTGCCAAATAGGTGGCTCCTCAACTCCCTGAAAATCATAATAGCTTGAGATAAGTACAGCCACAAATCATTTGAAGAGATGATGGTAAGATTTTGAAACAAATGGAAGGACGGTTACCTGCTGATTCTTTTCAGGTGCATGAAATTGCAGTACCCACCACGGTCACATGTGTTTTCCTCATATTGCCTACAGGTGGCTTCACGGAAATCCGACACTGGGGAGAAATCAACAATGATGGGGCGACCTGCAGCCATTAGAATTTAAAATAAAATTAAGAAAAGATAACATAGCATAATAAGTCCCAAAACAAAAGGCAAGATGCTAACTGATGAAGAAGAGCAATAAACGAATATCTTTAATTAGATGACAGAACAAGAAAGAAGAATGCTTACAAGCATAATATCTCCCTGTCAGATTCTGCAGTGCATTTGCAGCATGCTCTTCCTCTCTAAACTGAACATACACATTACCCACCTATGCATTGCACAGGCAATTTGATAAAAAACCAAAAAAAAAAAAAAAAAGAGCTTAGCATTTATAACAATTAAAGGATAACTCAGTATCTAACAACATATATAAATTGCTTTACAAGATGTTTTGTTCTGAGTTCAAGCCAATTACCATGTGATCGGCAAGGTTGTCGCAGACATTCAAGCACTCGATTTGACCATATTTGCTCAGTTCCTTAAACAAATCCTCATAGAAATGCTGCAGCGTCGTCCATCACAATTCAGATAAACCAAGTTATTTCCTAGAAAAATCGAAGAAAATTTACCAAATTACTAATCTCACAGCTCCAAGTCTTTTTCTTTTCTTCTTTTTTTTTTCAAAAAATTGCTCCCTCTCTCTTTCCAATCCCAAATTGAAAGACTGACCAATAAATTAACAATCGACCAAATACGTATCCAAACCCTAACTTAAAACCTAGCAAGAACAGACAAAAAAAAGGGGGAGGGGGAAAGAGAGGGACCTCGAAGTGCTGCTGGATCTCGCCGGGGTCGACACCCTGGGCGTCGACGCCGGGAGTGATCATGTCCGGGCGCTGGTACATGTTGGATAGGAGTAGGGTTGGGCTGACGCTGGGCTTCGTGTGGAGCCTCGAGCACCGATCGCCGTGCCTGCACGCTCCGATCTTGAAGTAGAATGGGCAGTTCACCCTGTCCTTCTCCGTCGCGTATATCGACGCCAAGTGCTCCGCCATTATTTCCTCAGCCCCCAAAATTCAACCTCTACCAGCTCTCTCTCTCTCTCTCTCTCAGCACAACTTGCAACAAAACGCTTTTGTTTTGGATTTCTTTCCCTTCAAGAAAGAAACAGAGGCGGCGCATCAGCCCCTGATAAAAGGCTCCGAACCCTAATGTCTTGCGTGTTACGGATGGCAGACGACTGGGATGCTCCAATCGCAGCCGTTGGTTATTTCCTGATATTTCTTTTAGATGCTTAATGGCAACGACGTCGTCTACATAAAAAAAATACAAAATATTAAAGTCAAACCCATCAAGAACAAACTACAATAATCTCCTTCTCCAAAAAAAAAAAAAAAAACCCAACAAT
Source organism: Bruguiera hainesii (assembly GCA_023213295.1). Lineage (NCBI taxonomy): Eukaryota > Viridiplantae > Streptophyta > Magnoliopsida > Malpighiales > Rhizophoraceae > Bruguiera > Bruguiera hainesii. The sequence continues at coordinate 3,749,234 of JAHOYR010000004.1, forward strand.
CTTTAACTAATTGATTTCATCTTTTATGTATTCTGATATTTAAATTCATTAAGCTTTTTTTAATAGATTAAGATATCAGTGAGTTAATTTGTTAGTAATTATCACAAAACAACACTACATGTTCTTTAAATATCACAAAGAAAAATACTTAATTTCTCTGGAATGACATGGACTCAAGTCTTTTTTAATCATGAACTTATAAGACAAATTTTTCAAGTCTTCTGAGGTTACTAGATTGTTTGGCGAGAAGATTTTTGCTTCGCTCTTGCCTTCCATATAATATACGTGCCTTCTTTCTTTTTCTTTTTTTTTTTTAAAAAAAAAAAGAAAGAAAACTTTTCTTTCAATTTTCGATTGGTTTATTTTTCATGCAGGTGAAGTTAGAAGATAAAAATGTCTTGTAAACATACTTAGTCATCATTTTATTAGGGTTCTATTAATAAAATAGATAAAATTGAAGAAAAAGAAAATTTTAAGTGATTTAAATACATTAAATTAAAATTTAGTAATAAAAATAAAAGTAAATATTAAATTACACAATAAAAAATATAAATTACTTTTATATTCACCATATATCTTGTACTAAAATTACAATGAAATAGAATGTTGATTTATGGGTTCAAGTATTTGTTTATGATTAGTTAATTGATTCAATCTAATTCAATAAATATAATATAAGTGGGTAAATTAATAGATAATAATTACATAAAATTGGGAAGTTTAAAGGCCATAAAGGGCTCTTTATTAATTTTTAATAAATTAATGTATGGAAATAATAATGAGACAAAATAATAGGAAAAAGAAGTTTAGATTGTTCTTATATCTCAAGGTTATTGAACTATGAAAAATGAGTGATTTTTATTGTAATTTCACCTTTGCAATGCATTAATCATATGCTATGAAAGTTAGTAATTCAACCTTGAGATATTGAAATATGAGACAAATACAGATTGAGATATTTTATATTTTTTTAGTAAATTTTGTGTGAAAATTATGTCTTTTATTTCCAATATTGTTGTTATTAGAGCATAAATCGGTTGTTTCCTAACCTCTTTTTGTTCCAATTTTAGGTATTTGTAAGAGTTTATGATTTGTTTGTGAAAATCTCTTTTTTTGACTTATTAATGGCAACTTTATGTACAAGGGGTTTGCAAGCCTAAAACTTTAGATTGATATAATTTATATGTAGTGGAATAATCTTACAAAGTATGAAAATCTAATTTATAATGAATAAACTTATAGAAATATGAGTAAATTAGACTCATGAAATATTATGTTTTGAAGAGAATAAATTTTTAATAAGGATATAATTAAATAAGTTTTCGAATTTATTATGAATTAAAAGATTAATGAAATAAATAATGTGCTAAACTATTGAGCCAAAATATATAATGACATGTTTTATCTCACTTAAATTAATAGGAATATTTAGTTTTTGGAAAGTTTAACTAAATGTAAATAATTGTATAATTAAGAAATTAAAAAAAAAATGAAAGAGATGTTAAGTTAACTACTTGCTAATATGATCAAGAGATTGAAAAGATTTGAGATACTTTCTCATACCTTACTTATTGTAATAAGAGATGGTAATAAAATTAAAAGTTAATGAAATTTAATTGTGTTAAAACATGATATATTTGCATTTAAACATAAAATAGTAAAGAATAAGTAAACTTTTAAATATATACTAACTAGATAAATATAAAGATATAAGACTTATTAAAAGTAACACACACACACACATATATATGCCCAATAAGAGGGCATATCATTTTATAAACCTTAATAGTTTATATTTAATTTGTTCGATTCTCACCATAATTATACATTTAGATTTAAAATTATATAAAATATATTAAAAAGTAATTCTCTTATATGGAAAACTAAATAGAATATACATGTATATAATACATGTTAATATTTATTGTAATATGTCAAGAGTGTAAAGGTTATAAACTCTAATATTTAATATTTGACTTAAAATAATTAGTTGGTATCTAGTATTAAAATTGAAATAGGTAAATCTTATTTATGGATTTGTGTTAATCCTTGGTGATCATTATATGCATATTAAACATTTGACTACTTGGTTTGTAATTCTATATCTTTATATTGACAATACATAAGTGATTATATATTATAAGGAGTTCGTCAAAATCATCGAAGAATGATTACTTATTACTTTGATGTAGAATCACAAAAGTGAGTTACATTGACAAAATTAACCTTGGTTTTTATAATTAAAATTGATGAATTGCCTTAAAAAAAAAACAATTCTTGAATAATTTCATTAGGAAAATATAGCCTTATTAAAATTATTTAATGAAGTAAAGGATTCTAAGTTTTATAATGTATTTATTGACTTCTTAAACTAATAAGATAATAGTAGTATCACAGTTTAGTACAATTAATGGAAAATGATACTACACATTTGAGTTGTATGATAGATTTTCAATCAATAAAAGTTTAAATCCCATAAATGCATAAGAAATGCAATTAAAAGATATTGGAATACTTGACAGGTCCTACAAGTTACTTCTTATATCACTAAGAGTGATATAAAGAGATAGACTATACTTAACATAATATTAAGTTATTATTGAAAATAATAACTTAATTAAGTACAAAATAGTAGATAAACTTGCTTGCTTAATGGTAAGACCTATTATATGAAAAAGTAAAAAGTACATATGTATATCTTTATGTGAATGGAGACAAAACTTGTTAGAGTTTTTATATGACATTTTAGTAAAGTAGTACATACTTTAAAAAATCTTGAATAAGACATTAAGTCTAATTTTATTATTTTAAATTACAACTCAATAAGAGATACAATTATATAAATAAAAATCTTTTATTAAGTATTTAAAAATTAAGTAAAGTCTTATAAATTTACATAAAATGCAATGTGTTAATGTTAATATATAATTATAACAACAATTGAATATATATAAGTGACACATATACAAGTATTTAACCATGTCTTTAAAAAGTTATGTTATATAGGTTGAGATTAACCTACTTATATGGGCAATCACTTATATCACTTGAAAAAATGAGTGTACCATGATGAGCTCTGGTCTAGGTGATGCCTAAACTCCCCAAAAAAATACAAAAATAAAAGAAAATGGAGAACTTGAAAAAAAATAAAAAAGTATTAGATTTTATTTTTTTTTTCAAGTTAACTCAATGTAAAATATATGAGAAAATAAAAAATTTTATTAAAATAATAATAATAATAATAAAATAAATTTATGAGATATATCTATTTATACTAAAAAAAATTAATAAATATAACGATAATTACCTTTAATTTTAAGGTCAGAAATTAAGAAAAAGGCCAGAATTTCAAGGTACAAGATCGTCTAGGTGTGAACCTGACATATGAAATGGAAGGAAGAAAATGTTGGAAAAGCTTGTCTTGGGGACGATACTGTTTTGGAGTCAATGGAGGAGCAAAGGAGCAGCAACATGAGAAAACTGGGTGCAGGAGGAGAAATAAAGTTGAAGTGGGAAAGGAGAAAGTTGAAGAACTCTACTTCCAACAACAATTTAGGAAAGGATTCAACGGAAACATTGGCTGGAGAAATCTGGTCAGCTGACATATCCCTATTCGACAATGTTATACGATGTCACAGTGATGGGTGGTGGGTTGCTCCAAGAGGCCAGGAAAATTTAGGAGGTTGGCCAATAGCATGGTCTTAAATCCAGTTAGAGGAGAAGATGAAGCCATCAGTCAACCGTTAGAATTAGAGTGTGGGGAGGGGGAAGATGAATTGATGTAGTTGAGTTACTTCTTTTTGAAAACTTGGGTGTTGTGTTTAGTGGGAGGTTCCTGTCCAGGATTCCAATTATGGTCAATGATGGTCGAAGTCATAGCTTGGATTGTTGCTCACAGTTGCTCACAGTGGTGCTGAGATTCACTTGCTGGTGTGGTTTTGTTGATAAAGGCGATGCGTTCTTGCTGCATTATAGCAGCAGAATTCATGTGGTTAAGAATTGATGAAGGATTAGCTAGTGTTGCCAAACTATTCAGAAGCCTGGGGAGAATGGTAGCAGGAATCCTTTATTATTAAGGCAAGTAGTAGTCTATTATGTTTTGATTGTTGTGCAATATGAAATTGATGGTCTATGACAGAGGGGTTGCCTAGTTTGGGTATGTATTCTTGCCTCATTGGAGCTAGTGTGCGGCAGCATTTTGCATTGGGTGTCATGTTTTGACACATAGGGGTGCATATTTCTAGTTTGAGTGCTTTTATGTTATTCTTTGATCGGTGTGACGAATGCAATTCAAGGAGACTGTACTGCAATAGTCTTTCCAGATGCTGTTGAGTTCAATGTTGTTTTAGCTGTGTGTACAGGTGTTGCTCTTGTAGGAAATAAATGACTGAATGGCTGACCTTGATCAGTTTTGAAGTGCTTATGCAACAGCCTAGGCACAAATTTTGCTTTTTAGCTGGCTTACAACCACTATTATTGAGGTTTCAGCTGAAGCAGTGTCTAGAGTGTCCTTGTTTTTTAAAAGGATGGTATGAATAAGAAATTATTACTGTTAAATAAAAAAAATCATTAAATCATAAATTATATAATAAAAATGTACATTTTTTTATTTTTATAAATTTCATTGTCTGAAGTTATTAATTATTAGAACATTTTATAAGGGTAAAACATCTTTTTTTTTTTTTTTTTGTTCTAGGGTAGGCAAAACCATCACTTTATGTGATCATGGTTCGATAAACAATTGCAAATTTGGCTATGACAACAATCCGTTTAATGTAATATAATTGTGAGTCAAATTTGGGGTTTTGATTAAAGGCTCACAGAATTAAGCATGCCGAGTTTCCAACACACAGTCATGTCTGTCGTTTTGTCAAACTCTTTGATTCTTTGTTATGTACTTAATCTGTCATCGTAAAGCTCTCAGAAAACTTATTCAATGCGTCCTACCGAGGCGTGCTGATGCGGCAAAATTATATTGTCACAAAGATACTGCTTATCATTGTGAAGGTACATCTTGTGTATGTGCTCCCCTGGATTAAAAACCAAAATGGGGCACCAGAACACACAAATCCCCTACACAACACAATGCAAACGCAGCTCAACAATACGTCTCACTTTATGTGGCAGAAAAATCATAATCATTGAACCACCAAACCTTTCAAATACAAAAGGCTTCTCGTAGAAGTTGTAATCACTGGCTTTGGCCAGCATGTTTTAACTTGCTACAATTCTACTCTCTTGTTTCGGTGGCCACTGGTCAGAATCTGCCCAGGAGCAAAACAATGCACAAAAGCCGCCAAAAATGGAATTTCATTCCACTTCCTGCAAAAAAAATTAGTTCTTCGTTGAAAAATGGGCCTCCTAATGCATGAGACTCCCATTCTTAATTCCTCATTCGACTTCATCAAAATGTCCAAATAGCTCTTTCCAGTTAGCTGATGCTTCTTCTGGTGTCCGAAAAGTCCAGATATGGTGTTTCACTTTCTCACGATTAGCTAAAATTTCCTGCATACAGGAGTAAGTCCAGCAACTCCGAATCAGGGTAAGACATAAAACCGAAAAGAACTGATCACTAACAGGAAAAGTCATCGATCTATCATGTACTTTATGTTAAAAAAAATGTAGAACTCTCCAGCGATTTCTTTAACTCTCCAGTATAAATCACTGTTCAAAAGAAAAACATTAATAGGGATGTGTAACATGTGACCATGGAAGTTTATCAAAATGCACTGTCATCATGAAGATGACAAATACTTCACCTATAGGGGGCTGCAAAGTGCACTTCCCCCACCCCTAAACACATCCAGCCATCCCTAATTCTTTCACTCAACCTCAAATAAGTAAACAGTAATCCAAGAAGTGCAGAACTCTGAGCAACTGAAATTAGATAAAGTTCTGAAACACCCTAATTGTTTGAAAGTAAATATGTTTGCACATTTAAAAGTTCATAGATCAAAATTCCCAAGATATTCACACACATCCCTGCGGTAAAAAAAATGGGACACTCTCCCACCCTACCCACACACACACAAAAGAAGCTGAGCTAAATAACTAACTTGATTCATGAACACAAGGAACACATAAAACCTGGAAAAAACACTAATGAATAAAGAGGCCATCAAAACAATAGTACAAAACAAATCCAATTTGACCTGTTAGCCGTATCAATTGGCATTCAACAAGCCACGTCTGCATCCATGCCAACATCATACAACCTTAAAATGATTAAAGTCCAACATTTCGTCCTTCAATAGGTAGCACTTAATTAATTTATTTATTTTAGGTTTGGGTGACAGGGGTGGTCAAGGATGTGTGGCACTTGCAATCTAAAGAACAAATGGTTGAAATTATGCGCTTGCGAGAAACTTTTAGAAACAGCGAGGACTGTCAATAATGGAACTCGGCATGCAACCACCAAAAAAGCATCATCATTGCTCAAGTGTTTTATTGAAGCATGCAAAAAAGGAAACAATAGCTATGTTCCTCTTCAGAATTATCATACAAACAAAACTGTGAATTCCAACCAGAAACCACACATTGCTCAACAAATAAGGGATTGGAAATACTATATGGGGAAATTGAGAAACAGCCGGACCTGCATTTCAGAATCCCTTTTAGTCTTGAGAGTCAAACAATCAATAAGAGCACCCCATTGCTCTTTACAGTTATCAATCGTTCCAACTCTATAATACTGCTGCATCTGATGGACCGGAGCTGCGATATTAGCAAAGCCGCCGCAACCCCCCCCAAAAAAAAAGAAAAGAAAGAAAGAAAGAACCCCAAAATTAAAATAAAAAATAATAACCAATTTCATTTCATTACATTAATGGTAACAAAGATAACCCAATAGAAAAATCTAGGAAAAAGATTAAAAGAGAGCAAAGGAGTTAAAGATTGGAACTTTCATATGAAGAATGGAGAAGGGGGTTGAAGAAATTGAAATAATAACAGAGAGGAAGGAAGGGAGGTCGGGCCACGTACAATAGCAGAACCAGAGGGCGTCGAAGCAAGTGGAGCAGGATAACCGCCGCGGCCGCGCCGTTGGTGCATCGCCCTTGGAACCCATGCTCTTTTGCTCGTCCGAGCCCCAGTTGCCTCCGTCAGTGTCGACTCAGAAAACCAAACCCCCGAACTCAATGCGGTTTTGAATTCTCAGGGAGCGAAGAGGAGAGCGGCGCCGCCGCGGTTCGGATGCGACCAGAGGCGGATTGGTTCTGATCGGGTCAAGTCGGATTTATAATTAACAAAAGAAATGCTCAAAATAAATGACTCGGCCTAGGGCTATAGACCCAAGTTTTGTAATGTTCAGAGTCTGTTGGTCAACTTAGTCCAACTCATGCTTGCATTTTTCAATTAATTTCGGTTTGCGAAAGCTATTTATATTTATAATATTAAAAAATAATTAAATTATGAATTTGTTTTTGTTTTATAAAATTAATATGATAAAAATATTTATTTTAATAAAAATAATCACAACACTTACAAAATCATTCAATTTTACTATATATAAAATGAAATTAGTGGACTTGTTAATAAAAATTCATTATTGAATTTTTTCAGGAGTTTAAGGTTATTTAGATTTAACTTTTTTACTAAATGAGTTTCAAAATTGAGCTTTAGAATCATAAATGAAAAGGGTTCTTTAACGTGCTTCATTGTTCTTCAATGTTATACCGAGTGGCATGATTTCCAAGTAACTCGGCAGTTAGATTAATGGGACAATCTCAACGTAACAATTACTCATTTCATTACGGTGTCAGGGACCCCAACATGCCTCTAAGATTCGTGTTTTCTTGGTTGGTTGAGCGGGGAATGGTTGATTGGTTGAAGTATTAGAACTAATTGCCTTCATTTTGTGTCAAGTTTTTGGTCAGGTTATTGTCATGGAGACTGTACTACAAGTTCAGCACTCTACGGAAAGGAGAAAGTTGAGTCCTTGATCGCCTACAAACAATCCTACAGTGCCAAAGCTGGCGCTTGTAATAGAAGCATCAATGAATTTCCAACTAGCCCTCTGCCCTTCCCAATTCAAGAACATCACACAGCAGTGGCAGTTTGCAAAGGGTACAAGTATTAGAGTTCACAAGCCATTGGGATTCGTTGGAAGCCCAGGAACTATGTTCTGGGGCAAAACAAGCAACTCCTGCTTTTAGTTTCATCAACCAAACAACGAAATCAGTCATGAAATTGAGGTGTCATTTGAAAGAATCCAAAGGAAGATGCAGGCAATGATTTCAGGTGCAAAAACGTTCTGTTAAAGGGAGCTGCAAACAGAAATGGATCGGACCCCTTGTGGAATCTATGCAGAAAACCATTTAACTTTGATCTCATGTATGTTCAATGTGAAACTTGCAAAAGCAAGACTTACACTTATTCAGTAATTTTATTTATGAAGCATATATGATAGTTGAGTATTCCTTTTGTGAAGCATGTGCTTTCTTCTGCAGATTGGTTTCGTGCTGAAGGGAGTCGCGACCTGATGTTGTGGAATTCAAGTGTGCAACGGGATCTTTCGACCAGTGGCCTCGAAGGTGAGATCATGTACTATGAGATATCTATGTTGGTATATGTACTAGTAATTAATATGTTAGTTATTATTAAGAATATATATTTGATATTATATATATATAATATTATCAATTAAAGATAATTTTTATTTTTAGGATTGTTTATATTTATAATATAATCATTAATAAATTTTTAAAAATATATATATTTATTTAAAATAATTATAATGAAATTATTATTATGAGACTTAAAATATTATTTATAAATATTTTTAATTAATTTACTATTAAAATAAAATTTTAATGAAATTGAGAGATTGTCATATATCATGTTTCCTTTTTATAAAAAAAAACAATTAATCTCATTGCCTGAAATATATAAATATTAACACAAATTGTGAATGGTTATCAATTGAACAAATTTATTAAATGAACTCATTTTAAGAATTCTTAAATATAATATTACTTGTATATTTAAAAAATTATTTGTATGATAATTATATAAGAGATCTTTATATTTAAATTTATTGAAGTATTTTATATAAAAATGTTATCAATAAAAAAATTATTAAAATGATCAATAAAAAAATTGTTAATATAAAGTAATTATAAGAAAATATTTTGTTTATTGCTAATAAATATTGATTCAAGAACAAGATAAAATGATTATTCAAAAGAAATGATCTCATTTTTAAAATTTATAATCATATGAATAGTTAAGAATTAATATAATTAAATAATATAGAGTAAAAAGTAATTATATATTTTATATCTAATTAAAATATAAATATGATGAAAAATTGAATTATATTGAAAGAATTAGTCAAACTATTTTAATAACTTTAATATTTAAGTTGTCATGATATGTAACTAGATGTTAATTTTAATTTATAAATATTAATTAATTAATAATAAATTAAAATTTTAATTTATTTAATCTTTTAATATTATAATTCATAATATTTACTCATATATTAGAATCTTAATTAATCATATATATATATATATATATATATATATATATATATATATAAAAGGGCAATTGAGTAAAATAAAATGAAAATTAAGTTAAAGTTAATTAGAAAGTTTAAAAAAAATTTAAAAAATAATTTACTAAAAATTTGCACGAGTTATCTAAATAGAATTTCAAAACCAAAATTCCTATAAATACTTTACCATATGGCTATTAAAATTATTGGTCTTCTCCTTCATCTATCTCTCTATAAGAGAATTTTTAATTGTGAGACTTGTTATTTTTTTGTCTATATAAATTAAGAAAAGTTGAAAATTGCTGCACTAATAATTATATATTTAAAAAAAAATCAAATTATAATTATATTGAATAAATAATTAATTTAAGTATATATTTAATTGTTATTAATTATTAATTTGATTGATTTATAGGTTAATTTAATGTTATTACAAATTTATGATTTTTTTCTTAATTTTTTTTTTGGTCACACAAAGCTATAAAAAGGGAAAATAAAAGGTTGTGCTTTCCGACGCATCTTTGCCGCGATATTTAAAACAAAAAAAATGTCAGGGAAGCCTATGAGTTTTGGGTTATTTATGAATACCCAACGATGGCAGCTGGGCATCAAGGGCACCGTAGCTTTGTGAAAGCTGTAAAGGGGACCATGGGAAGCCATGAAAGGAGGCTTTCTTTTTATGTGCTTCTTGCACACGGCTACTCGGAAGTGAAGGAGAGGTTTACTTTTCTATTTATGATATATTATTTCACATAATGTTAGTTAAAAATATAATTGATTGTACTATAATTACTAGAAAACTATTCATCTTCTTTAGCATATCATTTGTAGTTATGAAACCTATCGAAAAGCAATAAATATGAATAATTAGAATATAATGCAGGAAACTGAAACAACTTATATTAAATTTCATAGTTATTTGGATAAGAAAAACATAAAAAAAAAGAAAAACTAAAAAAAAAAACAGATGTGCCATGTGGCACACTTATACCATAAAAATTAAGTATATATATATATATATACATATAGATTCTTGACTCGGAGAAAGCCATAAGCTGGTACCGTGAGTTCGGGTAATTAATTACCCATTGGTGTGTAGCAAGTTGCTTCGTAGCAAGATGGTGGCTACACAAGTGGCCACTTGGGGGTGATTGTACAGGTTGATTGACACACATGTTATAAACACATATCTATAGTATTAGAAAATATTTTCATGTATTAGTTTGATCTTGATTAAGTCTTATAAGAAGTCTAATATGATTAAAATTCTTAATTGTTTAGAATTCAAGTACCTAATTTGATTGAGTTATTAAACTAAAAGAGTTTTAATTCAGTTGTAATTTAAAAAATTATTTTAAAGACTATATTAATATTTAACTAAGATTAAAACATTCTAATTAGATTATGATTGAAGAATCAAATCTAATTAGATTTCTTCTTTGATTAGAAAATTTTTTAAATTTAATTAGGTTTTATTTGGAATAGTAACATTAATTGAGCAATAAAACCTAGCTAAATTAGAAAACCTATTTAGAATAAGTATTTTGATTTAATAATAAGTTCTCATTTGATTGAAATATTTATTTATCATATAAATTTTGACTAAAAGATTTAATCTTAATTTGATTTGATAATTATAATCAAAATGTTAATCATATAATAACAAACTTTGACAAACTATAATTTTTGAATTATAAAGAGTTACAGAGCCTATAAAATATTAATAGAAAGTTTGTTTCAAGTTCTTTTAAAAAATTTGGTCAACATACCAATTTCAATATTGACATGTCCAATGTTTCAATAAAACATTTATAACATTTTAGGGCTTTTTAAAGTTTAGTTAATATATCTTTCAATAAAAAAATATTTTCTACTTAAATCAGGTATTTTATTTGGAACATAACTCTTAATTGAGATCATATTATCAATTGATAATATTAAATTAATTTAATAATACTTTCTAGAGTTTAAAATATTATTTTAAATTATGTATTAGATCAATAGTCATAATTATGCATGTGTTTACCTTTTGCACTCATAATATAATTGTTATGGTATGATGGATGGTTATGGACTCATAGACTAATGTGATTGTATATATTAAAACTTGAATGGATGTAATTTTAGAGCATAGGATTTGCATTTCTTACTTTTCTCTTATTCTCTTGTTGTAAATTATTTTCTTTTCTAAACTCTTTTTGAATGTAACTTAAGGTTTCTATTTAAGTTATATAATGATTATATAACTAGAAAATTTAGGATTCAAATAGAATATGTATTTGTAACTATGAAGATCAAGATAGAGAAACCAAAGAAGACATTAAAAGGACTCTGAAAGTAAGAGGACTTTGGAAAACCATGTTGCAATCCTTTAAGATTTAACCATTTAACTTTTTTCTATGGCATAAAGAAGTTATCCTTTAATAGTATGGACTATTAATTTGAGTAAAATAGTGGGAGTAACCAAAATAAGGATCAAAGACTTAATCTATTTTGGTAAATATGCATGATTTTAATATTCTTTTTTTTTACATTATTTTATTATGAGAACAAAAGGAGTAATAACTTATTTCTTATAAGCATAATAGATGCTAATAAACTTACTAAATTAAATTTCTCACATTGGTATATTGATTTAAGAATTGTTCTTAAATAAAACAAAAATAGGTTTGTCTAGTTGTTATTCATAATAACAATTGAAGTTTGGTAATTAAAGAATATTCTCCATAACGGACTTAGGAGAAATAACTTATATTATAGGAAAGGATCTTTAAAGAAAATTTAATTGATTGAAATTTATAAAAATAAATTTAAAAGGTTATTTTTAATTATCTTAGTCTAAGTACAAATTGTTAAAATAGTTTAATAATAAAAGAATCTAAGGAGAGATTGTTATTTACATTGCATAATGTAATTCTCTCTAAAGGTATGTGTCCTAAGACATATAATTAAAAGAAATACAATATCTAAGATTTATCATGTATGCAAAATTATATACAAAACTATATGTATCTAATGAATATGTATGAAATTGATCTAAATAAGGGTTATCATATAGTAATAAGAGACATTCTTAAATACTAAATAAGTATTAAAAATGATTTTCTAGTCAATAAAGAAACTAAACTTAATGTTCAAGGATATTTGAAGAGTAGCTTTGGTCAATAAGTTTATTATTGAATTTAATAAGATTTCATACATTATTAAGCTAGTAATTGTGAATTGTGACAATAATAGAGTCATTGTATAAAGAACTTATGTCTTATGAAAGATCCAATTATATGCCTAAATGGTTTTTTCTAATCATAGGGATGATAGAGTGAAATGATGTAAAGATAAAGAGAGTATCTGCTTAAGAGGATTCAAGAAATTGCCACATTGAGGGATATGTATATGATACATAGGAGATTAGATATAGTGCAAATAAGAGATTGTTAGTGTATACTCTATAGTCAATGTGTTAATCACTATTATGAATATATATTTAATATTATTTATATTTGTAATATAATTATCAATAAATTGTAAAGATAAAATCTATAAAATAAATATACTTTACAAAAATAATTATGATTAAATCATAATTATAAAATACTTATTATATAAAAGTATTATTTTTAAATATTTCTAATTGATGCACTATTAAAATAATACATTAATGGAGTTAAAAGACTGACATATGCTATATTTCTTTTTTATAAAGAAAATAGTCAATCTTATTAACTGAAGTATAAAGAAACTTATACAAATATGTAAGCAATTGTTAGTTGAACAAGTTCATTGAATTGATTTGCCATGAAAATTCTTAAATTGAACATTACTTATATGTTTGAAGAATTTCTTATATAACAGTTCTGTAAGTGATCTTTAGACTTGAGATCACCAAATTATCTCCTATGAGGATTGACATACTTATATCTTACCTTTAAGTTGTCCTAATCAAAAATCATTTATAGGGGTAAATGTTGGACATATGATGAACTATATAAATATAGTTAAATGGTCAATTAAAAATTCATTACTATAAAGTAATAATAGGAAAATGTTTCATTTGTTCTAATGAGTATTAATTCAAGAAATCATTGCATTAAGTGGAATTATATTCATAAAAAGTTATGATTTTATTCATAGAATTATTTCCTCAATGTTAACTCAATAACAAGTTTCCTTTAAGTTAAAGAATTAACATAGTACATGTTATTAAAGATATTTCATGTTATTCTATAATTAATATTATAATTTTTATTATTAAGATTTTGTAGTCTATTTGGGTTATTTTCTATTATTTTCTATGAAAAATCTAGAATATCTCCTATTTTAGTCAATTATATAATGGGTAAATTTAGTTTCTATTTTAGTTTTTACTCGACTATTGAGTTTACTTGGTTATTAATTATCTTTTAATTATCTCTTTTTCCATATTTTCATTTTACATTGTGATATTAAGGCTAGAAATTGCCTTACTTGATATCATATTGCATTTTCCCACCTTCATCTTGTGTTAGTTGGTATAACAGTAGGTTTGGTCTATATTGATGTTGTCTTATAAAGTTTGAAACAACCTTCTCAATGATGATAATTGTGAAGAGAAGACTCTTTTAAAGTACATTATTATGATAAGGATTACAATAGATCTCACATTAAAAATTTTTCTTATAGTCAATCTATTTATATATGTGTTCCTAAATTTAGAGGAATTCATTTTTTAACAATATTTTTCTTTTAAAGGATTTTGTAAGATGATGGGTAGAAATTGAAATTTATTTTGAGTTCGATAATATTAATGAAAAAGAAATGGTAAGCCTTATAGGTAGCAAACTTAATTATGATGTTGTTGATTGATGGATTAATGTCCAATAATGTTAACTTCAATAAGGTAAACGCAAAATTCAATCATGGTCAAAGATGCATAAATTGTTGAATTTAAAATTTTACTTTGACTATTATAATGAGATTTTGTATAAACTAAATCAAAATTTGTGTCTATATTTTGAAAATTATTGTGAAAGTTATCATAATATGTCATAATTATTTAATTATGAAACAAGTGGATTTTGGTTTGTCATTAAATATAAATTCATGTATTTTATTTGTTATCAACTATTAATGAACATTCTCTTTTAAAACTTATTATCTAAATCTAGTAGATTTTAGAAATTTTGTAAAACCTCAATTGAGTGTTGGTCGTTCGGTACCTTTTTTTCCTTACATTTGTCCTATATTAGTTGGTATCAAAGTATATTTAGTCTGTATTGATATTATCTTACAGAGTATGAAGCAACATCTTTAATAACAATGATGGTAAAGGAAAAACTCATTTAAAGTGTCCTTTTGAGATTATGAAGACAACAAATTTCATGCTACAGATTTCACATATATTTAATTTATTTATAGGTACATTCCTAATTTTAAAGATATTTTCATTTTCGATGAAGATTTCTCTGTGGAAGATTTTATTAAATGATTAGTTGAACTTGATGCTTACTTTGATTATAATGACATTTTATAGGAAAAACAAATGAAACTTGTATATTTTAAACTTAATAATAGTATAGATGAATGATAGAGTGATACTTAATATTATTAATTAAAATCTATTAAGTCAAGTATTTGTTTATGGATAAACATAAGAAATGTAAATCATTGAATTTTATAGGACATCGAATTTTATAGGAATAATAAATTTGATGGTATTTTATATTTTGTTAAAAAGAGATTTAATTATTATTTTTTGTCAAACAATAAATTACATGATAATATGTCTACTCAATTTTTCATTATTAGTCATGTTGATATGGGTGTCCAAGGACCAATGAATTTGGAGTTAAATCTTGGCTACACATCGATAGATCAAGAATTAATGGATCAAAAGAAAAGGTGCAAGTTATCGAGGACATTTTGATTTCTTGCCAAATAATGAATTGCATAAAAATATGTCAATTTAATGTTCTATTGTTAGGCATTTTAATTTGAGTGTTCAAGGAGCAATGAATTTGGAGTTAAATCCTAATGCACATTAATATATCGAGAATAAATGGGTCTAAAAAATAAGGAGCATTAGTTATTAAAGACATTTTGATTAAATAAGTTAATTTCTTAAGTGCTTACAAGGAAACTACTAAAAAGAAAATTGTTGTGACAAAAACTTGCATTATAGAAGATTATATGATTGACAAAATTAAGATATTCATCGATCCTAGCAATTCAAAAAATGGATTTATCTCTTAAGATCTTGTTAATCATCTATCAAATTATAATGATTTTATTAGGATTGAAAAATTTTATTGTAATTCAACATTATTATTAATAAATGTTCTCAATTTGATAGAAATTTATGTGTAAAAAAATATTTGCACATCTAAGAAATTGAAAATTTTGATTTACTCAATATACTCATTTTTATGACATAAAAGACATTGATTTTTCATTATCAACTCAAGATTGAATTTTTGACAAGTAAAAAGATTTAATATAGCAAATGACACGAAGGATATTTTCTATTATTTAAATTTTGTAAATATTTTTTATTTTAAGTGATAATGTAATAAGTTGACTTAGTTTCTTTCTTTAGTTTTACTTGGTTATTAAATTTACTTGTTCGGTAAGTATTTTCTCTTATTATATAAATGGTTTTATTATAAATAATTATGTAAATCTCAAGACTATCATTCAATCAAGTCTCTTCAAATATCAAATATAAATAAAATTATTGTTCTATGAGAGATATATATTTTCTAGTGGATTCTAAAAACTTCTTTAAATGTTTAAGTGAGGGATCCGTTAGCGAAAATAAACAATTCTAAAAGAATAATTTGCATATTGTTTATACAATAAAATTGATATTTTATTGAGATGATTTAGTATTTAAATTTATACACAAATTTATAACTAAAAATCTCTAGGTAAATAGAGGAATATTCTAACCTAAATAAAATACTTGGTAACCAAGTAAAAGAATTAAATTAAACTATTAAATAATAATTAATGATTAAATATTTCAGAATTATTTTAATTAAATTAAAATATTTTAAAATAATTACATAAATTAAAAAAATAAGTATATAATTTATAAGATAATAAAAAATAGTTCCTATATTAGACAAATGGATGGACTTGATGTGTTTGGAAATGTTTTCGGAAACTATAGCAACCAACCTACACGTTCAATTTCACGAGTTGGAGAACAGTTATGTGATCAGCGCGTCCATTGATTAACCGTAGACAACAGTTTTGGGGAAAATCAAATGTTGATGGAAATTATCTTTGTAAGAGGTGTTCTTGCTTTGAACCTTACCCTGATCTCTTTTGTGAGATCTGTAGCTTAGTGATATGCACAATCATTGTTCTACCGGATTGAGCCTTCCCCTCCAGAAGACGCCTGGAGACATAGTCATTGCCGAGAGTGGCGGCAGCTGATTTGGTGTTTGGCGTTCTCGTATGGCTGGTCAGTTTCGGTGTGATGTGCTGAGGCTTGGGAGGCACTCCGCCAGACGAGGGTTTCTGAACTGAACAACTCGAAATTCTGGTCGAAATCGCCACCAAAAGCTGGAGACTATTTATAGCTTTGTATCAGATTGGCTAGAATGATGCCTTTGCATTGGTCTATCTACAGAATTAACTAATCATACTCTAGGATTAGAAAACAAAAAGGGCATTGGCACCACGTAATAGTTAATCAGTGTAACGTAAATACCACCGCAAAGATACTTCGAACGAAGAATTGTGTATGTAATTTCAATTGGAGATGGTACAAAGTACAACTCTCACTCATCTCTTTAGTTGCTCTTATTGAAGATACAACAATGCATTCACTATCAAATACAAACTATTACAAGCTTGCTCTAGCTCATGTAATATCTTACAATGCCGTCAAATTTCGTACAATCCAGTAAAACTGCCATGGGAAGAGATCAGAGGAAAATTGGAGAGGGAACAAGAAAAGATCACACCCACCCAAAATGACATATTTATACGTGAAAAGTGAAAAGAACACGAAAGAACCGCTCAACTAGGCACGTTTCAATTGTGCAAAAGAATATCAAAATCCCGAACCAACCCCTGCTGGAAATTCCTTTTTTAAGTCGATCACTAATGAGCTCATCCTCAACTCCGCCAGCCCTTGCATCATGAATTTCCTTGTCCACCTCTGAACTCTGGGGATAGATGGGTGGAGCAGTCGTATAAATCAAGTTTACATGTGTATTGAACAAATTTTCACATCCATCACCTCCATGTGGTTTACAGCAATCCAGCCAGTATAGCCCCTGGATCTGTTAACGCTGTTGGAGGACTTGTTGGCTGAGCTACTGGAGGTGCTGGTGGTGCCTGATCAGGTCCATGCGGTGCCATTGGAATGCTAACCAATTGCTCCTTGATGAATTCCTTCAGCCTGTGCACATTAAGAAGTCAGAAACCAGTGCTAAGAAGTGAGTGGCTGGTTCAATTAGATATCAGAGTTCGTACTCGAAGGTAAGAGTTGGGTCCCCTGAGGCAACTGTCATCCGCAACTGTGTTCTATCCGCTGGATCTGTCTCAATTCTAACCTGAAATTTTGCATTACAACATGGCTGTCACAAGAACTACTACATCATGAATAGTGTAGGCATGCACAATAAGAACATGAGGAAAAATACAGAACACATAACCATATAAGGCAAACTCCCTGAAAATTGTGTTTGATTCCCACAGCTCCAAATGTTGATTGGAGTGACCAAGCCCAGATTATCAGAAAATAAATCAAGTATTGTGGAAGAATTCTGGAATAGAGCAATCCCCCTTTTAAATTTTTATTCTTTTCATGAGACCTATGGGCACACACACCAAAAATTGACTCCAGAACTCAGAAGACTAAATAAGTTAAGAAGTTCCAACAGGGAAAATTTTGATTCCCAGTTATCTCTCAACTTCCCTTCTCTTCCCATCCCAACACAGGAAGTCAATACAAGGTGTTGTATGTTCCATAGCACTGAAAAAATGAACAAAAGCAATCCCTTACCAAGCAAATCATGGCCCTCTTAACCTCTCTTCCTCTCCCCCATCCCAACACAGGAAATCAATACACGGTGTTGTATGTCATGAAGCAATAAAAAAATGAACCAAAGCAATCCCTTACCAGGCAAAGCATGGCCTGCATACTCTCTGAATAGAAAGTTGTAGAAGCAACCAGGTTATTAGGATTTGGATCCTAAACACCAAAAAGAGAGTCAAAGAAAAACACTCCAATATAAGGCAAAGCAAAGGACTCATATAAAGAATAAAGGATGACTTACCAGCCCTGGACAAACCATTAGTTGTAAACTATTGAATAGGTTCCCCATTTCAACGATCAGAAGTGGTCTCACGCCTCTAACCTGTGAATTAAATAGAAATACAGGCAGAGTAGATATTAGTCACTACAGAGAATGTTGTTTAACACAGCATGTTGTTGAGGAATAAGACTGATCCACAACTTTAAATAGTGGCTCAGCTGGAAAAAACAGAATGGTACTGTTAATAGATTTTACAGCTATTTTAGTGCTCTAAAGGTTCGTGCTCACACAACATCTTATTTCCAGCCAATTGCACTTAGATGGTAATGGAGAATTCAAATCTTTCAAATAAGCTGCAATTGCAAACTAATGGGTTTGGCTACAAGATTCTTTGTTCTTCCTGGAAACCAAAAATTAGTTATGGATGATTGATTGAAAGAGACTTGAGCACACAATTCTACCAACTGAACTGGTTCAATAAGGTATGCCAGACTAAAGAAATGTGAATTTTCTTTATGACAAAACTTGTGCCAAACATGTGTCAGAATATGCATACCACTTCTTGAAGCTTAAGGGGTGGTCCCGAAAGCGATCTCCATTGCGGGAAAAACTCTTCGGCAGAAACCAATATAGGCCGAAGAAATTTGTTTAAGACAGCTGGAAGTCGAAGCTTGACATTGACCTACAAAAGGCCAAAATTTAAATAACTGAGGGTATAGAAAAAATCAAAAGATTCTTGAAGGTTAGCAAAGCAGAACTCCACAATCAATTTCTGAAGTACCATGTTTGTGCCAAATTTGTAGGAGAAGTCAAGAACAGCGACATCTCTGCTAGGTCGAAGATTCATGACCTCAAGTGGACATTGTACCTACAAATGTAAACAGGAATTGCTAAGAAGAATCTGTGAATAAAGAAAGAAAAAAATGGATAACTTTAAAGACATAGTGAGAACCATAATCACCTGTGCCCTGGGAGGAATAGTTTCAGGTACTAATGAGAGCTCCATCTTCAGATGAGCAGGAGGTAATATTAAGGCCTGAACAGAAATCAGTGGAGAAGTATTCTTGTTTCCCAAGAAAAGAACTAGACGTCCATGTTGTGTCCGCCACTCTGCTTTAATACCAATCTAGGAGATATATCAGAAGAAAATTAGAGTAGAACCTGTGAACTGTGAATACATTGCAAAGCAACTCAACATGGTGGAGGGGGAGCCTTTGGAAAAGTAAAGTAGAGAACTGGTACCATATCTTGAGTAATAAATGGGAGAAAACAAGGGGACAGAAAATAAGAATTTGATACCTGAATGAACAGATCCTCATACAAAACACCACTATCCTTTAAGCATAAAGCATAAAATCTTTCATTGATATTCCCGATGGGCTGAAAATAATCCAATGGAAGTAACAATGTCATATATACTTAGATTGTCAAAAACATTAAGAATGGGGGAGAAAAAAGGAAACAAGAAAAAACAAATGGCCATGAATTTGGCGGGCACAAGGAAGCAAAGCTCTTTAATCCTCCTTTTTTTTTTATGTTTTTTTCCTAAAGAAACTGATAAGATATATTGAACTTTACGTCCTGTGTAATGAATTTGTCAACCCACATATTGAATGTTTTGTCTATGTACTGAATTTTGCAAACCATGTACTAAGTCTTGTTTGAAAAAAGAAACTGTTCACGACTGCTCACTGCACCTATGAGTCCCACATCCACCTAGTTGTGCTCAAAGAAAAAATTGACACATTTTCTTCCAACCAAATAAGGGCAGCAAAACAAGCAAATCAACAATCAATTGAAGATTACTAGTCCAATGACTCCATGGTGTAGAAAATTTATTGTGACAGGAGATGTAAACAAATTTGCTAATGACAGAAGTCCAAAATTTACCCGCTCAAATTAAAAGCACATCATCTATCTGCTAAAATCTCAAGGAAAAAAATTGCAAGTTCTGCTCACATATATAATGTAGAGGGGAAGAAACTTACAATGGAATACACATTAATATCATACAACCAAGTACCTGAACAGAATTTGTTTGTTCGCCAACAGGTACAATGGCTGCACCATCTGCTGTACTCTGACCAACTTCCAGTCCAGAGACTGCAGGGTGCTTAGATTGGACATCAACTGCAGCAGGACCTTCAATAGCCAATGGCCCCAAAAGATCACCCAGTAAATCTGCTGAAGGAGGTTGAGGATCTACTTTAGTTAAACTTCCATTTGCTTGGATTGGTACTTGGTCTGATAAAGAATGCTCCTATTAATATGCACAATGAAACGTAATAAAAAATGAGTAACTGCCTGAGAATGTACACAGCACAGAACCTTAAGATATATTCAAAAAGAGAAATACTAACTGCATTCCCACTCATGCTGGACACCTGTACTAGACTAAGCTGGCCAACATATGGTGGTGACCCATCAGCAGGACGTTGGTCAGTTACAACCAAAGCATTTGACATTTGCTGCTGTGCCCGTGACTTGATAGCACTTTGATCCGCAGTATCAACCTCTGTATCTTCAGCTTTTTTAATTAATGCAGACTGAATTGCACATATTGAATACCACAGTTAGAATGAACTGTTTAAAACCAAATACTTAGAAATCATTCGGAATTCACAAATCATAACCACATGGCAGTAAGTTTCCTTCAACCAATATGTGAAATGAACACACATATGACATACCTGACGCTCAGGAAATTTAGGCATTTCAGCCAATATGCCCACTAGAGCTGCACCCTTTCTACTTAAGGCAAAATACTCAACTGCTCTCTGTTGTATCTCAACATCAATGCAGCTCTCATACCTACACTAATTCGAATTTGTGTGAAAATCGACAAAAGGACCAGCAAATAATGACCCACAAATTTGAGACCCATATATTTAAGATGACATGACAAAAAGTAGATCTTACTTGTTAAATATTGCCCAGGTTTGGTTTTGTAGATCAGGGTCAGGGGGTTGAGTGTGCATTAGGATCTTAGCATATGCTGAGAGTAGGATTGAAATGGTTGAAGTTCTGCATAGACAATCAGAGCTCTGAGAGATGGATCAATGGAAACTGTCAAGAAACCATTTCACCCAAAAGCTTAAAAACAGTACAATGATATAAGCAGGCAAAGGTTAGCTGCTCTTACGACACAGTAGGGAGTTTTTCATGTAGGATGGTAAATATTTCCTTTGGAGTACATCCGGGCCTTCTGGCCAGAAGGTGGCCATACTCTCCAAGAAGATAAGCACTGACCTGTTGAGGGCATGTCTTAGTGCCAAAATAAAGAGTGCATCTGTACTGTACAGTCCAATCTTTGTTTACATGATATATTTATCACATGTCAGCTTTGATACAAAAAATGTTAATGGAAAAAGTACACACCTTAACCATTGTCTCATGAACAGCAGGTTTGTTGAGATACTCTCTTGCTTTTGCTGCTGCATAAGGCTGATCAAATGTTTTTTAAGTCTAAGTTGAGAATTAACTGATCGAACACCTCAACAAGAAATAGGATGGATCTATATCTATTTTATGAACTTCTATATCACCTGTAGGTCTTCATTGTTTGTAACAAACTGTACAACACGAAACCATATATCATCACTCACAAAATCTCCAGCCTTGTCAATCAGCTGAAGGATCACATCCACATACCTGTATTTAAACAAAAAGAACACATAAGAATGATAAAAAAAGTGCAAGCTGTCATTTTGACAAAGAGGTAACTTAATCTTTTGGTAAGGAACCGACCAAAATCCAATAAACTCGATAGAGATCTGCTGCATAGACAACAACAAAGCCTTAATCTAGAATTTGGTTGGATCAGCTACATGAATCTTTTTTTGTCATTCCATTTTATTGTAAACTAAGTTTGATAGGAGTTCTAATTGTTCTATATTTTTCCTAACCAAAGATTCCCAAGTCAACTTAGATTGTCCTCTCCCTTTCCTCTTGCCATCCCTTTGGATTTGGTCACCCTCTTAACTATAGCAGTTGTAAGTCTACATTGAACATGTCCAGACTAATGCAAATGCCACTTCCTCAACTTATCTCCGATTGGTGTTACACCTAATATGATACGGATATGCTCATTTCTTATTTGGTCTTTCCTAGAGTAGCCACCAATCCATCTAAGCATTCTCATCTCCATTACACTTTTTTCTTTTTCTTTTTTTCAATTTTTGGAGATGGTGTTTCTTGACACCCAACAGTCACTAACCTTCCACTTAATGGGAATCTGTGGCATAAATATTACTAAATTCATGGAACCTAATTATGTTATACTAGTACTCTCAACAAGCACTAGGTATTTGAAATAAATAAGTGATTAGAAAGGTACAGATATAGCCCACAAAGGAAACATTATTTGTCTGCCACCCAATGATAACATGTAATTATGAAAAGCATGAAGATTGGCACTATGTATTAGCAGCTGTAAAATTCACATCCTTAATCCCCACTGCTAATCTGAGAAATTGGGTATCCTGTCTGAAAATGCAACTTCAATATAGGGTTCTCATCTATTGGTGAGCCTTAAAAATCCATGATTGACTTAAAGTCAAATGCATCCACCACATCCAACATTCTCTCTCACATCTTCCTACAGAAGGATCTCAACAGCATGAAACTGTATCAGACATATCTCATTTTAGTTCCAAGAATGAATTCATTTGTCTCATTTTAGAATTGAATGCATGTATATTGTACTTGCTTAGCTCATACACAAGCAGTCTATATATCTTGCACAATTTCTTTGCCTTACATTTTCTTATCTTGAACTAGGAAAAACATCCTCACCAAGACAAATCAGGCGCAAACTTCTCTGCAAGAATAGCAGCTTTAAGAGCCAATTCCTCACGTATTGCAAAATCTGCTGTGCTGAGATACTGAACATAAAAAAATATCAGTGGCATCTGACATATTTAATTAATCTGCAATTGCATAATTAGACAATAAGCAGTCCTTCAACTAAATTCCTGTAGAAATGTCATCCATGAAGTACTACTACCTGCAACAGTTCTTCCACTATATCCTTTGCATTTGAAACATCGCACATTCCATAAAGCAAATCAAGAGCACGCCGCCGAATACTGGATAAAAACTTTAAGTCAGCACAAGTTAACGAATATAGTTGACCTGAACAATAAAAAATTAGACAGCATTTGAGCTGTGCATTCACTAGTTTTATGATTATAAAGATAATATAGGCAACTCAAGGTGCACGTCTGACCCATGTTTCAGACCTAAGATGAGCTCCTCATAAAGTTTCATAAGGAACACAATAAGCAGCTTCACAAGAGAGGATATACCAGATTCCAAAGATAATCAATGCGCCAAATTACAAAGAGTATATGAATAAGCAACAAAATCCTGCAGATGACAAATACAAAAACTGCAAGCCATTTAACCTGATATCCGGATCTTTCAATGAGTTGATGATCTGAGCCTGATGCCTTTTGATGTTATCTTGGACATCTGTAACCATCAACATCCGAGTCATATTCTCCTGCAGAAGAGCAACAACAAGAAGTAATGTCCAATCATAGGGCTATATGATAGCAATTGAATCCAACCATCAAACAAGAGAATAACAGGTTCCACTTTGGAAAGCTTGTTTAGTTGCTTCAGCAAAATAGTTTGGGAAGAAACCATAAGACAAACTAGAGTGTTTCGGAACATACCAAGCCAAGGTATCGAATATTTGGTTCACGCACAGCAATAAATTTCCCAAGAAGGGCAACACACTGAGACATCATCTCCCTTTCTGCATCGAGATGCATGACCTACAATGGGTAATTCAGAATACAGAAAGCACAAGACCAAGCTTCTCCAAATTTTAAAACAAAGCCAAGAGGAGAAAAAAAAATAGAAAGAAATAGAAAGAGACAGTTCTTAATTTCCGCTCAATTGTACAAAGTTGAAATTAAGGGAAGGATGGACAATCAATCCAGAAATACAAACAAAAATTTAGAGAAATGAATTGAGTGGAAATTACAACCCAATGTGGGAGCCTAGTGAATGAGGCTCCCACAAGAGAAGATATACCAGATTCCAAATATAATCCAGATATGCAACCATTGTGGAGCCTCATTCACTAGGATGCTTATCTTTTTTTTTTTTTTACCATTTCATTCAAATGAATAGACATAACTACCATTAACTTGAAAGGAGAAGATTCATGCTCCTTTTAAGCCCTAAACCCTAAAACTCCTTGATTCATATCTCAGTTGAGTGTTGTTCTAGTACAAATCAAAAACTAAGATGCCAAATTACTGATTATGGAAGGTTGAAGCTATGTAGGGATAAAACCTTCTCTTGCACTCGAACAGAGAAAATCATTTTTCAAAGGTAACTAATATGAAGTCCTTTCGGAAAATAAAATTGTTAATTGTGTATATCCTTTGTACACTGGGTTAAATTCAGTAAGTTCATTCTAGTGTTGTCAGCAACCACCACACACACACACACACAAACAAAAGGGGAAAAAATCTCAGAAACAGGGGAAAGAAAAGAAGATAAAGAGTCAAATGAAAGTAGGGAAAATAGACAGAAAGTTGTCTGGCAAGTAACATATTCACATACTGAAAAGAAAATGTAAGCATTGAACTTACAAGAGAAAGGGCCTCAAAGAGTACAGCATGCGATGCATTGTTCTTATTTACATTCTTCACAACATCTGTTCCCATCAATATCCGCTGTAAGACCTGGAAAATGATGGTAAATTTCCTACAGTTAAGAGTTCCTAATTAAATATCAGCATAAGTTCACTGAGCAGAATCAAACCTCAAATAATGATCTCCTAGTGTTGGGATCTTCGATGGTTGGAAAATATTGAAGTGCCCTCATTGCCTTAACCTATGTATTGAAATGATGAATTATTCAAAATTCAATTAATAGCGAAAGGAAAGCATTTGTGGAAATATGAAAGAGTTGCTATCTGAACAATACAACCCATTTTCACTTAAATATAGGTAACAAGCTTTTCCATCAATATATCTATAGCAAAAATAGATAATGATGAAAGAATACAGACCTGAAGCCAAGGTGATGGGATACCATAATAAGTATATTCTTGTGGTATATCCTGGTTCCTAGCGAGTCGCTCTAATATCTTTACACACTTTGGAAGACAAGTCCAATATGCTTCATGATTATTTGACACTAGAGCAACAAGAAGACTTGTAGAAGATGTTAAAACACCAAGATCACGTTCATCCAATAGCTGTGCCATGCGATCAGCCCTGAAACATTTGGTGATAAGGATGACTCAAATTTATGCAGGTTAAAATAATATTGGTTATAGCATATAGAGCAGCATAACACATACCAGCCGTCTACATTTACGACATCAGGATTTTTTCTATACAAGCGGAGCAGGCATAATGCAGCCTTCTTTCTCACAAGTGGTCTACAGCTACTAGAAATCTGAAACCAGAAAATAATAGACAGGGGCATCAGATAAAGTATCCCAACTGTATGCCAGTAAAGATCACGAAGCTGTCATTCTTACAAGCAACTTTTGGACATCAGGTGCTAGTGATTCAGCGAATTCTCTACCACCAATATTTCCAACCTAAAATGAAAAATAGATAACTCAGTATCTAAAGTTAGTCTCAGTGATTTCAATCCTGAACCACATCATCAAAAACATCAAATTTAAAGGCAAAAGATCAAGAGAGGAGAGGAGGCAGAAGGCAATATCAAACAAGCTAACCACAGTAATATGCCAAACAAAATCTCAAAGAAAGGGCAATATGTTTTCATTAGCTTATTGCATATGCTAAAATAAAAAGAAATTTACATGCTACGACTGTCTCTACATGGGAATTAAACACTCATTAAACCTTACTAGCAATTCCAGTTAAGTTATTGTTGCAGGAGAATAGGAGTAACAAACAAAACTCAAAACTAGAAAAGTTTCTAGTCATACCATGGTCAATGCAAGGCACTGGAAGGTTTCATTTCGACCAATGATGTCATTGCGGACGGTGTTTATTGCTAATCTTAAAAAATCATGGTTCTCATTGAGCAAACATGATGTCACTATGTAGCCAACCTGCAGCCAATTTCAGCAAGATCAAAGTAAAAATGTAGCAGTGTAGTTGACTAAAATCAGATCATCAGGAACACAGAAACCAAGCTAGCACAATCAAAGATTGACCACCATTGCACAAGAAGTTTAACTCTTGGGGACAACAGGGCATATACTTCACACAGCACCCAATTGTATTGCCTACAAAGATCTTTAAGGCTCCATCACAACATATACTAGTTTGGTCTCAATTGTGAAAAATTCCACTCTTATCAACTACACACATATGGAGATCAATGAATCTTGAAACTCATTGTACAATTGGACTACATCATGCCATTGCAGCAAGAAAGGATGCTATTACCTCAATTCATTGATTCAACTTATACAAGCCAATAGCTAGGAAGTGATGCAAGTACAACTCTTTTTTTCCTTTTTTGATAAATCATGCAAATACAACACATTAAAGAGTGTGAAATGTATGTCCCTCAGGGGACACCCCAGTAGTTAAAAACTTAGACTTTCATCTAAGAGGTCTTTGGTTTTAATCCTGGGAAGGGAATATAAGGTTTGTGGCAATGAGATGTGTATCTCACAGCCCAAAGGGCCTCCTAATGGACCTAAAAAAAAAAGGATTGTAAAACGCAAGGAAGAAAATTACCTGCTTTTCCGGGTACTTTGGTGCGGATATTAAAGAAACAGCTTCCATATGACCAAAATCCACATCATAACCAAGCATATAAATGTAAAGCATCTTCCAAACATATTTCTTCTTTTCATAAGGAGTTAGACCCTGTTAAAACCACAAAATCCATCCATAAAAAATTGATCTCCCAGAAATTGTCACAAAATATTCGTAATATTGCACTAGTCATGTCATAAGAAGAGAAAAGGCATACAAGAACAAATAGGTATTAACAGAAGGACAGATTTTGAAAAAGGATTCACAGAAGTAAAATAGATAAAAGTAATTAAAAAATAAGATATTCTTGGTAATTTGATGGAGACAAATTTTTTAGCACCATTTTGTTACACCAAAAAAACCAAAACAGATATTACACAAAAACCAATCCCCAGGTGAAGCCAAGACTGGCTTATGTAGACAATGTGAGACATTAACAGGATGTCTGACATGATAAATCTAAATAGAGAGCTAGGGTAAAGGCAACTGCATCATGAAAAGAGTAGTTGAGTACTGTGCACACATGAGAAGCCTTTTAAAATTAGTTTTTACCTTTCACCATCAGAGAATTACAAGGGAAATAAGAATTTATTTGAAGAAATAGGAGGAACAACATATATATTTTGAGGATATTACTAGAACAAAGGGTCCATTAGGTAAATAGGTTGCCAGAAGTTGCAAACAAAAAATAATGGCAGCACTATGGAGGGTAGCATTTAAAGCACTTCTTTTGACCAAGTTTAGATCCAGGGAAAATCACTCCAAAGCCAGTACAGACATTTCAGACCGAAGATTCCCTAGGCAATTAATTCCTTTGATAAGACTATAAAGAGTAAGCCTTACTATTAAAAATATATTCCTGATGATAAGCAACAAACCCATGGAAACACACTCCAGAGTGAGGGGTTATACAAGATAGAACCTAAAAGCAAATAAAATTAATGTAGCTCATCAAAGAACTTCCCAAAAGGGCGAGAAAAAATAAATTTGTAGATGAAAATCATGCAAACAAACTTTCAATTTTTTTAAAGAGAAAAAAATCTCCTAGTTTAACAACTTAACATGTGTCATAAACTGAAAGAATGATCAATCTACAGGAGGAGATGTCATTGGGCATGGACGTGAAAGGATGCATGTACAATTGCATGAGAAAGATGAAGTCTCACTTAATTTTTTCAGCAGTCCATCACAATTGGTAGTTTCAACAAGGTTCATCTAATATCTAAATAGTAACTAGGTCACTAAGGATATAAACTGTTTTAGCCCATCAAATTGATAGGGATAACTTGATCCTTATGACTGAGGGCCCTTCCAGTGGAAAAGTTTCTATAGTGATAATGGCATTTATAACCTTAACACAGACCTTGTGTTGCCTGCTTTCTTCAATCCTTTCAAGATCATAAGAAGTGAAATTACAACAAATAACCAACACCAATGAAGAAAAAACAATAACAACAAAAAATGAGCATGAACATAATTAAGTTATTGCCACAAACCCTCTCTTAACTCAATAAACTACAGCCCTTCCACGTCCACTCCCCATTAAATTTTTCTTGCTAGATTCAAAGATAATAATGTCCATAAATCAGCAGCAATCATTGCCAATTTCAAAGAAACCCACAAACTCAAGATGTGGTACAATAAGGCACATAATCCAGCATCAAACTGATATCTCAACACCCATAAACCCTAAATTACAAACTCAAGGTGGGGTGACCTACAATATAAACACAAATTCTTACTAAAACTTAACTGGTCAATTGACTGGGATTAAGTCCCTTTCAAGAAAAAATTCTTCTCATGAATATAAAACACTGCATTGAGCTTTTAGCTCAAAAGCTTACAGTGTCCCGGACCCAGGGGCCATTTCCAAGAATGGATCCTCATCAGGAAAGTAGCAAGAAACTGAGATACGACTTAAAAGGTTGTATATTCATTACTATTAATCCATACATACCATATAAGATCTAATGGATTTAGTAAATAAGCACAGTTCACCCAAATCCTACCTTCAGCAGCTCTTCTACACTCCAAAAGCGAATAAAATTTAGAGCATATATAGCTCGTCAGCCAAGACTAAAAATTCCCTACAAAACTTCACCCTTTTCTTTAATCTATTCACAAATTGACTTTTTTTTTTTTTTTTCTGAATCTGGCAGTTCTCTTCCCTGAATAAAGATTTTGTAAAATATTCCTAAACATGTACAAGGAAATCTAGCACAAAAAACAATGATCCAGAAAAAGAATTCAAAATAATCAAATTCATTTCACCATTAAACAAAAAAAAAAAGAAAAAAGAAAAACAGAGAGAGAAAGAAAAAACTGCTTAAAAAAAGAGAAAAGCCCAAAGGAAAAAAAGAAAAAAAAAAGACAACAAAAAAAGAAAATTGAAAATTCATTCAGAAGACAAAAGCATAGATTAAAAGAGCATGCTAGACTCCCACACTATGTCATGAAGAGACTATTTCCGCGCTCATAATTGAGTAAATTTAGATAAAGGAAATTAAAATTCCACGCCGTTCAGTAACAAGAGCTCAGTTAAGCCAAAATCCTATTTGACTGCACAAATTCATTCTTCTCTTTAGCCTCTTCATAAATTCTTTCTGAGAAATTTCCAACAAAATCCGTTCGCAAATAACTATGATCCAAACCAAAATCCAAGCAATGAAAGCCATTTCACAATTCTCTACACGAAACACCACCAAAATTAGAAAGAAAAGAAAAATAGATAGATAGAGAGAGAGAGAGAGAGAGAGAGCCTAACCCTTTCGTTCTTGAAGCGAATACGAACGTTTCCGAGCTCTTTATCGACACGAAGGCGCTCTTGCTCTTTGTTCTGGCAATTTCTGATGTCGCTTATAAAAACGGAGAGACCTCTCATGCCTGAAAGCGCCATTTCCGTTTCAGATCCAGCAGGAGAGAAAGCGGAAAAGGCTCTCTAGTTCTTCTCGGCTCCTCCCCGGAAACCTCCGCAGATGAGATCTAATCCAGCAATATACGGCGATCGCCGACGGAGATCTGCGCGTTCAATTTCTTGAATAACGAAACCGATTGTCAGAGACAGAGAGAGACAGAATGCTAGAATCTAGAGAGAGAGAGAGAGAGAGAAGGTTGGGGTGGTGGACTCCTCAGCAATTTGAAAATGCCGACGGGGGTCGTGCGAGAGACCATTTTTATTTTTATTAATTTGCTGACGTCGTCTGTGCCGCTGACTCTTAAAATAAATTAAATTATCTAATAAACAAAATAATTACTTTGCTTTACTCTTTCTTTTTTTTGGGGGGGGGTCTCTGTTTCTTTGAGTTTACATATGAACGGAGAATTTCTTAGATGATTCTAAAAATGAACTCAATCCGTTTAAAAATTCTTAGAGAACTTCTTTAATTTTCTCTAGGCAAGAAACGAGAATTTCTCTCTAATTGATTTATTTTTTTGTATTTTATAAACCAACAATTTTTTATATCTAGCATTTTATGGTTGATTTTAGAGTTAAATATATTTTACCTTTTTGTGGTTTGTCTTTTTTAACAACTTACTTCCACGTGATTTTATGAGCACCTAGATTACTATAATTTCTTATTTTGACAAGTAAAATTGTATGTTAAAATTTTGTTAATTTCACTAATAAAATTTTGTCAAAAAGACATTATTTAAAATATAATTAATTTTTTTAATTTAAATAATAATATTTTATTTTATAATTTTAAGTAAAAATTTATATATATTTAAAATTTCACTATTTTAACTAAATTTTACTAGTAAAATTAACATAATTTTAACATAAGATTTAAACTATTAAGGTAAGAAATCACAAAAATATCTTACGATATAAATTAAAATTAGATAACTTGCAAAATAGACCAATTAAGAAAGGATAAAGTAAATTTAACTCTTAATTTTATATATACTTCACCTTTTAAAAAAAGTTTTTTGGTGACTAAAATTTTAAATATTTTTATTTTTATATTTATAAAAATAAAAAATAAAAATAAAATGAAAAGACTATCCTATATTATATAATATATAATTAAATAAGTCTCGTAGCACAAAGATGATATATCTTGATAATTTATATTAAGAATTTAATTTTAATTTATTTTTTATAAATAAAATAATTTTTCTTTAGGGTATTTTGTGGGTTTCAAAGATTACATCTTTTCAAAAAATATGATATTTATAATAATAAAATAAATTATTTTATTTTATAACTCATAACCCACTAGCCCCTTAGTAGAAAAAAAAAAGATAATTCATTTTTTTTTTTGCGGGTTACACCTCCTCGTGGTTTCTCTCCACAAGAAATGGAAAGTATATCACACTTGTTCGAGAATTTGAAGCTTAGAAGCCATGACAAGGACATGGTTGAGAATGCGTGGATGTGTCAGTCTCATAGAACTGGAGTGTAACTACAATATCAATAGTAAAATTAATGTCCTAGCACACAATATTTGTATTTCCTTTTATTTATTTTTTATTTTTTAGCTTTTGTCCATCGACTTCAACCAAACTCGAAACTAGAGATATATATTACAGATGAATTATATCACGAATGAAAAAAAATTATATTATAAATAAATTAAATATAATTTAAAAAAAATTTAATCATATAAATATATATATTTTAATAAATTATTTTTTAAAAATAAAATAATAATTCTATGACATATATAGAGGTATCTTTAAATATTTTATTTTCCTAGGAATGTGAATTAGCACCTCAGCTTTCCCGTCTAATTAACAAAAGATTTAACTTCCA
Organism: Bruguiera hainesii; assembly: GCA_023213295.1. Taxonomy (NCBI): domain Eukaryota; kingdom Viridiplantae; phylum Streptophyta; class Magnoliopsida; order Malpighiales; family Rhizophoraceae; genus Bruguiera; species Bruguiera hainesii. The sequence goes on from JAHOYR010000004.1 coordinate 3,781,445, forward strand.
AGAAGATAGAACAAAACAAAACATAGTTACGAAAAGGCATTTGTTTGCCACTCCTATTAAAAGTCTACTTTGCCATCAAGATTTGCTCAATTATATCCAATGTCATTGTTACCCCAAATGGCATGGGCCCCTTCTCCTCCGTGAGCAGCCTGATCACCAATTTACGTGTCCTATTCGGACATCTTGGAAGCCATCACTCGCTTCAGAAAAAGAAAACAATTACAATGAAATACATATTTTGAAATATTTAACTTAGTTTTCACATATAAAAAAAAGACATATATATAAATGTATTAAATAAATATATTCTTTATTTTCATTAATTTATTATTATTGTGTTATTTTAATTATATTAATTTAATTTTATGTGATTAAAGTTAGTTTGATGATATGGTAATCCCTTACATTTTCTTCAATTTTTTTTTCTTTATAGTTTTCTTCAAAGCGGATGGAACAAGGATAAGTTTACATTTACGTTATTAAATTTCTGGTTGTCTAGATTTGGGCCGACAATCAAAACAATCTTTTAATTAGAATTATCACCATTGAAAGAAGTTCGCAAATCGGTCAAAATCGTTAACTTTTTTGAACTTTTTCATTAACTACTAACATGTTACTTATGTGTCATCTTGTGCGGCACAAGTCATTAAGTTGACTTGGAAAAAAAAATGTCACATCAACATATATTCTCCCTCGAATTAGATCTCACCCAAAAATTCCACGCTTTGTCTTTTATGCTTTAGAAACTTAAAAAAAAAAAAAAAAAAAAGAAAACCTAAAATCTAAAGAGTTGAAGGAAGAAGGGCATCAAATTCCAAAACCCCATTTAATAAAAGGAAGATGATTGAAGAGAATTTTAAACCTTTGAAAGGAGGATCATAGGAAACCTTAGGGAAATATTATTTACATTTTGAAGCTTGTTATTTTTAATTTTAGGTTACCCATTTTGTACATAAACTACATCGATAAAGTTTAGTGAATATTTATTATTTTAAACACAAATTAAAACCTCGGATTGTTTATACTTATTAAAACTAAATGCTTATATATAGGTGTAAACTGACAACAATTGTAGTTGGGTTCGTGTGTTTACTGTTTGTCTTTCCAAAATGGCACAATGTGGTGGGCTATGTGTAATATTTTTCGGTAGTTCATTAGTGGCAGACTTGGACATCTCCTATGTATATGGCATTATGTCATTGACCTCTCTCCTAAATTTCTGCCACCCACCTATTGGCTTAGCTTGCTGGCTGGAAGCTATCAGTCGACCCATTATGCATTTTAGAATGGCAGATCCCATAATGTCATTTATCACTATTAATGCTGGCTCTCTTACCCGTGGGTGCATTAGCTAGTAATTTGTGGAATAATGTCTTGTGGATTTATTCATATGTCTTCAGGTTTTAATTATAAATTAACCAAGGTAGAGGCTTTGAGTTTTAATGAACTAGATTTTGAGAATCTTTTATATCAGCGGAGACTTCTTCAAAATTTTGTTCCGAACCTTATGATTTTTAGTTGCTGCTTATTTATTTCATGTTGTGTGATTTTAAGTGCTTCAATTAGTTTTTTTTTTCTTAATTTACTTCTTTTATTGGCTTTGCATTTTATTGGAAAAATTTGGACTCAAATTCTCCACCTTGATAGTTTTATACAAGGGTTATTATTGTCTTTTTGCATGAATTTTTTGTAATTAAATTATTAAACATAATTAGATTAGTGGCAAGAAAGAATCAATTATAGATATGACAACTACAAGGATTGTATGGACTGACGATCGATTTTAACTAAGTGTGGATCTTTGTATTTAAGGCATTGATGATGGTAAAAGAAGTTAGGGTGAGTTAAGAGAGAAAGAATGGTTATGGTTGGAAGGTTAAATGAAGCTTGCTAGAGACGAATTCATTAAACAAAAAAATAAAGCACAGATGGGATTGTATGAAGCAAAAATTAAAAATATGGAAAGAATTGATGGGAAAACAAACTAGTTTGGAGTAGGATTTTAAGAAAAAGACATTTTTGGGAGATGCTCTAGTTTGGGCTACAAAAAGTAAAGTCCATTATAATAGCTAAGTACTTTTTTCTTATTTGTCTATTATATATTTAACTCACATATATTAATATTTAAATGTAGGAAAATCCAACTTATGCAAAGCTACATGACAAGGGAATTGGCAAGGAACTTTACTCTGAAATCATATTCATAGGTACCATAACAAATAAACCATCATAAAAAGATTTGTCATTTGATATTGAAAATGCAAATAATGATAGCATAAACCTTATTGAAAAAATGGCTAACTTAAAGAAGGACTTTGTGGAGTCATTGGATAATTATATGTAAGGAAATAGTGGGACAAAAACTCCTTCCTAAGCCATTGCTGCAAATGTTAGTATAATAGGAATTGTGGGCAATACAAGTTAAGATAATGCCAAGAAACATAATAGGATAGAAGAAGTTAATTCTTAACAAAAGAAATGCAAGGAAAATGGTATAAAGAGGAAGCATCAGTTAGGTGCATTGTACTTGTCTGATTTAGTTAAAGAGTTAAGAATAAGTATGGATATGAGAACCTTATTCTTAGCCATAAAGAGACTTATAGGGATTAGCCAAGTTAAAGTATTGAAGAAGTAATAAAAGATGTTTTAACACTATCAAATATAATGGAAAATGTTGATCTTTATGTTTTTTGCACACTTTTTTTAGAGTAGGTCAAAAAGAGAGATGTACAAGACTCCTAAAACTCTAGAAAGCAATGAGAAATGGTTGCAATATAATTATGTTCTTTAAAGAAATGGATTATTGAAGCCTAGCACACAATAGATTGCCTTTCATTGGCTTAAAACTTTTTGTTTAATATGTTACTTTTCAAATAACTTACTTTAATTTAATTTTCTTATGTCTTCTAAACAAGCATATTTTGCTTATTTCATTGCAAATTTGCTTAGTTGAATATAAAGGGTTACTTTTTATTTATGGTTTTCTTTTATTTTTTTTTCTTTTTTGCTTTATTATATTACTATAATCATATATATTGATTTTTTCTTTCTTTTTATAGATCATGGATGTTGTTTAAAAAGTAATTATTAATAAAGATGAAATATGGAAAGCAACCATTAATGTAGTTAAGGTTATCTTAATATTATTAGTCATTTACTCACAAGAAACTTTGTATAAATTCATTTCACACAACATTAATATAATTGTTAGAAATTATGGAAGAAATGAAGTGATGTTTGAATATGATCAGGACAAACAAAGACACTTTTAACTAACCTTTGTTATCACTTGAAAGTAAATAATATAGAAAAGTATCCTAGGTAGAATTTTTATTATCTTTGATAATATTAATGTGTATATATATATATAAGTGTTGAGTTCTTAAAAAAAAAGAATTAATTATGTTAACTAACTAAATTTTGCCTAATAATTTGCTACATTAATGGTAATTAACCAAAATTACTTTAACAATTTGTTAAATTAAGCTAAAATATACACCAAATATTACAAGATATATATAAAATATTCTAACACGATCCTTTCAAGGTGGAGTATAGATGGTGTTAATGTTTAACTTGTTAAGTAAATGTTGAAAAGGTGCATTCCCAAGAGATTTCATGAATAACTTAGCAACTTGGTTATATAAGCGAATATGGAAAGTGCACAAATCATTGTTGAGGAGCCAATCACGTATAAAGTGACATTTTATCTTAATAGGCTTAATGCATTCATGAAAGGCTGGTTTAACAATAATGTGAATAATTGCTTGGTTATCATAATAAAAAGTCATTGGTGTAGATAATGTCGTGTAAATCAAGTAAAAGAAATCGATGGCACAATAATTCATTTATAGCATTCGTTATGGCTCGATACTTAGACTTTAACTAAAGATTTAAAAACAATTTGTTGATTCTTTGATTTCTAAGACATAAGACTTTCCTTGAGAAAAGAAAAAAACATATCCTATAATGGATCATCATGTCATAAGGCAACTAACCTAATCCAAATCACTATATACAAATAATTCAAGGCAGCTAAATGATAAAAGAAAAATACTTTATTAAGTATAACCTTTCATATATTTAAGAACATGAAAGGCTACATTCATGTATGGAATCTAAAGACATTAAATGAATTAACTAAAGACTCATACTAAATATATAATGTTTAGTCAAGTAATAGTTAAATAAAATATTTTACTAATAAAGCAGTGAAACTAACTTAGATCCTCTATTAGTTCTCCTAAATCTCTACTCAATCCATTGGAAAAAAAGTTGGCCAAGCCCTAATAAACCAACTTTTATTAGTAAATTTAAAGCATGATTTCATTGGTTTAAAATAATACCTTCTTTATTGTAAGCCACCTTAATGCCAAAGAAATATTTAAGATGACCAAGGTCCTTGATGCTAAATATGATATAAAGATGTTTTTTGATATAAGCAATGAGGTTGGAATCATTTCTTACAATTATAACATCATTGATATAGACAAGAATAATTTAGAGAGAATTTTTATACACATAAGTAAAAAAGGAAATGTTAGCTATTGATTATTAAAAACCAAGATTATAAAGAGTATCTAAAAACTTTTGATGCTAATTTCTTGAAGTTTGTTTGATCCCATACAATGACTTATGCAATCGACACATTTTATTATTACCTGGTCTAGCAAAACCTTGAGGCATTTTCATGTACACTTCTTCGATTAAATCTTCAAGCAAAAAGGCATTATTTACATCTAATTGATGTATATGCCAATGCTGAACAATAACCACTAATACTAGACATCTCAAAGTGGTAATCTTTACCATTAATGTAAAAATATCACGATAATCTATATAATCTATCTATGTAAAACATTTTGTAAGTTTATGTTTGGAATTACTTTGGTTTTACTAGTATAGGCTATAAGTAATATAGATCCATCAAGTATATTGACTAGTTTAGAAATAAAAACATGTTCAATCTCACTTAACACCCTATAATTATCTACTATATGGTCCAAGGCACTATTATCGATTATGCAAGATTCATTTAATAAAGCATAATTACTTGTAACCATTAACTCATTACCACTTATTTGATTTTGACTTGCTTTTGTGCCAAACATATTGAGTAGTTTTGATTATTGTTTTTTTTTATTTACAATAATAGTATATCTATTTCTTATGTTATTACTGCCAACTTTATACTCATTTGAATTATTTTTATTATGGCCACCATTTTTTTCTCTCTATGTTTGCATTATTACCATGCTCAAACCTACCTTGCCTGCCTTTATTTTGTTACAAATTCTAAATAGTCCCTATTCAGTTACTGTTTTAATTTAGGGGTAACCAATGATTTCAAAGCATTCCTTTTTTACGTGTCTTATCATTTTATAGTGCTTACACTTCTTTATGTTGTGATTATTTCTAGCTAGTTGTAGTCCTCTATCATGTTCCCTTCCAATTCCTTTGTAATTTAAATTCACAACAAAAGCAACTCTTTTTATTATCAATTTAGATATCGTTTTAACCATGTAAAGTTGTTACTCTTCATGTAGGGTGAAAAGAAGATTTTATTTAGTGATGAAGTTGGTTTCATAAATAAAATCTATAATTTTAATCTATCATAACTCTTATTCAAGCTAAGAAGGAATTGATGTCTTTTTTTGTTTTTCTTAACTGTTTGTATTCCTTTGTAGTTTCACACATACAGAAGGGTAAAGGATTACACACTTCTATCTCTTTTTATAAAGTCTTAAATCTTATAAAATATTTTATAATAGTCTATTTTTCCTCTTAAGTTAGATTAAAGATTTTCTTTTTAATTTTGTAAAGTTTGGGAGTGTTAATCTATCCATATTATTCACACAACTCACTTCATATCTCGCTAGTAATGTCGACACAAGTTAGGCTCTCTTAAATTTCTCAAGTTAAAGAATTACAAATCCATATTTTCACTATGGAATCATTTTTCTGCCATAGCAAAAGTTTAATGTCCTTATTTTTTTTGGCAAAAGTGTTGTCTCTATAGAACTTTTCAAGCAATGAAGTTGTTTCCTACAAATAGAATTAGGACAAAGATGAGACCAAGGTGATCCAAAGGATGTAGAATATATAGATCTAGCAAATGTTGGAACTTATTGCTCCCTTCTTTTTCCTTTGATTCAAGTGAAATTTCATTCTTTGACATTTTGATGGTTCTTAACAATAAATGAATTATATTTACTTTGATATTATATAAAAAAGTATATTGCATAGAATATCTATTGTCTTTGATAACATTAACATATATATATATATATAACTGCTAAGCTCCTCCAAAATAAGAAGAAAGAACTATGGTAATTAAATAAAATTTGTCTTACAATTTACTAGATCAATGGTAACTAACTAAAATTAACCTAACAATCTATTAAATTAAGGTAAAGATACCTATCAAATGTTACAAATATATATATATGAATGTTTATTATTGCTGCTTTTAGTTGACCTAATTTAATTAGGATTGTATTAGAGATATTAGTGACACTTAGTTTGTGTTAGAAAAGAAGATCAAATACTATTTATTGGTAAAAAAAGAGTTTAAACACAAAATATCATTAGTTGATATAATTTTGATATATAATTTATTTTTATAATAACGAATAAGAAAATATCCTTTGTAATGAGTAACTTTTTTAATATGCTCTCCAAAGAAAAGATGTGAACTTCCCCGAGCTACTTCCCGATACATGAAAACTTCTTACTAATAGATTTTTAATTTAATCTTCATTATAACTTCAATTTATTTTTTAATTTGAGAGAAAAGTATTACTTAGTAGATATTAAATATTCTCAAATAGAAGAATTTATGAGACTATAAAAAGGGAAAAGATATAATTTTCAAGAATTTCAACGCAATGACAGACCAGAAAGATTTGAGGAAACATTTAATCGTTGGTATTTGTCAATTCATAGTTGAATAAAACGATCATTTGGAATTTGGAAAGCTTAGAGGAGAGACATTGCGAACGATGCTGTCACACCCATTTGACACACACAAGAGACACTAGGGCGGTGACAATGATGACCTTGCACAATTACAATCGAAGGCAATCTACAGCAGATCCTGCGCTTGTAAGATTTGACCAGAATCCAAATTTAATACCACCTGATATCTTAACAAATGCAGACGAATTGCTGCTATTTTAATGCATGCAGAAAAAAAAAAAGTAGAATTAGAATTTATTTTATAATGGTTGAATTAAATATTGTTGATTTGAAGGACTTAATTTATCTATACTGTGTGTACTCATTAATAAGTCACCGTTTTCTCTTTATGGTGTTACTGGAATACAAATACAGGACCACTCGAGTTTGACTTCTTTTTGTGGCATACAAAAGTGTACAAAAGCAAATTGACAAAACAAACAAAAAACAAAAAAAAAAAAACAAATATTTATTGTAATAAAATGGGAAAATAATGTACTTAGTTTTTATATTATTTAAATAATAATAAAAAGCAAATATCAGTATAATCAAATACTATAATTTTATTTTAAATATCAACAATAGCAATCAACAATATTAAAAACAATCAGTAACAAGTAAATCAAACACCCTCACAATTTTACTTTTTCATTGCCTTTCGTTGCTCCTGCACCAGCTTTATGTTGCCCCTCTCCTCTAGTAGACGAAAAAATATGTATTCACGTAATATTTTTATTTTTTATTTTTTTTTTGAATTAACTTAATAAATTGAACTACACAAATTAATTATGTGTTCAAAAAAATTCACTATTTTAATGCATTTATGAATTTTTTTTTAAAGAATATTAATCTTAATCAAACAATTTTTTAAATTATTAACTTAGATCAGATATACACAATTAAGGATTTAATAACTCAAACAGAAATTTATTCTGTTTAAAGGGTAACAACTTCGTTAGTTAAGTAAATGAAAAGACAACGAAGAGTGAAATTAATTAGTAAAAATTGACGGAGAAGATAAAAACACCAAGCGTGGTTAGCGGTGCGGGAGCTTTACGAGTGAGGTCCGTATCCATCGCGCCCCGAACCGAACCGAACCGAACCGAACCGCACAGCAGAAAGGTGTGTTTGGCTTCTCTTAATTCTGCTGCCTGCGGCGCGGTCTCGCTCGCTCGCACTCACTCGCTTCCTTTCCAGAAACAGAAAGAAAAGCAAAAGAGTCCTCTCTCTCTCATTGGAATCTGATCGGTCGGTCAAATAGAATAGAATTAGGAGAAAATCATGCTCCGGAGCACAAAAACGGAGAGAATCAGACGGGCGTCCCATGCCGGCTCATGGTACACAGATGCTCGTAAGCCACTCGATCCTCACCTTTACCTTTTGACCTTTACGCTGCAGCGACAGTTCTCCAATTAATCTATATCGTATCTGGTTGAAAATTGCAATTGATTCATCTCACATGTGTTTCTTCAGCTTACGAGTTTGAATTGAGGTGTGTGTGTGTGTGTGTGTGTGTGCGTGCGTGTGGGGTTAGTGTTTCGGTAATTTTAAGCCGGACGGAGTCTGTTGTTTGTTTGCTTAGCCTTCGATGATACGTAAAAATACTGTGAAAGAAGCTGGGAAATTTATTTTTCAAGTTCATTAACCATCAGGGCCTGTCAAGAAACCGTTTAATCGGTTGAGCTGTTTGCTGAGACTCAGTAATGAATTATTGGGCTGAGAATATGAACAAAAGACCGACCCATTATTATACCTTTAAAAATTCATAATTAAATGCGAGAGTCCGAATGTAAGACCTCTTAGTCATAAAAGTTAAAGACCATATCAAGAAACCATTCAATCCAAAAAGTTTAAGTTGTTGGGTGAGACCGAAGAATGAATCATATATTAAACCCGAACAAGGCCTAGCCATTGAGACAATAGCTTTCCATTTCGTTTTTTGAGACATCAACGTGTTGTAGACGGATGGAGTTTTTTTTCTTTTTTACTCTTTTTTTTTCATAGTAAATCAAGTGGCTACTTACATGAGAAGCAAGTTGCATTGCTTTTATTGTAAAGTTGTTGTTGATCACTGGGAGACACTTCCCTACATGCGCACAGGAGGGTTAAGTGTAGTTGTTCTAATGTAATTTTACCCTCAATTGCCAGCTAACAAGTTAGTTGAAGAACTGGATGGATGGCTCAAGGCTGCTGCACTGCCCAAATCTCCTGAGGTGCGAGGCGTGATTGCTCCGTAAGCTTTCCACTGTCTTCCTTTCTCTTTTCCCCATCAGCTTTGTTGTCAGTTTGAGACTATCTGTCCTTTTTTTTTTTATTTTTTGTTCTTCTTATTTAAGTTTTAAATTGGCTCCTCTTGGCTGGGGAAGTTCAGGCATGCAGGTTACTCATATTCGGGTCGTGCTGCTGCTTATGCATTTGGAAACATTGACCCAACAAACATGTGCGTTGTGCTTTTGTTTATTTTCGCCCCTTTTGCTCTTGCCAAATGAAAGCTTCTTCTCGTAAATCTATCATTCTTTTGAGCAAGTACTTGTTTTGTGAGTGGCAGTCCCAGTTATATTTCTGAAACTTTGTCATTGTATTTCAGTTCTCGAGTATTCCTACTTGGTCCATCTCACCATTATTATACCCCAAAATGTGCTCTTTCAATAGCAACGGTTTACAAGACGCCAATAGGGGATTTACCCATTGATTTGGAAGGTACTGCATCTCTCTGCCACTGTGATGTCTGGGTGGGATATCAGTGGTGATTTGTCAGTTTGCTTCTTACACTGTATTGGTGCTAATTTTATTCCTTATTCTGTTCATTTACTTGGACAGAGTTTTTTGAATGAATATTTTGCTGGAAATTTGGGTAGGATATCATGATGTGATGGTATACTTAGAGGTTGACATACACATGCATGTGGCGCTTGTTTAATTGTGAACATTGGAGAATACACCTATGCATGTATTATATATTTTAGGTATTGCATTTCTGTCTTTGGTGGAGGAAATGTGAATACTGGATCTATGAGGTTTGCAGCTTTTAAGTGGTTTGCATCAACTTTACCTTGAGTTTATACACTAATGTTAAATGGTAACTTGGTTTGGTTTTTCCCAGATCTAGTGTTCTGACTACCTTGACATAGCCTTAAATTATTGTGTTTTGGTTCATTTGATCATTCTTTGTTTTTGTTCCTCGGTCTTTTAGTTATTGAGGAACTTAAAGCTACAGGAAAATTTGAGTTGATGGATTTACGTGTTGATGAGGCTGAACATAGCATGGAAATGCACTTGCCATATCTTGCTAAAGTGTTTGAAGGGTAAATTCTGTTTGAAACTGAGTTTCAGTCTTTTTATTTGGTTATTTCTGACTCTTTAAGGATGCTAATACAGCCACCCAGTCAAAGTTGTACCCATCTTAGTTGGTGCTGTTAGTGCTGAAAATGAAGCAATGTATGGAAAGTTGTTGGCAAAATATATTGATGACCCAACCAATTTCTTTTCTGTCTCCTCAGATTTTTGTCATTGGGGCTCAAGGTATGTGCTTTTCCTGTTGTCATTTTTTTCTTAAATTGTTTGCTTGTAATAAAAGCTGATGGGCCGATATCTGTTTTCCAGACTCCTATTAGCAATCCTCTTAGAATACTTGTTTTCCAGAGTTGTCATCGCCTGGCTTCATGGCTTTATTGTATGTAAATTTTTGGCAAATTGTAATGGTCATTGGGCTGGCTTGTTACATAGACTCAAGGAGTCTTCTATAACTAATATGATCAATTCTCTTCATGTATGTGTTTGTATGTTTGATGCATTAACTACAATCCTCTATAAGTATGATCACAATGTGCATATGTGCATTTTGGTTTATCAATTTGGAAAAAATAAAGATGGTAGTCACATGTTACTTGAAGATAGCTTCATGTTTAGAATGGATTCTCATTGTTTCATTTTGATGTATCTGTTACAGACTAAGCAATTTGTTCTACATGTCTCAGTCTGCCTACTGGATTTTTGCAACATTGTTTTCTTTTTTTTTTTAGTGGGGTTTTGGTATTTCTGTTAAAGTACTTTAAATTCCCAGATATATTGTCTGTCATGTCTTGACTTGCAAATTCCTGCATTAGATTCAATTATGTGCACTATGACAAGAAACATGGGGCCATACACAACTCTATTGAGGCACTGGATAAGATGGGCATGGATATAATAGAAACAGGAGATCCAGATGCATTTAAGCAGTACTTACTGGAGTATGACAATACTATATGTGGGCGCCATCCAATTAGTGTCTTCCTCCATGTAAGTTTACCAAAATTTGTTGAAAAATTACTAACATGGCATAGTCTTTGTGTACATTTGACATCTACTTGCTGTTCTCCTTTTATTCAACCAGTAATAGAGGACAATTATTTTCTTGAGTTTGAAAACAAATAAGGTCAGTTGTCATCACTTCAAAATATTTGGATGTCTGTTTTTCCTTTTTTCCTTTTTTCCTTTTTCCCTCTGTCTTTTCCTCCATGCAGTACACTTCAACCAATCTTATTTGAAAGAATAGTAGAATCACCTTTTGAGAATCATGCCACATGGGTCAAAACTATATTGATGGAGATTGCATACTGGCACTTACTGCCACCATTAAACACCTGAAAATTTTATTTGTGTCCTTTTTTGTGGGTGTGGGTCATGTCTCTCTCAAAATTTTCTTGTTCAATCAAAACATGGGTTAATGGTGGGCAACATTTTTTTTAAGGAGAGCTCATAGCCGGTATCCCTTCTCATCATTTGTGTGAAAGTTGAAATCCGCCAAAGTTTAAGTTTGAATGTTTTGGTTCCTGGAGATTTGTTCTGCATCTAAAATTCAATCTTTTCAACAAACATTGTCAAATTTTCCTGTAAATCAAAGTCAAAAGTGTCAAATTATTAAGAAAAAACGAACTCCATTTAGTCACCATGTTTTGTTTCATATGTATACTTTAGCTTTGTCAACATTATAATTGTACGAGGATAAAGTGTTAGAAACAGAACTTCCATGGACAAAGTGTTCTTTGTGACAAAACTTATGGGCACTTGTGTAATTAGAAAAAAGTTGCATCATTAAAGAACTATGAGTGACAACAATTTTAGCATTCTGGAAAGCTGGACCTTTGGTTGCGAAGGTTAGCTGGGTTGCCTATATTGCCAAATATTTTCCTGAGTCTAGTGTTATAGTTCCATCTTTTGCATTTACCAGCTATCTTTTTGTTGTTTGATTTCTAACAGACAACTGCTTAAATTTTCTATTGACTCTCCCTCTTTCATTTGAATGATGCTTTCAGATGATAAGAAATTGCTCCATGAGGATAAGGGTTAAATTCCTCCGATATGAGCAGTCAAGCCAATGCAAAACAATGAGAGACAGCAGTGTAAGTTATGCATCTGCGGCAGCGAAGGTGGATGCTTGAAACTATGGTAATTAGCATTTCAAAATTTACTCAGTGGTAACAGTCAAAAAATTCTGGGTTTTATTCATTGAGTGTACCATCTAATTTGGCACTGGGATTTGTGAGACTATCACAGTTGCACGTTCCAAGCTTACAACATTGAGAATGAAACTGCTAGTGCACTTTTTGCTTTCTTGCTGCTGAGGACAATCCCGCTAGGATGTTTTAATAGCAAAACTACCTCACGGCCATCTGTGGTTTTTGGTGGTGCTGGAGTATGAGATGAGTTGATTATTGGGCACTTAGGTAACACTACCTAGATGCTTAGTCAAATTGGCACTTTGGGGGATGTGAAGTATGCATGCCCCCGAATGTTGTAGTCTAGTGGTAATGCAACCGAGCATTTCATGCAAAGGTCCTGGGTTGGAGTCCTGACCAAGATGTCTGGTGAGGTTAATTGTATGCTCTAGCCTGCACTGTTATTAGAGTAGTTGGTTCATGTTATTAGTGGCTTCGGCCAGCGGGTTAGGCCTCCGTATGGTTTAATGGACACTGTCCTCCGGGGCAGGCTGGAGGGTAGCAGCTTTGCTTTTCCATCTCATTAACTAAGAAACAAAACGAAGCTAAAGGATTCATGCTCCCACCTCTCTGAGAATGGGCCACAGCGAGTAGCACCCTCAACTTCCCTTTTTCGTAGTGGCGGGTCCAAGAATCGCTTATGGGACAAGTTTACGTATAATCAATATAATAATATTAAAAGTAATGAAAAAAATAAATAATATAAAGACTATTAGCATTACATTTTTACATAAATGGTTTTTGTCTGAGGCAAAACCTTTAAAAAGTGTAATATAATTAGTCGAGTTGTTTGTGCAGAATTAAAAAATATTATATAAGTAAAGAATATTATATCTACATATTAGTGCTTTTGCCTTGTATTTTTCATTTAGTACTAAAAGTTCTTGTACTTTCTAATATTTGCAATTAATTTTATCTGTCACACATTATATATTTTAGAGACCAAACTAATAATTAAGTACATTTTAGATGAAACTATTTTAGAATGTACTTGAGCGGAGAAAATATACTGAAAGTGAATGTAGTACAATTTACAACAGTTGTAATATAATAAGTTAACCCTGTACCCTATGACAGCACCAGATCTGAATCAGGTGAGAGCAATTTGGAGCCGGTTGAAGCCCAATCTGTCTGCCAAAACCATCGTGCAAGATAGCACCACGAAATAATAGTAAATAAATAAATCTATACATCAGAACCCCTCAAACCAGCATGTTGTTTTCGTTCAAAACTACTGCTCCTTATAAACGCTGCTATGGAATTTTCATTCTTGCAATTCATGCTGAGTTCCAAATTTGACAGCTGGAATACAAAAGTAGTTAATCATGTCATAAAACAATAATAAATTTCGGAAATTAGCTATCTACTTATCTATTTGTTAGATTATTACCTCTAGGAATAACAGGGAGATGGAGCCTATATAAGCGTGTGTATACATTATATAAGAGAATATAGATTTCTGTCAAAAATTGGAGCTTAAGAGGTGGTTGGACATTTAAAAGTGACTTTATAAAAAATTTTCTTATTATCAAAATTAATATTAGATCCAAGTATTTGCATTATTCTTGTGTTTTACTTAAATAAACAAATAAAAATATACTTAAATTATGAGTACTTTTAAAAAAAAATGAATTTGAAATTGTTTTTTTCTCTTTAAGAAAACAAAAAGGGAAAACAAAAAGATTTAACTTATTATTATTTTTTATTTTTAAGAAAAAAATAGAAAATTTAAAATATATATTTTTTCTTTTTTCCTTAGAAAGAAATTTAGCATTATTCTTTTTAAAAAAAAAAAAATTTGTCATGTCTTGTCTCTCAATTGTCAAATAAAATAATAAAAAGTTGTTGATGGAAAAAAGTGAGATAATATTTAAATTTTAATTTTATTAAAATATTAAAAAATATTATAAATTAACTATTAAATTAATATTAAATATTAAATACTATAATAATCTTTTTAAAATTAAACAAATACCACCATATAAATATTTTACCACTTTCTCTCTAATTGCATAATTATATTATATTTATAAATAAAATACTTAAATATATAAAAATACTTAACAATTTAATTTAGTTTGATCCAAATCCTTAAAAAGAAAAATTAAGTCTTCCATTTAGATAAGTAAGATATAAGCAATTTAAGTTTGATCTAAATCCTTTCAACTTCTTAATGGTCTTTTTAAAAAATAAAAATAAGTCTTTTTAAATTTGAAAATGTTGCCACCTCAATAAAATAGCCTTTAGGTTTAAGGAAAATAAAATAATAATTTTCTTTATTTAGAATATATATATCATCAAATTTGAGAGAAAATATCATTTTTTTATTCTATCATTTGGATATCTTCTTAATTTATAAATTAAAAAAAAATAAAAAGAACAAAAAAAGTTTTTCTTAAATTTTTCTTTTGTTTTCTTGAAAAGAAAAAAAAAGAAAGAAAACTCAAAATTTAATTATTTTTTCATTTTTTTTTGAAAAACTAATAATTTAATTTCTTTTTGATTTTTTCTTGTTTTGTATAAAGGAAAAAAATTATGTCATTTAAATTTTCTTAGAAAAAAAATATTTATAATTTAAATACATATTAATTTTGAATTTTTTAAAATAAAAATTTATTTAATTTTTCTTTTAATAATCTAAGGTAATAAAATAATTCTCACAAATTATTCTTTGTAAAAAATTAAATAAAATTTCATTTAAATCTCTTGTGAGCTATTTCTTTGTTACTATCTATGAGTCTTTCTATTACTATTGTAAAACACTTTTAGTATAATAGTAAAAATAATACTACAATATGAGTCTTTTACAATTTTTGAATTTTTATTTTTATAAATTATTTCTTTTTCTATGTTTTTCTTTATGTATGATTATATTTATAAATATAAGTTTTCATTATTTTTAAACTTTAATTCTAACTTTTTTTTTAACTATTCAATGAGTTACAATTACAATATAATAAAAAATAACAAATTATAATATAAATTTTTTGTCATTTGTAAATTTTTATTTTTTTAATATTTATTTTTAAAATTGTTATGTTTCTTCTTGTTTTTTTTCTTTTAAATTCTAAACAATTTAAAAAGTGTTTATTATTAACTTTTACAATATTGCATTTGTAAAATTAGACTTTATTTGTTTATCTTGACTCAATTTTATTATTTAATATTTATTTAAATTTATAATTACTTTTTTTAGTAGTATAATAATTAAAATTTTTAGAAACATACTACTCAAATTCTTTATTTATTCTCTTAAAAAGATAAAAAAGAAAAAAAAATCCTTAAGTTTTATCTTTTTTAAAATAAATAAATCTATTAAATACACTTTTTTTTAATAATACTTCAAATTTTCCCTTTTCTTTTTCTTAAAAAAGATAAAAAAATTACTTCTAAAATTTGCCTTTTATTTTCTTAAAAAGGAAAAATGACTTATAATTTCAATCTCTTTTAAATAAAATATAATTAAAAACATACTCTTTAAGCAATATTATAAACCCGCTTATTATGTAAATCTAATATTAATATATGTATCTGTATATATACATATAGTATTATAACATATGTATTGCACAAATTTTAAATATATATGAATAATTGTCAATAAGATTCGAATAAAGTATAATATATACTAGATCTTAATTGAGTAAATTAAATTAATAATATAATTATTACTCTAAAACAAATCAAATGTATTAATATTTATAGAATTTAAATCTTAATTTCATTAAAATTGTGAATTTATATGAATACTTAATTAAACTAGATAATTAAAAATAACAATATTATATTATTTTAATTTTTTTATAATTTAAGTTTTTTATTTCATCATATAATTTTAATTTTTGGTAATTATTAATTAGTCAAATAAAATTTTATGCAATTATTTTTTTTACCTAGATGTAAGTGTTTCGAAATTAGTATATTTGAATTGGAGTAATTGAATGAAATTAAAATTAAGTAGTCAACAAAAATGGAATTTCTAGTTATGATTATTACTCATGGCAAATTCTTTTATATTTTATGTTTTTTATTCCTTCATAAAAAAATGTGATCATGATTAATTGGTTAGAATTTTATTTGACTATTTAATTATACTATTTAGAATATTAATATATAAAGGTTAGCACACTTGAATTATAGTAATTAAATAAAACTAAAATTAAGTAATAGATTAAATTTAAGTTTTTTATTATAATTTTTATTTTTTAAAATTAAGCAAGTGACATGATATAAATTTTATGTTTAAAAATTATTAAGAATTATCAAATATTCTCTTAGTTTTAATAATATAAATATAATATGAAAAAAAAATTGGTGACAACACGCTATTAATAATACAGTAAAGTGTGTGTTGATGTAATATAATTTAGTAAAAGAACTATCAAATTATATATACATTAGTACTTAACATTAGCAATTAGTAGATTAAGTGTATCTTGTTTTCTAATCTTCAAAAACCATGGATTTCTCCCGGGAACGCACGCAATGGAAATTCATAGAGTTTTTACATGTGTGACATGCTTTGCAATTTAGAATTTTGCTAAATCATTTTGTCTACTAGTTGAAGTCACATAGTAGAAAGCGTTTCAGAACAATCATGTAATGATCAGTGACGGCAGTTGGGGCCTTGTGCTTCAAGGGTCATATGGAAATAGTGATGCCACAAGCAGCAATGGCTCCTGCATTAAACCTTCCAATTTGGAAATTTTTAAATATCTGTAAGCATCCATTACAGCAGCCTCATTTTCCAAAGAGTAGATCAGACAATTTCATTTAGTGCGACTCCAGAGCTCAAATAGTCATTGAAGTGCCCCACCTTAGAACACACATGAAATCCATCTGTCGTATGCCCACCAAATAAATAGCAAAACTACACTATCCAATTGGATTGGATGATGAAGCCAGGCAAAAACGTAAGGCTTCCTCAAGGAAAGCTGATGCTTTGTTTCACCAACATGTCTAAACCTAAAGGGTTCTTTCCCTCAAGGAGTGAAAAGTATCTCTGGAAAGTTGTGGAGAAATTGATGCTGTTGTGCAATGCAATTGTTACAGAACTTCCTGCTACTGCACCCCACTCCATTTTGCCCAATCCACAAATTGCATTCCACCATAAATATTGTTGGCAAATCGCACGCCAACAGTGAAAGCCATTGCGACAGGTGGGACCTGCTTTGCCAACGGAGATGCCTCAACGAAACGTTCCAGCCCGTTAATGATTTGATAACGAGTATTAGAAGATACCGCGAGAAAAACACCTGATCAACAAGAGAGTTCAAACCAGGAAATACAAATTTTAGTGCAGTAAGAGAGAAGGCTAATCATGGAAGCAATTGTCTGCCTAAAACCTTAACGTATAACCCCGTTATTGTCAGAAAGAGTAGGCAACTAGTAATAAAAACAAAAATTTTTCCAAGAGCTCTACAAGCCACAAATAACAGAGAAAGCCAACTACATACACATGGAGGCCAAAAGAACTAGCTCCAAGGACTGACAACAATTATTGAGCAGAAATAGAAATCAAAACATAGATATTTGGCATAGATAAGTACCCCAAAGAGCAGCACTTTGAACAAGAGGAGGGACAGGAATGTCTTCTTCTGATTTCTTTATGCTTCTGATGGATGACAAATATAACAGTAAGCAAATATTCACATCAAGTAAAGATAAAATATAATGACAGCCTTTAGTATTACAAAAATAAATGTTTCTGTTCGTGACAACAGGAATTAACAATAAAATTGAAGGGAAGACAAGTGGAACATGAAGGAAAAGAAAAGATGAATGAGAAAGCACCCTTGTAGCAATAGACTTCACTAGATGCTTAGCTGGCAACTGCAGCAGATGTAACCAGTAAAGATTCCCCCAATAAGTGAAGCAGTGTGCCACCATTTGAAATTCTTTTCACCATTGACATATATTCTCATTTTTAACAAGAAGCAACTTGACTCAGGCAAGGTAAGTTTAATTATGTCCTGAAACAACTTGGACATTATATGTCATAATACTTTCAGAAACCCAAATATGTTTCTGCACCACCAGCGAGGAGGGGGAAGCAGAACTCTAACTATGAAGAAAGAAAGAGAGAGCCACAATCTAAGTGAGTGAGACTTGCACAAAGAAAGAAAGAGAGTACCAGCAATTTTAATATTAGATTCTTTTAAGTAAAGCTCAGTAATGCATCCATAACAGAGCAACCAAAAACCTTATCATATGGGGATGAAACAAACACAAAAAGAGCAAGCATCAGGATTGATCTGTACCGTTTGGCACTCATTATCAAGTTAGCAATGCCTTGACCAACTAGTCCACATCCAAAGCCCACTGAACCGTACAATACACCCTGAATTCAGGTTCCAAAATATGCAAATCATATCACAATCAGAAGGACAAAAATACTAGTGAGACTACTGCAAGCAATCTGATGTCCACATATGAAAAAAGAACAACACTGAAGATTTTTGCAGGAATGAATGAGTGTAACTTAATTAGCCAACCATTGGTAACATGTGGTACCTTATAGAAGTATGCAGCAATTCGTTGGGTCACAGAGAATGTACATCCTGGCCTTTCAGCTTCAAAAACACTGCATTGGAATGGCATACAGTGAGTTAAGTACAGAAAGTGTGGTCCTAGGCAATGGCTGAATGAACTAGCAGCACTTTCCCTTCCCTTAAGAGTGTGAGGAATTTGAGGTCTTGAATCCAAGACCCACCATACTCCCCCAAATAACGGAAATAAGGATATATGATGTCAAGTCATAGGGCAGCAGGAGATCCCATAAAGACAAATATTTTGAGGTATTTATCACTGTAAAGGAGCTTAGCCTCTGTCCCTCACAATATATACCAGGTCATGGGCCTCAGTTTATGACTTTTTAGCCTAAAGTGCCAGTTATTTGTGTAACTTTGCAGACAAACCATGTAACAAATACATATTTTTATAGAAACAGTTACACCATATAAAAAAGAAGCTTCAATCTCATGAAATAAAAAAAAAGGGGCAAAACCTCAACTTCTTCTAATGAAGTCACAAATGTTGATGATAACATTACACCCAAGTCCCCATAAGAAGTACATTTTGTCAAAGCACTTTTGAAAAAAAGTTGGTGTCATATTTACATGCAGAACAAAGATACAATCATTTCCTATTGAATATTTCTCACACATCCTAGATCTTGAGCTACAAAAATCTGATAGATACCATATTCAAATTTCACCATCTTTTTTATTCCAATAGCCATTTGAAACAGCAGGACCACTAACCCTGGAACTAATGTTTATCTAAGCTTACCCTACTTTCACTTATGAGAGCATCGACACAAAAACACAAACATTCATCTCAAAAAAGTGCATCCATACCAAGGAATAATCTGATACAAAACAGTCCAATATCAGGCGGCCAAAGCACACTGTCCAGGGAAGAAACAGGTACAACAAATCAATACAAGCTAAAAGTTTGCGACACTAACCTGCTGGGAAGAGCCGCAGAAGCCTTCTGTATGCTTCCAAATAAACCTCTTGAAATGGATGGCTGCCCAATTCGAGCATAAGGTGCCAACATGCCAACCAAAGCAATGTCGACAACGATGCCAACCAAAAGATCAGCAGCATACAGCTCAAATTCTGACCAGAAGTCCTTTCCCCTTTTCTGAACCTCCGCAAAGGTCGCACAACAAGAATCAATAACTATCTGCACCATGATTTAAATTGTCACAAAACATACGGAACAATGAAAACTAAGATAACCAAGCATGTTTGAAGCGGCATAGAACTTCATACAAAGGAATTCCACATCAACAAACCTCTGTTCCAACTTTGAAAAGAAAAGAAGGATCAACCAGCATTCGATTCCGCAGCATACTGCAGTTCTTCATTAAGAAGCCTAGCGGCCAAACAGACCCCTGCATCTCCCAAAAATTAAAACAAAAGAACCAAAAAAACAAAAAAGAAACAGAAAAAGGAAAGGCAAAGAAAATATTCAAAGGCAGAGTCATGAAATTGCTTCATTCCCTTGCAAGAGGGCACGGCATCAAGGCGAAAAGGGCCATCAAATTACGATAAAAAGGAGTAATATATGACAATACAAATCCAGAAATGGTTAAAAATTATGAACCTGCAAATCGAGGTATCGGAAGAGGAACATTTCGCGAAGGCCGGTGGTCTTGGCTGCCTCCAGCATGTCCGCCGGGAGTTTAACTCCCCGCGCCTCCGTCTCCTTCATCACTTGATCAAGCCACAGTATGGGGCCAAACTCTTTCTCTTCCTCGCTATCACCCTCTTGTCCCCCACCTCCGCCGCCGCCGCCACCGCCGCCGCCGGAGGAAGAATCTCCTTTATCCCCACCAGAATCATCATCATCAGTTCTCAGCTCGAAGCCACTAGTCTTGAGTCCCTGCTCCGAACCGGTGGCGCCCGCTACAGAATCCGAGTTGACGCATTTGACGAAGAGTTTGCGGGGGCGGAAGTCAATGTTAGAACAGAGGGTCGTTGGGGGGCGGGGGAGTCCGCACTGCTTGATTGGAGGTGGTGGCGGAGGAGAGACGGCGTCGCATGAGAAGCCGGTGAGAGAAAAAGAGTGCTTCAGGTTCAGCGCATGAAGACACAACATCCCTTCTTCTTCTTCTTCTTCCCGAGCGCGGCGGCGGCCAGGGTTTTAACTGGGCGGCTGCCAGTGCCATGCCATCTTACTCTTCTTCGTATTTGTGTAGAGAGCAGCGGTAGGTTTTGTAGGTATATGCAAAAATGGCGGACCCTTAACCACACAATGCTTCTCTCTTTCTTTTTGCGCCAAAAATTAACTGTCGTCGCCTGAGAGATTCGAACTCTCGCGGGGAAACCCCATGTACTTAGCAGGCACACGCCTTAACCACTCGGCCAAAGCGACGAAGACACAAGAGGTCTCTAATCAAAACATTTTAATCACTAAAAGTTTGGAAATGATGACTTTTGCCCTTTCTTCTCTTGTTTTTGGCAAAGAACTGATGCATATTCATATTTTCAACGTAAAAGGAATCTATTATATTGTGCAGAAAAAACCAAAAAAAAAAAAAAATTGCAAATGTGATAGCTATACCGACCACAGTTCTCATTTCTAACCAAACTCGAATAGGGACTGACACTCACCATCTACTAATTTAAATTTTGAATTGATTATTAAATAAAATATATTATAAATTTAAATATTAACTAGTTAAATCGATATAATTAAATAAATAAAAAATTATATATTATATAAAAATATTTATATATAAAAAATAAAATAAAATAAAATTAATTTTTTAATATTAATACAAAATATTTTAAAAAATATAATAATTAAAATGAATAAAATATAAATATTTTATAAAATTTATATATCTTAAAATACAAATATAATAATATAATTATAATTAAATTTCATTATTATCATCCTTTATATGTTAACTATAAGGTCATTTTCACTTCTTAAATTATTGAGAATGTTAAAAAAATAAATAATATCATATAAATCAATAAATTCATCATTTTTGTTCTTTCTTGATTAATAGTATTAAAGTTGACATATGAACACTTTTCATGAAGAACTTTCTCTAATTCTTCATAATCAAAATTTTAAAGTGATTCATCTTCTTCAATCCAAAAGTCTATCTTATCAATATATTTATAATTATCAAAATTATAAGTTTTCTTATTGAAATGATACTTATAAAAGTACATATGAAAATATGAATTAATTAAATATTATATGTTATAAAAAAAGACTAAATATATTTATACAAACACTAATTACCTATTATTTAATTTGAAATTATAAGTAATATAGATGAGATCATTAAATTTTTTATGCTCTAATTCTATTTTTTCTTTTAGTATGAATATGTTCAAATACACTTTAGTTCCTTTTACATCTGGAAGAAAAAAAGATTTGACTAAAAATGTGAATAGTAATTTTTTGCAAATTAAGAGTATTATACCTAAACAATCTCCACAATCTACATTAAAAAAAAATAATTATTTGATTATTGTAATATAAAAACATATTATACAAGTAGTGCAAAATGACTTACTTACCAAGCTGAAGGATATTAATTGAATTACGAGTAGCAATTTTGATATCTCTTGATTTCTTTCAAAAGAGCAACATCATCACTACAAATACTTTTAATTTCAAGCAAACTAAAAAAATCACTCATGATTTTAGCTTTCTTATAAAAGTCATCTTTATAAACAAAAGTAGAGTTAAAGAAATAAGTTGTTGCATATAGGTCTTTCATTAAATTTTTATTCTAATACTGCTCAATTACACTAAAAAAAGGCATATATAATCTTGTCTTTTACTTAAAGATACACTTAATTCTCTATACAATCTTGTACATGCCTTTATAAACATAACCTAAAGAAGGTTTTTCATCTGAATTAACAATATGTAACAACTTTATAAATGAATTAACAACCTTTATAATCACTAAGCAATTATCCTAAAATTTACCATCTAAGATAGTAACACATACAGTCTTTCCATCTGCACTCTTTACAAGTTTATGACTAGTGAAAAAATTGCTTGTTGCAAAATTTTGTAAGATTTATTTATGAACACAAATGCTTTTTAAAGTAATAAATGTGGTTGCAAAACAAATTAGTCCTAAGCACATAATTTCTTTTTAAGTATAATTTTTTCTTAACTTAGCTAAAAAATATAGATGGTTATAGATAAATCTTGTAATTGTAGTAACATGTCATGCAAGATCAACTATATGAGGTATTTTACTCATATCCCTTAAGATGTGGTTTAAGTAATAAACAGTACAAAGAGACTAGTATACGTGCTCATACCTTTCATAAAGTTATCTTCTAATTTCTACATAATTAGATATATTATTTGTAACAATATGAATAATATTTTGAGGTCTAACTCATTCTATAATCTATAAAAGAAAATTACATAAATTTTTAGCATCTTTTACAAGGCATTCACAGATTTGACAAATGAAATTCTAATAAAACAATAAACCAATAAATCAATTAATGTTCTATCTTTTTGATTCCTCTAACTCTTAGCCATAATTATGCATCCATTTGTAGTCCACTTAGTCCTATAGGTATCAATAAGTAATTGACATTCTTTTTTATAATCTCTCAATAAATTGACACACACATCATTATAAGAAGGACTTTTATACCCAAGACTAATTACAAGA
Organism: Bruguiera hainesii; assembly: GCA_023213295.1. Lineage (NCBI taxonomy): Eukaryota > Viridiplantae > Streptophyta > Magnoliopsida > Malpighiales > Rhizophoraceae > Bruguiera > Bruguiera hainesii. The sequence continues at coordinate 3,805,058 of JAHOYR010000004.1, forward strand.
TTAGCATTTAGAGTAAGTTGAAAACAAAGTGAATGCAAAGCATTAAATGAAATATAAGCATAAAAAAACCACCTTGCCCAAGTCATGTTAGCCTTTTTCATAACTTTTTTACTAGCCAAGACACTTCTTAAATTAGGTTAAACTCTAAGAGTTGTCCTCGAAGCAAAATATGTATTAATTTCATAACTAGCTTTTCTTTTTTTTTTTTTCCTTATCTTGCATTAATTTTTTTTCTTTTGACACATTTACTTCTACCATCTCATTTTCTTTCTTATCCAACTTAATATCACAAGGATCATCACCAAAGCTATAATCTATAGCCTTTTTAGCTTGTTTTTTCTCCTTAGATGCTTGCTTAAGAATGTTAAACATCCTTGCTCAAATATCATATGAATTTTTTTTATATGAAACTATTTGACCTTTGATTATAGTAAAATGATATTTCATTTTATGAATTCCTCCACCCTTAAAAGTATTATTACAATAAAGATAGATATAAATGAATTTAACTTTACCATTAGACTTATGCCTAATCCTTTCAAAAAAATGCACCTAAGTTAGATCATTCCTTTAATGAAAGGATTGAGTACAAGACATGGAAGCCATAAATTGCTTTTTAGATGATTGAGATGGGGTATTGTAGTTATCTATTATTTGTTCAAAGCTCAAAAAAGAAAATAAAAGATTTCAATCGATAATTAGACTGAAATGTGATTGAATTATAACAAAGGTATATTAAAAAAAAAATGGCACCAATGAGCTACCCTTTACCATTATAATATATTTTGTTTTAAGTTAAGTTCAAATTTTAAATTATGTAAACTTTTATAAAGATATAGAAGTAAGCAACAAGCATGAAAAGGTGTAGATAGTGCAAAAATGAACTAATAAGAGTGGTTAATCATCATGAACAAGCTAAAACTAAAGGAAAAGATCAATAGATGGTAGAGAGTAAACTAAAAATTGAAGTAAAATAGAAAAATTACAGCAAAAAGATTAATACTGCAAAAACTATAACAAAGTAAGGAGGAGTAAAAAGTGGTAAAATATAGTAAGTAAAATGAAGCTGAAAAGACTTGATTTTCATTGATTCATATACTCTATTATATAAAAGTTTTACAAAGATAAAAACTAACTAAAATGAAAACACAAAACATGATTTACAATGCTTAAAGTTAAAGGTATAAGTAAACAAGTTAAAGGAAGTAAACAATCTAGAGCATCACTAATTGAATAACATTGCAAATTCATACATAACTCAAAGTTGGGGATTTTAGGGGAGCTCTCTAGTTCCTTTATTGGTAGCTTTGGCACCTAATACCAGATAAAAAATACTACCATATATCAAAGTAGGTAATGGAAATTAGTAGACTGTAATAAGTTATAGTATCAATTACAAATCATGCAAATGTTTGATGATTATATGAAGTAATTTCTAGAATTAAATCGGATTAATCACCATAAAGTAATATATTAGTCATGCTAAAATTTTCTCAATATATATCCTTCACTCACTACTTTCAGAAGGCATTCACAATGAGTTTTTTTAGCTAAACACCAAATTGGTTGAACTCAACAAAAGGAATGCATTTTCCTAACACGCTTTTAATGCCATTAGAAGGCTTGAGTCAAGCAAGAATACCAATAAATTATCTAGAAAGGCCTTTTCCACTAAGCAATATAGGAATGGATCTATCATATAGATTTGTACTTATAATCATTCTATTTTTAATGAGAAATACTTAACACTAGAAACTTATATTTTAGACATGCTTCATTAAAGAATCAAGTAATTAAAAAAGAGAGAATGTATGAAAGAATAATTGAAAAAAGAGAAGCTAATGTAAACATCAAATTACAAAACTTGCCTCATAATGATAGGTAATGGAAACTTGTAGATTAGAGTAAGTTGCAGTATCAATTACTAATCACTTAAATTCATTCCATATCTGAATTGTATGAAATTTAGGAAAACTAAACTATACCTAGAATCTGTGGCTCATCAAAATCAATTTGTACCACCTCAACCTGCATAAACACAAAAAATGAAAAAATCTTAAAACATGAGAATAAGAAGCACTTTTATATACAAAATGATATAGATTCATTCTTTGTACATGGTTTAACCTCATAACTCTTTATAGGTTGATCAAAATTCAATCTTATTTGGTGACAATGGCCAACAAATACCATAATTATATAGTTAATTACTCCTCTCCTTCTTTATCTTTAAGGAAAAGAAAGATGACCTCACATTCTCATAAATGGTGTCAATTTCAAGCAACAAAGATTAAAATGCAATAACCAGATAAGGACAATGTCTAGTCAATTTCAAGAAAAACAAGCCTTTCGATCTATATCGATCAACCAAAACAAAAGAAATAGGTCATAAAGATCTCTCAATTAACCCTCTTTGTCCACTAGAAAATATCTCCCTTTTCACTGAACCAAATCGAGACTCTTGATCAACCCTCTTTGCCTACCAAAGAACAAACTATTCTTACCAAAACAAATTGACACTCTAGATTGGCCCTCCTTACCATTTGCCCATCAAAAAATGCCAAAATTTTAAGATTTTTTTCTCCTTTATAAGAAACGACATCATTTCAAACAAAGTGTTATTGTTTTCTTTTAATTGCTCCACTCAAAAAAATTGGTCCAATTCACCGATTCCTAAGTGAATCTGACTAGTCCATCAAATTTTATACTGATTTTGTACTTCTATTATTTTTTTTTGAATATTTTTTATTTTTATTTTTAATCTTACTTTATATAATAAATAAAATCTATTTAAAATAAAAATAATAAAATAAATTTACATATTATAAAATTAAAAATAAATTATATTCACAATACAAATGATTAGATATCTTTTTTTTTTTCTATCATCCAATTACATTAGAAGATTTACAATTTTATTTAAATGAATATTACACAGTTGCAAGCGTCAATCTTCCGATAAATTCCGATGTTTTTCAATGAAACAGAACAGTTCTGGAGACATGAACGTCATACACCAGTAAAGGAGAGGGGAAGCAAAATGAGACTGAAAAACCAACAATTAGATACAACACCGAAAATTGATTTCCCTCCTCGAAATTTCTGTTTTCCTGTTTCCACTCAGAGATGCTGAAAGCAGACAAAGCAAGGTGGTTAAATTGGAACCACAAGAAATTACAATCCTCCTCCTCTATAACTTGAAACCAATTCTGCAACAGGAAAGTAGAGGGACACTTTCCCTGCTTGTTTTTTCAACAATCCCTTTTTGGTAAGAGTCAGTTTGTTTATGTTAGTTATCAAACAAAGAGTGAGCTTGCTCGACTGATGTCCTTGGAGTGAGTCCAGTGCTGTCAACAGTGTGTCGTTGGGCATCCGACGGTCGTGGACGAAGCTTGCACCCAATTTTCCAAGCGACCAAGCACGGTGATCTAAGATAGCTATGCCATTTGGGTACCCTCCTCACCTCTAGCTTCATTTTAGTTAATTCTCCTTCTAGCTCCCCAACTCTAGACCTCATATTTTCCATATCTACCTTCAAAACCTGGTTTTCACGCACAATGGCCCCTAGTCCGTCTCTCTGTACAATCTGGCCATCCATTCCGGTCGGAACAGTGCTCATTGAAACTGCGGGGGCATTCTCAGTGTCCATGACATGCAGACAGGTGGCAAGAGCAGTTCTCAACTGCATCTGCCCAAAGAACAGGACTTGAAGGATGACTCGAACTGGTAGCCTTTCATTCTGGGAAGCATGTGCACGGGCATCAATGGAGAGCTTCTGGCAGTCAATCACGTTGCAAAGTTCTTCCTTCTCTTTCACCGAGAGACAAGGGTGTGCCTGCACTATGTCATTACTAATTAAAATAATTTAATAGCAATAAAATCCTTTATTTCATTAGAAGATCCAGTAAATTCAAACCTTGAAATATGTATCCAATGCCCTGTATAGACCGTCATGCAGTGACCTCGAGGATTCTGGAAGGGCCTCTGCAAGAGAACGCATCTTCAAAGGTTCCAAATTCACATCAGAAGCAACCTCTGCCATATAGTTATCTATCAGTTTTGCAACCTTTTGTAGTGGTTCAGAAGACAGTGAGGTTCCAAGGTCCAAGGAAGACGGAGAAAATGCTAACGTCCTTGGTTCTGAAGACATAAAATGATTAATGATCCGTTCAACACATTCAGTGTCATACAAAGTGTCGGAATCTGAGTAAGTAGGAATAAGAAGACCGTCCAGGGTCGCCGATTCAAGTTGCATCCCTACTTTCCTCTCCAATGCATACCTGCATGTTTGACTGACACCCAATATCAGAGCAACACGAAGCAAATCTAGTAAAAATCTGCAGAAGGACGTCCCCTTCTTCTCTGGCAGAAGCTTTTCAATAGCTTCTATCAAAACCTTTTGATCAACTGCAGCAGGCGTGAAGCTAAAACTGGCAACTGTTCGGGTCTCGCCGCTCTTGCTGCTCTGCCGCCGGCCCAGACCTGGTAGGTACTTCCTGGCATAATACATAATCGCACCCGCAAGATTTTCAGGTCTTGTAGCTCTTGATTTCATTGTATTAATTAGTCTTTCGAACAAAACGACACCGAGGCAGGAAATGTCTTCAAACCACCAGTCAGATTCTGTACTTCGGATTATTGTCCCTGTGTTTATTCCATTCCAGAGGATGCTACCATCAGGGCCCTGTAAACTTCCATACATCATCATGGGCCATCCAAACAAACTAGGATCTGGGCATGCCATCATAGATAGAGCATTTAAGCATTTGGTTATTATCTGGAGCTTTTCGGCCCTTTGCATAACAGGATCAGAACTCTGAAGGGCCAATATACAGTGTTTCCAGTTACACAATATGTTCCTGTGGAAGAAATCCTCTGATTTTGGGAGCAAGTTACCTTCTCCATATTCGCCAGTCATTTCAAGGTAGTCTGCTGCACAATACACCATTGCTGCATTTCTTGGTGTCAATTCCACCTTCATCCCATAACAAAATTTTACTGCAATTAAGAACATGTCGGGACCGCCAGGAAATTCTTCAAGCCTCGTTGTCAACGCCTTTTCCTGTGATTCTTCACATATGTGTGCCATTTTCCCACATTTTGACACCAGCGGGAACTGGCCAGCCAAAGGTTTCCATTAAGATGTGAAGAAAACAATTGAGAGTGAGAAGACTCTTCAACAATAATTTCTTCTACTGATAAATAATGGGGAAAATGTAGAATAAAGTGAAAAGGCACAAAGTAGGCCAAATCTTAGTCTCATAATTCCTGACCCTTACTTCAGTTGTAAGATAGAAAATTAACAAACCAAGTGCAGAATGTGCAGGCAAGAAATTTAAGTCACTGACTAATTTAAAGGAGATTGAAGCCCAATACAAGAAATATTATTCAAATTCTATATAGCTTTGTGAATGAGAAACAAGAAGCTAAACACGATCTTAACATATTTATTGTCCTTTCTACAAGAAAAACAGGGAATAAAACTCTATCATTTTCTATTTTCAAGTGATTGAATATCAAGCACATGTCACCAGTCAATCCAGCACTCATCAAACATATACCAATAATTTTAAATGAAAAAATCAATAGAAAATTCTTTGAAACGAAAACGACACATGCAAGCATACATTGGACAATTCTTTTTCATTAATCCATGAATTTGCATCTCAAAGCTCAAATGTGCCACACTGCATTAAGATCGCAAAGTTCAGTTTAGTTGGTCAGCAGGGGCAGGTTACATGACCTTCAAAAGACAATGTGTTTTGGTTCCTCACTGAGGACAAACAGAACAATCATTCTTGGTCACCGGGTAACCACAATTTAAGCCAAATTTGAACAAAGGGAGACAAAGTCCAGAAGTATTGTCAATTAAGTAAATCAATTTATTAAGGGTAACCAAGAAGTGGCGAGCTAGAACTGCAAACAACATAACGTTGTGTCGTGACATTGTTGAATCAATCACAACAACTTTCGGGAGCCTAAATCATTTTGCATTCGCATTCTTCTCCAGTCTTCCTATTAGAAGACAGCGGACATGATTGTGATGTTAAGAATTTAACATCTGCATTCTACTGAAACTATGTCAATCTCATGGAGGACAAAAAAATCTCATCTCATCAGGAGTTTGAGAGGGAAAACAGAAGGTGACAAAGATGTCATAGTGTACGAGATTTTTATACTGTCAAGTCGAGAGAAGCTTAAGATCTACGCATCATTGCCTTTATTTTCACATATACGATGTTTTTGTGACTTGAAATTGTGAATAGAGTAACCTTACCGTACAACAAGACGCGTCCTTCATCCCAATAAGTAAATATCTGCTTACAAATTACCTTGTGAAGATGGAAGTTGACCCCACGCACAACAACAATTACGTCACTTGGCAACCCTCCGCTGCAGAACCTGTCAAACCCACCGGATAACGAAGATCACTTTATTCTCTACTAGGAACTAGAATTCTCATCAGTTTACCATTGCCACCACGAAAACCAAGCAGTAACCAATAAAACAGTAAATGCCAAAAGGGTTTGAGAATAAATGTGCATACCAGTCACAACCCTCTTGATGAAACCCAGCAACCTTTCCAGCAGGGGCCATGATCAAGAAGACTAATCACAAAGAAAGAAGAGGAAGAAGACCCCCACTTTTTTACGCCTTGAAGTTCAAACATCCATGGTGGTGTATATATATATATAAAAGCGGGTGCACAACAAAACATAACATGTACATCACACGGTGTTTTTAAAATGGGAGAAAGAAGTAGAAGAGAAAGGCCAAAGACAAGAAGCACAAAAAACGCAGGTGGCTTTTACAGTGTAGTCATACGCGGAGCAATGGGCCTCTTTTACGGCTAAGAGAAACACACTCAAATTTGTGATTGGGCATCTAGTTTTTAACATAAGAACAGGTGGGGGTGTCTCTGTCCATGAAAAAATTGCAGGCTGGGTGAAAACCTCAAGAAGAAAGCCTCCAACCAGAACTAGCATCGGATAAACTCAATTCCCGGAAAAGAAAATTACATATGGTCAAATTCCTGAACATAAAGTTGTGAAGGAAAAAGGGAGAACGGATTGAGTTGTGTTTTGTCCGTCCCTCGCTCCTCCTCTTGTCCGGGACTTGGCCTGCAATCATCATCGAAAACTCAGTGGCCGCTCGGACCCCTTTTTCTGTTGTTTTTTTTTTTGGTCAAACACTTCACGTTTCACCATTTTTAAATCTGTGTCCACTTCTTTTTTCTTTCTATCTTTCTTTCTTGTTTAAATCGCCACTCCACATGACTTTCTTTAGTCATAATCAACCCACTCATGCAGCCATCCTCAACTCTAGTGCAGACTTAAGAGAGTGTCTTGACACAGGACAAACTAGGACCTGCAAACAAATCGACATTATTACTGAGGGCTCGATACACACACACACACACTTACTCACTCAAACAGCAAACTTATATCGAACTTCGAAGAAGGATGGTGACTTAGGTATGTTCCAGTTTTGCTTAAAATGTGTAACAAATGGGTTAGCTGAGCACTTTTGTGGCGACATCTAATGCATTGTTTTTCGGAAGGGCAATTCAATTCTCTATGCTTTCCCTCATGGTCTCCAATTTGGGACTCATAAGTAATTATGGTAATATTACTGATGCTTATAATAGTTACTTCTCTACTAGTTCTTTTGTTTCTGTTTTCATAATACTGGTATGATTTTTTTTTTTTCTTTTCTTTTTCTTTGGTGCAACATTATACTCGTGTGATTTGCTGTCTTTCTTTGAATGATCAGGCCTGCTACACAGATTTTGAAGCAAAAGAAAAAAAAGAAAACTAAAAAAAAAAAACTGAAGATCAACATTTACATACCAGCAGGAACAAAAGTAGTTTTTGATGAGAAAGGTAATAATACACTTCCTCCATTGACAAGGGTGGCTAATACAAAGAATGCTGATAATTCATCTTTGCTTGACCATGGTAAATATTGCTACTCCTTCAGTGAAAATTATATGTAAAAGCTTTAACAATGCAAAATGTGTTTCTGGGGCAGAATAATATTTTCTGTAAATTTACTTATGGATGTTAATTGCCCATGGAGCCTTTTAATAACTGTTTCCAACATTTTCAAATATTCGTCAGTCCTCCCAACTCATTGTCGTTTGGTCGGCCATTTTGACCAAATACAAAGTCAAACTGAATGCCCAGGATCCATTTGCATCTCTCTCTTTGCCATATGGTTAAACTTTTGGTTCATTCTATAGGCAAAAGAAATGAATATTACAAGAAGACGAGGGGAGAGTTAAATCAAGTAGATGAAGAAGATAAGCAACCAGACCCCAAACGCCGTCGAGAAAAATGAATTAAAGAGAAGATAAAGCGGAAGGAAGAGCCTTTGGAAGAAGATGAAGATAGAGACAGTGAGAATGGTTTTCCTAGGTTAGAAGAAGACGGTGGAGGGCACAAAACATAGAAAGTCAAAGACCTACCTTAAGGTGGAAGACAATGAAGGTGACGTAGGTTTTTGAGTACCAATTTCTTTTATTATTAGCCTTGGGCTAAAGTCCTGTGCTGTGCTTGGAAGTATTTGTTCTCTCATCGGCTGTCTTTTTTCTTATTTTTTGTTGATTTTTTTTTTTTGGGTTGATGAAGATTTAAAGCAAAAAAAAGTAATAGTAGAGCTAGATGTTCATAAAAATAATAAAAAAAAGAGAATTATATTTACTCCGTTTACTTATATTTTCATTTTTAACAATAATTATATCATTCGTATGATTATTATTATTATTATTTTATTTTTTTATTAACTCGACCATTGAAATACTGATCTTATAATTTATTTTTGACATTTAGTCGTATGTGCTCTTGTAGGATTTGACAAAATTCACTTAAATTTTCCTGTCAGACTTTTCTACTAACTCAATTTGAGATTGTCTGACACGTGTCTTTTTTAGTAAATATTTTTCATCATAACTTAAGGATACATAAAAATAATATGGTTGGGTTGGATTTAATACTTATAAAAAAATCAACGATAAATTATAAATTATAATTTTTAACAAATTCAAACTAAACACTATTTTTCAACATTCCGAAACGAAACTAAATTATTAAATTAACAATGAACACCTGCAGACAATTATTAATCATTATCATTGGCCTGCCTTGGTGAGATTTTGTTTAGGGCCGATGCTGTCCTGGTAACAAGGATTAGCAAGTGTTAGATCCGGGTCTTTTTTTATTTTTTCACCTTTTTTGTAAGGACGCCTTTTTGTTAAGGACACCGGCATATGACGAGATAGGGAAGGAGGGCTACAGCCCCCTTACTTTTTGGTTAAAAAGTGGGGGCATAGGCACCTCCAACCTTTTATTTTATTTTTTTGGTAAAACTAAGGAGTATTGTATTAGATTAATGAATAAGTATTTAGATATTATATAATTTTTATATTAAATAAAAAAATTAAGATTATGAATTATATAAATATAAATAATAATTTTTTGAAAAAAAAATAATAATTTTGTGATAATATAATATTAGAATTAATACGATTTTAATTTTGATATTTTTTGATATTTTTTGTCTAAGTGTTTTATTCAGAAATAATTAAGGAGATTTTAATTTCGGATGAAAATGTCAATTGATTTAATAAGAGAGAATTTAATGTATGAATTATATTTTAAATATAAATAATTAAGAATAATTCAACTTTTATATTTTATATAAAATAAAATAAAAAAATTTTAAATTATATAAATATATATATTGTATATCTTATCATACTATTTTTTTTAAAAAGAAGGTAATAACTACATGGCCTCCTATCAATCTTTTGAAAGGGCACCGCTGTCTGGCCTAACTATACCGAATGATCGAATATCAAATGGATGCTGCTTTATAACAATAAAAAATCTGAGATAAACCTCATCCGGGGCATCCAACGGTCCAAAGTAAATGGGTCTCCCACTCTCAGATAAAAATTCTGAGATCTACTAAAAATTAACATAATGAAATTTTCATCAAAATCAAGCAATTATGCAAAAACTGAAATTGCTGAATTCGCATTTATCAATCCTCATATTTTCAGTCGTTGAAGCTCCATAATATTAACTTTTAATTTGAGGTAGACTTGTCATAAATATTGATGACTTTTATCGACCAAACATATTACCCTTTTTCTGTATCCAGGCGTATTGCCATCTCTATCATTTTATATTACTTGCTTAAAAAAAGGGACCAGTAGCACCAGTTTCGACATTTAAAAGTGGAGACAAGTCCATGCTTGTGCAGCATAATTGCTTGTCATGGAAGCTGGAAACCTGGCTTTTGATCGTTCGTGGAGGCATACGTTTCAGAAATGCTATGGATTTATCCTACCCTTGAACAAGAATATCTAGCGGAAGAATCTTCGAGTAGCGGCAACTGAGAAGGATGCTTTAAAAGACCATCTTGCAGACTTTCTAGTTCTAGGCCAAACCAATTACGATATGAATTCTTTGTTTTAAACAAATAATTTAGTATTAACCCCAAGATTAAGCCGACAAAAGATATTTCAGCCGTGAGCAGAATAAAGTAGGCCGAGCTGCGTCGAGATGTTAAAAGAGAAGGGAGAATCCTTCGAAGCTAGAAATCAGAACGTATCTATTTAGAAATCAGCCACAAAATGAAATTGACCTATCACAAGAGCCCATCAAGTATTCTCTACAATCAGCAGTTATCGTAACAAATTGTAATCTTTTCACAAATATCCAAATGTAACAGAGAATAAACAGTTTATTTGCTTGGAATTGACAAACAAAAATTAAGAACCGAGAACCTGGTAGGGCGAACGAAATGAATACAACACTGCCCTGGACAACCATGACAGGAAAACCTCCAACTAAACGCCCCCGTTAGCTCAGGTGACATATTACATCACTAACCTGATAGACCCTAATATTCTCACGGGATCAATAACAGGAAAGAAATTCCATTCCTGAACTACAGTGGGCTATAGACTACTGACATGAAAAAGATTAAAAAAAAAAAAAAAAACTGTTTTGTATATTATCGGACAGAATAATTTTTAGGATTTTGCTGAAAAGAAAACTGTTGTGTATATTATCGCCCCGTTTCAACCCTTGTCAAGGGACATCCAAGTATCCCGCTTCCTCAGCTGGTCGTAGGCTTTCCCATAACCTTCTTTATGGCCTCGGAATATGTCCTATGTTGATATGTGAGGGTTGAATCGAGCAAGTCCCACAGTGATGTCTTGGGGTTCCAACCTGGCATAGATGCAGCCAATATGCGTCAAAATAGCATAATTATCAGATGCCCAAAACTACTAAAGGTGTGTCTGAGTAAACAAGGCACTACCAAGCTGCCTATTGATTATGGTCATGTCTGGAATTCTCTTGTCACTATCATCGTACCCCTCACCATAAAATTCCTTGGAGCTGATATCAATCGTTGGCACATCCAAAGGTGGTTCTCCAGTTATCTTAGAATAGACCTGTTTGAAAAAGTAAATTAGACCCAGTATTTTTGGTGTTCTTTACAAAAAGTCAGCACAATAATCCTCTACCTCTGTCATCATCTCAGCAAGCTGCCTAACAGTAACTTCATTGTGAGGGTTGCCAACATTAAAAATCTGACCTTTGGCCCTGTCCGGATTTTCCTACATACAAGATCACACAATCTGAGCTACATCACATGGATAATGTTGAGAAGGATGAGGGGAATAGCAAAAGATAATCAAAACATACAATCATCAAGAGAACAGCTTCAATGGCATCCTTGATGTAAACAAAAGTTCTCTGAGACTGGCCACCATCCACAAGCTTGAGTGGCTCATGACGTAGGAGAGCCTGATAGGAAGGGGGAAGGAAACATTTAAACGAAAAAAAAAAAAAAAAAGCAAAGATGATTATAGGCATAAAATAACTTCTTGTCCTTCAAATCCATGGAAGGAAAAATTGAACTAACATTGCTAAAGCATGCCAGAACCCTGGGAACACCCTCACTAGGGCCATCAATGCCAGGAATAAAGTCCATTCTGGGTCCAATCCAGTTAAACGGTCTCAGGATGGTAAACTGGAGCCCATTCTCTGCACCCTCAGCTGTAACAGATAGAACATGAAGTCAGTTAAAAGATGTGAAAAGTATCTTAAGGACAGCCATGTTACCGGACAAGGTAAATTACCATATATAAGCCTCTCAATCAGTTGCTTTGCACATGCGTATGACCACCTTTGCTTCTCAATGGAACCAAAAATACACGGTGAGGTATCTTCCTTTAGAACATAGAATGCAGGATCCTGTTCAACATGGCATACATAGCCAGTCAGGCTCATATCCTATGACAAGTACCACAAGCATAAACAATAACAAATAAAACACGAAAACACTAAAGCACTTGAAAACAGTGAGTTATCTAACAACCAGTAGCAAGGAATCAATCAGACAGAGAACAAGTATGCCCTGATCTGTACCACGTATTTCATGTATCTAATTTGGCCTACAAAACCCACATTTGATATTCTGGATTTACCTATGCTATCAACAATATATTTTAGCATGATGTCACTGATTATAAAAATACTGCTCCCGAGTCATTGCCACTGCCACCTGCCTGGGCATCAAAATAGCAATTTCTTCAAATTCGTATAATACAAAAGAAAGAATACCACACAATCCTAGGATCTGGTGATAAAAGTTCTCTCTCGTTTCCACATAACATTGTAGATGGACGTATCATAGCTCTACAGTAAGTCAAAATTCTATGCATCTAGACTTAGCTCTGAAATATAACATGTTTTCCCAGATCATAAAATCCCCATCACCTGGCATTGCAATACAGGCTTCAACATATAAAAATACAAGAAAAATTATTGAATCCTACCACCAAAATGGAGAACCAAGGACCTCACAAATCAGCAAATTAATTTAAGTTAAACATCATGTTGGTGCATGCAATGGCCAATGAAAGAACGATCAAACCAAAGCACGTTGTAATGCTATAAATGACAGAATGCGAAGGCTCACCTGACGGAGAGGGCTGTCCTTAGGAATAAAGGACCCAATTGTTTTCCCATACACCTCGCATGTGGAGAAATGAATGAGACGCTTGTTATTCTCCGAGCAGTACTTGACCTGATCATAACAGATGACCCAAATTTTTTTTTTTTTTAAAAAATCAACATCAAATCACAAAACAACTTCAATTCAATTTCAATTGACCTAACAACAACCAAATCTCTTCAATCTTCAACTCCTTTCGCAAAAAAAAAAAAAAAACAGTAAGAAAAGAGGCACAAAAGGTGAAAATGACTAACTGAAAAGGAATACAAGAAACAAGGAACGAAAGAAATATATACGTATAGAGCTAACAAAAACCAAATCTCCTCAATTTTCAAGTCAAGCCGAACAGTAAAGTAACAAAATCAGCCACAAGCGAGAATGACAAAGGAAGAAACAAAGAAAGAGAGCAATAAAATGCAAACATACCACAGGAAGCGCGTCGATGAAGTTGCTGTAAATCGTGTCCAACGGACGGGTGTTGTAGTCCGCCGGCGTACAGATCGCCGCCAGATTTATCGTCTACACCACGCAATTCCACCGCATTAACAGCCAAAAAAACTAAGAGAGAGAACAAAAAAAAAAAACAAAAGAAAAAGAAAACCGGGAAACAGTGAAAGAGAGAAACGAGCACGAGAAATGCGTGGCCAGAGAGATAATGTCCGTACCAGATCGGCCATCTTGATAAGGCCTTCGAGGCGAGAGTCGTGCTTGATGTTGAGGCGGTGGAACTGGATCCGGCCGGCCCAGGGGCCAGAGGAATCGCCTTCGAGGAGGTGCTTGATCTTGTCATTGTACACGTCGAGGGCCAGGATCTTGTGCGGCGTCTCTGCCAAGACCTTCTCGCAGAGGTGTGATCCTATGAAGCCACCGGCGCCGATCATGCATATCGTCATCGGCTTGATCGGCCTCCCGTCCAGATCCACCCTCACCGACGTTGCCATATTCAACCTTCGAAAATCAAAGAAACCAAACTAGGGAGATGAGCTAGCTGGCGGACGAAGCTAACGTGCGCGGTAGGTGCGAAGTTAAGGAAATAGAGAGACTTTCGGATTGATGGAGCAAGAGGGGAGGAGTGGCGCGTATATAAAGAGGGAGGGGAAGGAGACGCTGCGGCTGAGCAGGCTTGCATTTTGCTCGGGATGCTACTAGTCTCAATCGTATGCATTCTTGCGTACTCGCCGTGCTTTTATGACACGTGGTGAGATGGCAACGTACCTAATCTAAAGCAGTGTAGGGGTGGTCCCGGAGGATCCGTCTGTTCGTAGGCTATTAAAGTCAATAATCAAAATGCCAATCAATTTGATCAAGTGGTTGGATTACAAATTAGTGGAATTTAGCTCTTGATTCTCTCCTCTCTTTTTTTTTTTTTTCCTTTTTTTTAATTTTTATAAATTTATTTAATAAATCATTGATGAATACTCTCCGACAATTAACTAAAAAATATTATAATTTTTTTTAAATTATATTCAATAAATAAATTTTAAATAATAATTTTCATAATTTAATTTCGTTTTACTCATTTGATAAATTTATTTAATTTGTATCTAATAAAAATTTATAAATATATATATATATATATAATTAAAAAATATATATATATATTTTTTAAAATTATATATATATATATATATTTGTGTGTGTTTATTTTTTTATATTATAAATTAAGTTTAAATAATGAGGACTAATATTTTAAGGAGAAATTTAAACAACGACCAAAAAATTTTAATTTTTTTTTTCATTTTTTACTACACCGTTGACAGAATTTTAGAGTTAATGACGACGCAAAAATTTGGAATTTGCGTCTATAAAATGGTTTTACGTTTATGAGATTTAAATAGGGACTCAGTAACACAAACGGTATGAATACCTAATTTCAGTTTAAATTCGTTTATTGGACAATCTGAATTTGAACATGTCGAAAGAGCTGGTTTACAGCCCTACCCTCCGTCTATAAAAGAATAACAGAGGATCTGGCCGTTAACGACGTATCAATGTCAGCTGCGGTTGCTATCAGCGGCGCGAGAAGAAAGATTACGAACTGAACTTATAGTACGAGTGATGACGACGCGTCAACGCCGGCATGTGAGTGTGTGGCCTTCTTCGCAGTGAGCTGTCTCTAACCTTTGCATTCTCACATTATTCATCCCGGTATCATCTTTGCTGCCTCTGTTTTGTTTATAAAATATATTTATTAAAAAAATATATATTTTATTAATCTTAATTATTGCAAAATAATATCAACATATTACAATTAAAAATTTTGATACAAATAAATTATTATTGTTATTATTAAAAATATAAAATTTTTAATTAAATAATTATAAGATAAAATAAATTTATAGTAGATAATTAATGATTAATAAAAATAATAATAAAATCATTTGGTGCACAATAAATAAAATACAACTTTTTTTTTATAATTCACACTCCCTTTCTCAATTATTAAAATATTTATAAAAAATAACTTTTGTTTTAAAAAATCATTTTTATTATTTTTTTAATTTATTATATATATATATATATATTAAAAATACATTATCAAAAAACAAACAAAACCCTTTGTCTCTCATCAATTTCAGCGGGCGTTCTGTCCACGGACTAACCCCGAAGGAATCTTGTTTTCTTTTACTTTTTTTCATTTTTCATTTCTACGTTTTCTAAAGCCCCTCAAATGAATAACCCAAAACAATAATAATAATAATAATGATTCTATGAATTAGGCTTGGAGGAAGCCAAGTTTAGGAGGATCACTGTAACCCCACAAGCCTATGTATCGAGGTAAGGTCTAACTAATCCATCACCTAACTTAATAATAGCAGGAAAGGCTGGACAGACTTCCTAAAAATACCTAACTAAATAGATGAGGAACGCCCTTAGCTTGCAAACATCCATTCTCGTTTACATGTTCAAAGGAAACACCCCAATTGAACATATTTTTGTAATCAGCTAAGCCTACTCCTCCTCCAGGCTGTGCTTGAATTCTTTCGTCTCCTGGCACAACCACTGCCAATTGCCAAAGGCAGAAAAAATTATTGTTGGAACTTATCTGATAATAATGAGAAATTATTGAGTTCCATTACATGCATATAGAAATTTAACATGCCGTTGACAAGAGATGGGTATTTTTTCACATTCATATATATATTTATAGACCAAATGATTGTCCATTTTATTTTTTGTTAGCTTTTAATTTTTCAATAAAAAATATACACTGAGTATGTTTCTCTCTCTCTCTCTCTCTCTTTTTTAATTTTTTTTTATTTTTATGTGCATTATAGAATTGTGCATGGTTCAATTAATTAAATCAAACCGTGAAAATTATAACTAAATTAAAAATTTCAGTAATTCAAATTGAAAATCGTTCATTAATCAAGAATTTAATAAAAAATAAAATAACATTTTAATCATATCCAATTAATTATAATTTTTTAATATAAAAAAATTTAAAAAAAAATTAATTTTTATTAAATTAATTCAGTTAATAAAAAATTCAATTCAATTTAATTTTAACGGTTAACCCAAATTTCTAATTTTTTTTTAAAAAAAAACTCTAACATGCATATTTATATTCAAAATTATTACTACTAACAATATATTTTAATAAAAATTTTGAATTTATTATGAGAGTATAATTCTTTAAAAATCGGTTTTTCTTGGCTCATATAGATTATTGAATGGATTAATTTTAATTAATTTATTTGTGGCTTTTCATTGATTTACTAAATAAAAAGTTGACTCACCGTGTCAATGATTGAACTAACAATTCAATTCAAACCTGGGTTAATCCATTTTTGCTTTTTAGTACCTTTTGGATTAGTTCCCAAAAAAAGAAAAGAAAAAAAAAAGAATCATAAAATTTGCGACCTTCTTTTGTAAAAAAATTTGCATGGACTATAGTTTGTAACAGTACGATCTATGGACTAACATTTGTTGTCAATTAAACACTCTTTCTTTCAAGAAAGTCAAATTTTTCGTGTAACTCAAAATCAAATCTTGACAGCAGAAACAAAACCGAATGAACAATCAATTTATAGCTTCATCTATACACACAAGAAGACTTTTGTTTGGTTGCCGAGAAACTTGTCCCCCTTAATTTTCTGGGGCTGACTTAAGTCCAATAACAATAAACACTCATTTTTTACTATTCGATAAGTAATACTAGACGCCAAATTATTGCAGTCAGCATGTTCAATTTGTCTCATTTTCTCTTCAACTGTGCTATGCACTGCTCTTGTTTTTCACTTTAACTCAAGTGAACCTTAAAAGTAGAGCAAATTCGTGGAAACCATCAAAGTTGCAATAACGTGATATTGACAATCCACAGTCTTAGGCTCTACCTTGTTTATATGCAATTAAAATGAAAGAATCATTACCGTGAAATTGACCTCTTTCAGGACACATCCGAGAGAAGCAAATCACCATAGGATAGCCCTTTCGCGGTTGTCCAACATCCCGCAAGCATTAAGTTATCCTAGCACCGTACGTATCTCCAATAACAGAATGAAAAATGAAAGGTGGTTTCATCAATTGCCCTTTGCACTGCTGTTGTTGGTGGGAAGACAACCTTGATATCCATCATCCGGATGCTGAATTCTGTATTTACCTGTATAACGGGCATGGCCACAAAATTGCACAGTTTCTTCAGACAATCTAAGAATTCTAGCAGTTGAAGTCAAGTGGTCCCAAAGATTGTGGACAAAAAACAATTACATTGGAACAAACACAGAAGGGTCATCCATAATCAACCGCCAATCTGATGGGTCCAAATCAATTATTGTCTCCACTGCAAATCCAAGTTGGTTCTAAAACAAGATTTCAACCTCACTTGATAAGAAGCAAGCGAGCAGAATGAGGGAATTATATGCATTCATACTTTTGTCTGAACACTGTTCAGGATTGGTGCTTCGCAAGAGAATACATGTAGGAGCAAGAGACATGGGAATTCGTCTACTGTAAGGACCAAGGATAGTCATTCGCTGCTTTTCTCTAAACACAAGCATGGAATACTGTATCTTCAGGCGCCATAAAGAATGAAAATTGGCATGATTGGTTCAAAGAATGGAGGACATTCAATTCTACATGCCAACAAAGGTTAGGGTTCAGATATACTCGAAAACAATAAAAAAAAAAAACAAGTTTAGTACAATCTAAACCTCAATAGAAACTAGCAAAGTTTTGAATGAAGAAAGGGGTATGATGTGTACCACGATCCGGAGGAGGACGACGGCAGAAAAATCCAGCTGAAAGTAAAGCCTCCACAAGCTCAAAATCCTTGCGCTGCAAGATAGAGCTAAATGTCACGGGTCATTACCTTTTCTTTAAAAATCAACCTGTTAAAATATATAATACTTATACACTCTACAAGATACAAAACTAAATATTACGGGTTATCAGTATTCACACTTATACGACTCTATAAGATATAAAATTAAATATCACATCACAAATTATTACTTTTTCTCTAAAAATCAATTTGTTGGAATATATAATACTCATATTTATATAATTCAAAATTTTTTTTTTTTTATCCGATATAAAATATGAAAATTGGGTTACAACCTCGGATATAATCTATCTATAATATTTTCTTTCATTGAATCTATCGATATTTTCGTCGGAATTAGAGTCTCTTTGCTTATTTCTCTGTAAAATACTTGGTAAGAAATATCAGAATCGGGTCAAATTGGCTCTGATACCACTTATTAAAGAGTTATTATCTTTTTCTAAAAAGGCAATCTAATAAAGTGTATAATCCAGAATCTCTTTTTTTTTTTTTTTTTATAATATGAGATGTGAAAATCGAATTATAACTAATCTGTCCTTAATCAGACATAGCTCGTCCGAGACATAGCTCGTCCGAGACATAAAGCCATAGCTCGTCCGAGACATAAAGCCATAAGTAGTAAATGCTGCCAAGAGTTCACACCTAAGAGTTAGACGAAGAGAAAAAAAGGGAAGGAAAGGGATTGAGGAAAGAAAATAAAATAAATGAAAGGAGGGAAACAAATGAACATTTGTTTTGTTATAGTGGGCTAATGCTCTTTCTGTACATTCAGTGTCTTGTTGTACCACTCTTCAAAATCAAAAGTTCTCGTGGAGAGCTCTGAATACCAATAAGATTGGGAAGGAAGAGTTACCTCGCCGTGATAAGATTGACTTTACATCGGAAGAAGCTTTGTCAATGTCCTCAAAGACACTCCAATATCCATTCAGAACAGCGCGAGGAAAAGATAACAAATAGACTGGCAAAAATCCATTTCTATCTTATTTCGTGAGTTTGCTTTTTCTGCACAACTACATCAAAATTATGCGGGAATTCCGTAGCTTTCTGATAACATGCATGGACAAGATAAGAAGGTTTAATAAGGTTACAATTCTAAGAAAATCAGATTGAGCTAATATTAAGTTGGAAGATTAAGGACATTTTCCTCTTAAATAGATACCTTCGCGCCTAGCATCCCGAGCCAATCTGCTCACAAGTGCAGTTTTCCAGAACCGGCAGCTGATCACCAACCGATTTTTAACGCCTAAGCCCGCGAATAAAGTTCTTCATTTTTCATTTAAAATTATAGACTTAGCATTTCAACACCAGATTGCTTGTTGTTAAAGCACAACAACTATGTAGCAAATCCAGTGGTCGTTCATAAAACGTTGCAATAAATTTGTGCAAAAGACATTGAAATGTCCTGATTATAAAGTTATCTGTGGTAATGGATATCATTTCACGCATATGCAGAAGGTATGGGCAAACGAGTCCATTGTCGGAGCTTTATATGGCGGCGCTCTCACAAGGAATTTAAAAGCATTTGACATGCGAGAACAACAAAGCACTGTTGATAACACCTCATTGGTTGATGGCTTATAATCTCGTAATAAATTCATGCTCCTTCGAGTTATGATACAACAAGCAAGGTCTTGCACCCCATGGAAAACATTATTTTTCGTGCTGCTAAAACTAAAATAAAGTGGGGCACTATACTTTTTTAACTATTTCCCTCCAGAACATGGTCAGTTAGAGACTATACTGAATGGTGACACCATGGAAAAAAAAAATCCTGGAGCACAATTGCAAGCCTCTAATACGCCTGGAGCATGTCCCAGTGTTAAAGAATCAGCACGTTTAAATATGTTTCACAAAGAATAGTTCTTCGAAAACGTACATCCATACGTGCCTGCATGTAGTACTAAATAACTCAAGCAAATACGATCAGAGGATAGAATAGCATTTACAAAGACATGATTACCATATTTAACCAGGAAAAAAATCTTTCCACAATAGGAGTCCCCTGGAACTTAACATTGGGGATCAATGACTCGATGGGTTTTTGGAGAACACATACCAGTAAGGGCAACTCTTGCTTATACAATGAGCAACACCCAAAAGATCAACGTTGTGACTTATGCTACTGGTCTCCACGAGAAACTTATGCAACATGCACAAGAATGAAAATAATATCAGCATACATTCATAAAGAGTTATCCAAGTCGACAACGCGTCAGAAAGCCAGACTAGCAAACTCGTGAAGCTTTACACCCCTCCGACTTCGATCATAATTCTCAACTAAATATACAAATTAATCACCGAGAGGATCTCTTGGTTTTGCAACCATATCATCTATGTTTGAGCCGAGGTTGCACTGGCGGAGCAAGGCCACAACTCTATCAACAATTTTGTGAGCTGTTGGTCGGAAACACCCTATCATGTGCCCCTGGACAACCCATAATGAAAACTCCAGATTAACAAAGCCCCATCAAGCTCATGATTTATATCCACAATTGGGTTATAAAACTGAATCAGGAAGCCAAAAGGAAAACATTATGTTTCCCAATTCTTCTAAGCACCGGCAGAAATGAAAAGAAAAAAAAAAAAAGCTATGATTTTGTTGAACAACAATTAAGTTTCTTCCAATTACTCTGATATTTATAAGCAAAAAGTGCAAATGTTTGGTTTCTCTTTTTGTCAGCAATACCTTTAGTATTCTCAATGGACATATGAGAAGCAAAAAATTTATGTGAAATACCTCTAAGTAAAGCTATTTGTAGTCTATCAATCCAGCCAAAAATCACATATTTTAAAGAAAGAACTTTTGATGATTAACTTTCCTAAAGCATGGAGAACTTGGCAATAGTTATTCGACTATACCTTCTTCAATAGATCATCAAACTTCTTAACGCTACCAAGGTCAGGGCAACATGCAAGAAACCTCTTAACATTCAAGACTAAAACTTCCATCAAATTTCATCCACAAATATGCCTCCCTATAACAAAAAATATCTTTTGTTACGCTTTGATTTTAACATTTGCAATGGATATCAATAAAATTAAAAATTTCATCTTTTAAAATTATTTAAAATAATATTTTAACTCAATATTATTATATATATGTTTAAGTCATCTACAACAATATATATACAAATATTACTAATATGTCAATTGATTATTGTGACGTTATTATTATTATTATATTTTTAACAAATATTAGTACAAATAAAAAATTTAACTTTTAAACTTATTTATAA
This sequence comes from Bruguiera hainesii, assembly GCA_023213295.1. Lineage (NCBI taxonomy): Eukaryota > Viridiplantae > Streptophyta > Magnoliopsida > Malpighiales > Rhizophoraceae > Bruguiera > Bruguiera hainesii. Next base: position 3,826,613 of record JAHOYR010000004.1, read on the forward strand.
CAATATTGCAATTAAATATTATTATACATCTGTTTAAATTATTTATAATAATATTACAAATATTACTAATGTGAGAAAAGATTTTAGTTGATATTATATATATATATAATAATTAACATTTACTAAAAATGTTGTTAAATTAAAAATTTTATTTATATATAATTAACTTAATACTAATGTAAAAATAATAAAAAAAATGTCTATAAAAAGTAACACATATCAAATTAGAATAAAAGAATTATAGAGTATTTTATATCAACATAATTTTATTAGATAATATAAAAATAATAAAATCATGTATATAATAATAATTATAATTAAATTCATAAGATTTATTATTAATATTACTATTATTATTACTCTTGGTAATAAAAGATTGAAAAATCCATGAAAAACCCAAAGATTGAAAAATTGCCTTATAAGATATTTAATTGCAAAAAAATATTCTTCATAATCTTAGATAACTAGTTTCAGAAAAACAAAGAGACACCCATAATGTTCTTACAATTCATTCAACTGGAAATAAAGATTATTCATAAATGTATATACCGAAGGAATCCAACCTAAGAAATTTTATTAGCAATTAATTCTGTTAATTTATCAATTTTTTCATGCAATACTTTGTTGTCTTCTTTAAGTAGTTTGCAGTGCTCTTTAAGTTGCACGTTCTTTTCTATCATGCCAACGCTTGCTTTCTCAAATATCTTTGGAGTGACTTCAAATTCCATCCCACGAACCCTCCATTCCTTTCAGGTCCAAGTACCTTAGATAGTGGATCCCCTTCTAAAATGGCATAATTTTCTGCAACTTGAGAACTTTTACTATTAGCTTGCATATTAGTTTGAATTCCCTCAAGCCTTTCCTATATAAGTAATATGTATAATAAAATGAATAATATTTTTGATTTAATATTTGAATTTTTTACTATTTTAAATAAATAATCATAAAAAAGGAATATAAATTATAAAAATTATTACTATTTTAAGAATTACTAACTCTCTATTTTTATAATTGTGGAAGTCCATAAATATCTTGGTTTTGCTTGGACTTTGACCGTTTTTTTCTTTTTTTTGTAATGCCACAAATGCAACAAAGAGAAGTTACTGACATGTATTTTTAATTTTTTATTTCATTGTGGTGTGTTCTTCTAATAACAATCACTTTTAGAATAATTAGTTCTCCATAAGGTGGAAACTTTCCCTTGCTAATGTTTTGAATTTGGTTTTGCTTCTCTTTAAAGTTGCTCTATCCAATATTATTCTTTTGGTCTTTAATTGTTGGATTGGTCTTGTGTTTAGCTTAGAAAACACTTTATAAGTCCCTTTTTGTTTAATTGTCCTTCTTTGCTTATATACTAACAAGTTCATTTAATACATTTTAGAAAGATCTTTAGAATTTTTAAGGGATGAGATCTTAGATTCAAATTTTTTGGGCAAATTAACAAAAACCTTTTTAACAATCTTTTGATCTATCATCTCTATTTCAAGAAGTCTAATTTGATTTACAATTTTCATCAATTTTTTTCTGAAGTCCTTAATAGTATCGAAATCATTTATTTTTAAAATTTCAAAGTCTCTCCTTAAATTAAGAACTTGTATTTATGTAATCTTGTCACTCTTTTAAAACTTCTCTTTAAACTTATTCCAAGTTTTTTTTTTAACAATCTCACAAGCTAAGTTCCTAGTAAAAATCATATCAAAAACTCCAAAATAAATGCAAGTTAATATTGTTAATCCTCTTGCCACTTGTTCTTTGTGATGCTCAATTTAAGCTAATGTTGGATTGTTGCAAAGAGGGTGGAAGTCTTTCAAATTCCATAACTTTCCACAAGTCTAGAACTTTTAAATAAGTATTCATTTTAACAATGCAAATGGAATAGTTTTCTTCTGAAAAAGTTAGTGGTGCAAAAAGTTTAAATTATTGAAAGTCATTTGTGAAAACTAGTTTTTTTAGTTTACTAGTGTTTGAAATTTGGTGGATTTTGCTATTGATTTTATCTCCTTCCAATTATTTAAACTCACTTTTTCTCACATTTGACAAGTCTTAAAAGGATCCTTATACTCTAACATTATTGATGAAATTTAAATGAATTAATTTTTTAATATATATAAAATTCTTGTGAACTTATTAGTATATAGTGCAAAAAATGAACAAAAGAGAAATTGATAATTATTGGAACTTTTTCTTTTACTTATTCCATTAATTTAGTTTTAATTAATTTATACAAAAATTTAAATTGCATAATTAAAAAAGTTAGAATATTATTTTTCTTAACTATACATTCAAATTTAAACACATATTCTAACAATTTGAAATTTAAAATCTAAACAACTTAAATTACAAACTAATTAAAATTTGATTAATTATATTTAAATTAACACATAATGGTATTAATACAATTAGTTTTTCCTTAACCAAAGAAAGCTAAACCTTGCCCCTGAACATGCATTTGTTAGGGAGTAATAGAACAATAGAGAAGCCATGATTTTTAACACTTTTCTGTCAGTGTTGTGCAAATTTTAATGCTTCAGAAATTTCATTCCTGTTTCAGGTTACCCGATGCACCAGATATGGAGATCTACTGCTAATATGGTGTTGGGATTTCTGCTGAAAGATCATATATTTACAAAGCTATCACCCACTGATAGGTGCGAGAGCATTCCCTTCCAAATTGACAGCTCGGTTGATGGAGGTGAGGGCAGTTGCTTGAATGGTGGAGTATACACGGTGGTTATTGACCGAAGTGTGCCTGTGGTGAGTACTAGATTCAGGTGTGCCAGAGGGTGAAAGAGGAAGAGCTCGGGTCAACTCATCTAGGTTGCCAGGTACGCGAGAGAATACCAGCACAAGCCACCGGCCAGGCTGCTGGAAGGTAGAGGTCTAGAGAGCGGGGCACACGTTGACATTCTGGGGAATGCTGCCTTAATCGAAGATGTTCTAAGAGTTGCTGCTGGAGCCATTAGTGCTGAGATTGGAGGCGATAGGATTCATTTGGATATCTTAAGAATATCAGAGAGAATAAAACTTACACTTGTGAATTGTGAGGCATATGCTATATTCGCCACGTTTGACCATGCTGGGAGGAATCTGCCACATGGCTTGGGAGAAGAACTAACAAAAGAGTCTAGGTGCAGAGTTTTGCCCTGTTGATAAATAATTCCCAACTGTGTTAGCCACCGTCAAAGGGACAGTTGGGTGAGCATATGAACTGTCCTGTCTCAAATTGTGCAAGCAAGGATACACAAGGTTAGCAATGCAGGGTTTTTCTTATTAGATATCACTCAATGTGTTGGTTCCTCTGGTACAAGAGTGATTGGGCTTGACAAATTAGGCTTCACAATTTTAGAGCTCTCAATTTCTGCATGAAAATAAATAATCAACTCTTTCTCTAATGCTAAATACTAATAAAACCAGTAATCTTTTGTTTCAGCAAATAATTTAGCTATGAAAATTGGAGAAAGATGCTAATATGCATGTAACAACTTAGTAGGCCCTTTTGCTTGCTACATATTTCATAGGCTGTTTGAAAGTCGCTAAGATTACAATGTACACTTACACACCCATAATTAGACCAAGCCCTTTTGAGGTTGGGGGTTTTGGGGGTGGGGGAAGAGGATTAGGCTATTGGGCAGATCACAAATTTTAAGCCTGCCAAGGTTGTCTTCTGCAGACCAAAAAATAAGTTTGCCTCATAACTAACTACATAGATATCTACTTCTATAAAGAAAGGCCTTGTTTAACCAGTTACAGCTAATGCATGTTCACTGCTAAATATCCACAAAACCAGATCAGAAGCAAGGGAACATCAATGAGGAGACAGGGCATTCCAAAAATACCAGAAACCCACAAGTCTATATCCAAATAAAAACAAGTCAAATTGCTTGAAAGCGAAGCAACTCCAGATGACAAAAGGACCACAATGTCCTTACTGGAAAAGTCACTTTTCAAAACTCACCCAATGAAGCAACTGCCATTTAGAGAAAATTCAAATGAGTAAACAGATCATTTCGTTTAATGATAGTGCCAAGCTAGCCTTCTATGGCCAATAAAATTTTGGAGCTCTGGAGTGAAGAAAATATCTCACCACCTGAACATTGGTTTTAAACTGAACAACTGCTGGTTAGAGAGGCTGGGAGAAAAATCACCATTGATGGTTATACAATCCTGTGGGGCATTGCGCCAATGCCACAGAGAAGCAATCGACAAATCTTTCAAAAAAGCTGGGTAAGAGTACAATGAACAGTGATGTCTCAACAGCAAGAAATTAAAGAAACAAAATCCAATCAAATGTATGATTGAAGACACACCATGTCTCCCCGACTATCAACTGGTGAACATGCTTGGCACAGAATTGCCTTGTTTCAAAACTGGAGCAATATCACCCAAAATACAAACACATGCTTCTTACGTTGCATCTCCACTACCAAATATGGATTTGGCCCTGAAATTGCTTGGCAAAGAATTGATATCTATAGCTAATCTGTGTTTGAAAAGAGAAATGGAAACATGAAAATTTGTGATACTAAATACTACCTGCAAATTTTTTCATGCTTATTTTGAAGGTTTTAACGCAGGTTGGGTTTCTTGGAAGTCTCAGAAGTTCCATCGATGCCTAGGTTTCCAACTCCAGCTTCCGCTGCCTCCTCACTCTTCTCTTCCTTGCTCTCAGACACACGCCCATTAATTGCCAACTGTAGAAGAGCAGGTGTGGAAGGCTCAAGCAGAAAAGGGCCCACAGTAATCCATGGGTGGCTAAGCAACTGTCCCGCGGTTGGTCTCTTATTAGGCACAAAATCAAGTATTGGAACAAGGAAGCCAGTCAAGTCATTTGCATCTTGCTCACTGAATTTATACTTCTCCACAAGCACTTTATTAAGAGGCCAACATTGCAATTTACAGATATGCCTCAAATCTCCATGTCTAGTGAAAAAGTTCCCAGAGTAGCGGCCACATAATGCAGTCTGATAAAATTATTTAGAGAGAAATGTCAAAGCAAGCTTGTTGGTTCTATCAAAATGTCTGTTGAATAATAATACACAAACACTGGAGTAGTTTTTTATTTCTAATCAGCATAACAGATGACCATTCTCACCTTATGTGGAATTGTGCCAAGAAGCTCCATCATCAATGCCAAGTGATCCTGTCATTGCACATTTAGGAATTAAGACATAGTCTTTCGTTCAAGGAAAAAGAAAATAAAAAAAAACTAAAAATTTTGTTAACCATGACCCACGAGAAGAAAATGTATGCTACAGATGATGTGCCTGATTTTTCTTTGCAAGATGCTGATGAATTATGCACAAAGAGAGGGGAAAATCCCATACTTATAACAGTGCAACAAATAAATCCCCCTCACTAAAGTCACTTGCACTACAAAGTGGCATGCACACGTCACAATCAAGTCAATAAATGGCATAGCAGCAAAGACATAAGATCAAAAGAAAGATGGTATTTAAATGGTGTGCATACCTCATCCTTATCATAGTTGTCACCACTATGAGGATCAAAAAGCACATCACCAGTGGCTAGCTCAAAGCAGATACAAGCGAAAGACCATAAATCAGCTGGAGTGGAGTATTTTGCTCCAAGAATAACCTCTGGACACCTATACTGTCTGGTCTGGATATCACTGGTAAACTGTTTGTATGTCCAACATGCATTTCCAAAATCAACCAATTTGCAATTTAGGTCAACAGCAGCCAACAGCTTTTGCCTCGTGGAACGGCTCCCCTTTCTATGACCACATTTTTCTTGGCAAGCATGACTTTTTACCAATTCATCAGAATTACTTGACTCTTCAGCAGGATTTTCATTTAACACTGTAACAGCACTAGAATCCAGAGGAATATGGGCTTGAGGATCAGCCTCATTTTCCTTGGAAACTTCTTCCAGGGAACAATTCTGAGCTGCCTTCTTAGCCTTCTTCCGCATTTTCTTCTTCTGATTCTTAGTCAAATTACAATTTAAACTCTTAATTTCTTTAGGAGCACCAGATTCAGCCACAATATTACTCTTGCTGACTGAGAGAATAGGAGTGCCTGACTTTTTAGGATCTGTAGAGGGATTGATTGTTGACAAAAGCAAGATATTTTCTGGCTTCAAATCAGTATGAATAATTGAGAGTTTCTGATGCAAATAATCCAATCCCACTAGAATATGTAAACATATTTCTTTGACCATGTGTAGAGGAACCCCTCGATAGTCACTGTACTTGATAAGGGTCAAAAGATTATCACCCAAGTACTCAAAAACCATACAGACATGCTGTCCATTTGGCCCCAAATACTTAAAATGATCCAAAAGCTTGACAACACATTTTTTACCATCTGGATCTCCTTGAGCAATCTGTTTCAGGATTTTTATCTCATCCATTGCTGCTTCAGTGTAGTGCCGAGCGCTCTTTTGAATTTTCAAAGCTACATAACACTACAAACAATGAAATGCTCAAGTTGTTGAAGAACTGAACAATTCAAAAAATAGGAAACACATGATTGAGTATTTCACATGAGATGGGAAAAATTACAGGCATAAAGCACCTCGTAGCCTAAATGTAGTTCAAATAATAACTAAACGAAAACAATAGATGGGGGAAATATCAACATTGGTACAAAACAGAAAATAGAAGTCCAATATAAATCTCAAATGGTAAAATCTAAATTATCTTTTTTGTTATTTTCCTTTTCCTTTTCCTTTTTCTCAGAGTTTGAACCTCAGAAACTGATGCCTGTATCATTCACTAGGTCTCTAGTAGTTTTAGCAAACCAAGGCAACAAATTGCAATCAGCAGCCAGCATTATTTCTTTCTTTTCCTTTGTTCTATGAACTATACACCACAAACTCAGATTTTACTCTACTGAAACATCCTTTCTCCTCTCCGTCACGATAAACAGGATAAACCAACAAAAATTGTATTCCATCCTAACCCAGCACTGTCTACAAGGAAAACAATTCCTTCCTTTTTTAATTAAAGTTTTCTTTTCCCAAACTCCACCTCAGAGCCCAAATATGAATTTTTTCTTTTAACTCCAAGAAAATCATAAAAAACAACACGGATATTCACAATTTTTGATCAAAATATTTTTTTTCAAATATTCTCACAAACCAAACGAACATTTTCATGTAATTGAAGCAAAAAGAGAGAGAAAATGAAGAAAAAGAACCCCTTCAAAAGAATTAAAACACGGAATACCAATTTCTCTTTATCCCAAGCGAGCCAAACAGTAGAGAAATGACCCCAACCAAGCTTGCTCTGCACCACATAACGTCCATTCTTGAATGTGTCCCCGACCCGAACAGCATGGTAACCTCCTCTCTTGTAATCCTCGGTTCCCTCGTCCTCTGACGTGTACTCACCAGACTCGCCGCCGCCGATCGGATCCTCTTCCGCCATTAAAGCACCAAAAAGAACCAAACTTTACACGACCAAATGGGGTACCATAATTGACCAATTTTGATTGAATTTGAGGTTTTATCAATTAAACCTACGAACCCCCCCCCAAAAAAAAGGAGACGTTATGGAGCCCAAAACCACCAAGAATTAAAGAAAGATGGAAAACTGGGAATTGGGTATTGAAGCTAATGCGATTTTGATGGATTTGAGAGAGAAAGAAAGAGAGAGACAGAAAGATATGGTGAGACAGAGATTGGCGTTTCTAACGGGAGGAAGAATTGCTTGTGGCGGGTGGCAGTGGGACAAGCCGCGGGCTTTAGGGTGGGTTTATAAGCGGCGTTGATGATTCTTTCTTGCACCGAAATGAAAGAAAGGAACTGTTTCTGGTGGGTCCCCAGTTGCCCACTCTCCGTAATATATAAATTTATTCTTAATTTGTTTCTAATAAATTTATTTTTATTTTTAAAAATAATAAATTATTTCTTAAAAAGTATATATTTTTTCATGAATCTAGTTTGTAGTATAAAATATAAATAGAAAATATTTAAATCAATGATAACAAATATCATGCATATAAAAAATAAAATAAAATCAAACGTGATATATTAAAAGGTAACTTAAAAATCGAGTTGGTATTTATAATTTAAGTTTAAAAATAATTTTAAAAAAATAAAAATAAAATTTTGAATTTATAGTAAAAAAAATTGTTTTTCACATTTAATGTCGCTTTTATTTCGAGGAGAAAAAAAAGAAAAAAAAAAAAAAAGAAGCGTGCTGATCGTTCAAACCCGAAAGAGTTGCTAATGCAAGCCCGAGAGAGTGAGATAAAGAGAGTGATAGAGAGTTGAGAAAGAGAAACGCAAATTAATGGGAGACATAGTGGTCCTGAGTGGCTTCCCAGTAACAGTACCGAGGTCCAGGTTCATGAGCGGACCGCGACCCATTATTGTCGTCGGGTGGCGAGAGACGGCGACCTGAGCATTGGCCGGCCAGTCACTGGTGAAGATGCCATGGTCATTGGCACGAGTCTGCTAGTAAGCAGAGATGTTGTTAGGGTGAGGGTTGGTGGGGTGCAAGTCGTTGGCCATAGAGATGGAGGGAGGCGGCGAAGAGATAGTGAGGGCGTTCAGGGAGTTGGGTTTCATTAGGCTGTGCGATCTCTTTTATCTGTCTGTCGGAGATGAAAGAGGCTGATCTCTACCACATTTAATTTTTACATGTATATATAATCATTTTGTTGTCTGTTGTTTGTTGTTCGATGTGTGATGAAAGCAGCAACTAAGCAACCAGCAAATGACTTGTAAAATTGTTCATAATTGGAAAATCACTTATAAAATTAACATAATACGATCCAATCTCATACCCTTGTAATAGCGAAACTACACAATTGATACGTAATTAAATTATAGGTAATAGCATTTGATGATATTGTCATATTAGTGACATTATTGTTAAGATAGGACAAAAAATGCACTGCTAAATTTATTCTTAGAAAAATAAAAATAAAAATTAAAAATTGTCTTTCTAAATATTAAATTATAATTTGACTTATCAATTTAAATTTAATTTAATCTAATTTTTAAAGAAAATTATGATTAGGATATTGTGTTTTTAACTCAAATTTAAATAATTCAAATTTTCTTTTGAATAAGTTGTGTTAAGCTCATGTTAGAATTTTTCTTTTTACAAAAATTAAAATAAGAGATTTTAAAGTGTGAAGTGTAAAATTTATATATAAAAAATTATTTATTTTTTACTATTTCAACTATAAAATTTATTTTAGATATTTATTTTTATTTTATTTATTATTTTTTTAATATTTATGTGTTAAATACACAAGTATAAACACATTATATATCAACCAAAAATCTTAATCCAAATGTTTTACCATCTCTAGGATTATAGATCAAGAATGTTACATATCACAATTTGCTTGGTAATATAGCATTACAAAAAATATATAAATTAATCAAATATAAATGTTTAGTTTAAAGTATATGTTTAATTGATTTCATATTATCATTTTTTGAAAATACCATTATACTTTATAATATTGATATGTATAATGAATAAAATTGATACTTAGTATTGCCAACTTTAATTTCTTTTATATAGAGTTTTTGTTATCATTGTATGAATTTAACATAGATGCATAATATTTTGTTTATAAATCAGGTAGGCTAGAGTTCAATAATCACATTATGTAAAGAACAATGAAAATATGCATAACTTATCTAACAATTATTAACCCATCCAACCTATAATGTTTCAAGAATCTTTAAAGTCAATTTTAGTGTCTTAGTCATTCATTTCAATGATAAGAACTTGTAACAAAGATCTCTTCCTAAGGTTAATAATGTAATAGTTAAGGAAATTTTTATTCCACCTTTATAATGTCATTGATATTACTATGTTTGTCTCTGTTACATATAAGCAAAAAACAATTTGTGGTTTTACTATGAGCAAAGATGACCAGAACAAACCAAATCCTTAAAGTTGAACTTGTAGTTTAGATATTAAAGGTATATAGCAAGTCAACAACAAAGGATAATAAACAAAATTATCTAGTGAGATTGGTTATGACTACTTATTCTTATACCATAAATCCAATGTATGAGTGTTTTCCTTAGAAAACTTTAGTAATTGTAGCTTCTTTCCAACTAAGAAATGCAATTTTTAAGGTTAATTTAAAAAAAAATCATCAATTTTGTGTCATTTCACAAATTTAACTTTAAATTTAAAAAGGAACAATTTATCCCTTGTAAAAAAATTTTATAACAAATCTAGTACACCATCACATTTTAGTGATAAAATCTATTTGAGCTAATGACATGGAAAAGGCACTGATGTGGAGAGAGAATGGTGGTTTAACTAGGCATTATGTAAGCACCTTATAGTTAGTAGGTCATTTGAACTTGATCCATCCCTTAAATCATTAATTTAGTTAAATAAAAAAATAAAGATGTTTAAATTCTTTGATAATTAGAGGTTTTTAAAGTTTAATTAAATCAATAAAAAAAAGCAAAATTTGGAGAGGGTAACCAACTGATCAAAACCCTTAAAAATTGAAAAAGTGCTAAAAGGAAACACAGAGAATGTGATGACATTATAAGCGTTGCAACTTCAATTGACACCATTTCTTACTGAAATCGACACTATGGATGGGAGTTAAAGTGTGAAGATTTTTGTTAGGTCATCTTTTGCAACAAAAAGTGGTACAAATCATGTATTATGCCATTAGGGAGTTGCAACTTTGATTTATATCTCATGGAGTTAAAATAATCTTGTGAGAAGGTTTTTGATTGTATGCTTATGGAAGCAAGATGATTATCAACTTTTTAGATAGATTGACCTAGAAATAAAAGAGTGTTACAAAGGGACTATTGGGTCTCTTTAATGTAAGAATAAAGGCTTAATGTTAAAGTTAATAATATTATTGAGATATACAATTAGATTATACAATTTGAAACTAAAATTACATTAAAGGAGGAAATCAAATTGCTAGGTAAGGAAGTGGCTAAATTAAAGTCAAAATATGTTAAGTTACAAATAGAAAATAAGAAATTGATACATAAGATTGTAGATCTAAAGGGATACAAAAGGTGTAAAGTATGTGTTGTACTATAAAGTTTTATTGTTGTCATTATTGCCTCTTATGCGTTAAAGGTTAGTGGTAAAGAAAAAATTATGTATCTATTGTAGCATTTTGAGTGAGGAAATATGAGAGCTTATGTTACAATGACAATGTTATTGTAAATTGATGATATATTTTATAAGAATAAGAATAAACAATGCATAATTATGGTTTATGAAACAAAATATTCCAAATAATAGCAATGATCTCTTATGTAATTGTTTGTTATATTTTATTAAACAAACATGAATGACTATAACATGAAAGACATATTGATATGTTTTATTATCATTAAAGGCAACATAATAATCTATGCAACAATTATAATCAACAATGATATTAATTAGTCCCCCAAAAAGGAAATCTATTGTCTTTAATATGCATATATTACATAATCAACAAACTTGGATTAAATAAAAAGGATGAAAAATGATGTATGTTGTCCTATTGAGTAGCAAAGAGTTCACTAAATAAGTTGTCCAAAAATTCAAAAAATAAAGTGTTTAAACAAAAACAGTTTTCTTTATTATTATTGAAGACTACTATTAGTAACTTTCTCAATGACATAGCCTTAGATATTTTCTTAGACTTTACTACTTAGTACCCCTAAGTTACACACTTGTTATGTCTCTAATAGTTGCATTTGCATTTCTAACTAATTATGAAGCATTGATCTAGATTTGGTTGTATATGAAAACTATAGTTATAAGTCGAGTAGATGACATTTGGATTATGCAACACAAAGAATTAGTTAATAGATAGTAGAGGGTTATAATCATGAGTCCTATATTAGAATGTGGTTTTACCTTTATATGCAAGTTTTTATCTTTATTGCATGATGAACTCTAAAACTTTGTATAACTTGTCCTTTTTCTTTTGCAACTTGTTTATTATATGCCACACATGGTGGATCAGCCTGTAAATAGGTATTAGTTCTCCTCATTCTCCCTTTAGTCCTTATAAAAGGTTAGCCTAACTAAGTTGGTGGGCTAAACAACTTGTTTAGGAATTGTTGTCTTTCTTTGATCTTCCTCCTTTTTTTGGCCCGTAATAATATAATAAAGAAATAATAATTTTTTTCCATGCATTGTGTTAAAAAAAATAATTTAAAAAAAAGTCATAGACTTCCACTTACTAATCTTTATTCCTTTTTATTGCCCTATTTGGCTTGCAAGACATGTATGTGTATCAAACAAATACTTCACCATAGACATCTTCTTATTCCTCCCCCTGCTTGTATAAATTTTTCATGTCTATACAACACATTTGGCTCTAATTTTATCATTACTAGTCTGAAGTCATGTAATTACCTAGCCATTAAGGATTATATACCTCTAGATGCATTGCTTAAATTGTTTAAGACCTTTAAACCTTATCTTGGTACTGAACTTTAAAGTTATATGATTATAAGTTAGCTCATACACTTTATATCTCTTTCTTCTTTTCATTCTCTGACTATTAACATCTAAATCATCTTCCTCACTCATCATAGGGGTCTTTAACTCTTCATTAGAGTCTATATTTCGTTGTATCAAACAAATTACTCATCAATGTAGTGCACATAATTTCTAGTTGTGTTTATTTTAAAGCATATTATATCTTGGTCCAACATATGTTTTATAACCATTTATTTTCCCATCTTTTTCTTCCTTGAATTTATATACTTTTCATCATTTATCAACAAATCATCATCTTTTAACTTATCATTAGTTTCACTCTCCTCATCAAGAATAAAGTCAGAATTATCTTTGTTTAAGTTACCCTTTTTTGTCATATTACCTTCGGTGTCACCATTATACTATTGATTAGGTTAAGATATATCACTTGTTTGGGTAATAAGTTCTTTATGTGGTATAAACTTTTACTCAATCACATTCTCTCATTCTATTTATTGCACTTGTTCAACATAATCAATTTTAAGATATTTAAGAGATTGTATGACTATTTTACCTGTTCTTTTATCTTGTATATCATGTTCACAATTTTTATTCCATATCCCTTTATAACACCCTTTCCCTGACCATAAAACATAATAATGGAGTGTCATTAATTACTGGTGCCTTATCCACCCTATGTAAAATATAAATTTACACATTGTGCTCTTTTAACTTAACCATCTCTGTCAACATTAACATTAATGACATATTTAAGGTCCAACTTAGTTGTTTGAGATTCTTAATTGTTTTGTATAGAAACTTATATGTGTCAATAATGTTATTGTATCCATGCTTTTTTATTGTAGCTTATTTGTTTTGTATGGATAAATATTGTATACTAATGGCTTCAAGCACTTCATATTCACTACCAATGTATTACATTTTAGTTTTAAGTTTCATAATATCAGTATGATAAATTATCATGTTAATTAACATTTTGCATGTAACATTGCAAAATATAAAACTATAATGTTACTTTGTTGATTATTAAATTAATGAAAAAACCTTAATTTAATAAACCCTTATTCCAATTTCATATCTTGCAATATTAATTATAAAAAAATGCCCTTTTATGATTGTTAGATTAAAAATAAAAAACCCTAATCTGACAAACCCTTATACCAGTTTCATATTTTAAATGCCTGCTATAAAAAATTCCCTTTATGATTATTAGATTAGCAAAAAAATGTCTTAATATGATTTCAAATTATTTCACTTTCATAACCTCTAAAGCCTTAATAACTAATAGTTTAACTAAAGGTCACAATCTACTTAAATAAATAAAATAATGCCTACTTAAACTTTATTCCTTATGGACTAACACCTGTCTCTAAGATGGGTAGCAAAATAATTGTTAGGGACTAAGTCCTTTTTTGGTTCAAAGTCTTTATACTAATATAGGATTATGTCCTCTCTCTCTCTCTCTCTCTCTTTTTCTCTTTCTCCCATTTTTTTCCAACCAATCAAAGCTACAACTCTTAGGATGTTGTCACTTTTTCCTTATCTCTCATTAGTACTTGTTCAATTTTTTAAAGGTTTTGATCCATTATCTACCCTTTCCTAATTTCTCTTTTTGTTTTTTATTGTTTTAATTAAAATTTAAAAATCTCAAATTATTAAAGAATTTAAAAATATTCATCTTTTTTATATAACTAAATTAGTGGTTTGGTTTAGACTAAGCCTAAACAACCCTATTAATTGTTATGCACTTACATGTTGTTTAATCAACCACCATTCTCTCTTTATGTCAATACCTTTGTCATGTCTTCTTGCCACATTATTAGCTCAGATAGATTATGTCAATGGAATATGATGACATACTAAATTTGTTATAAACAAATTTTACAAGGAGTAAACTATTATTTTTTAAAGTTGGTGTTAAATTTATAAAATGATACAAAGTTGATGATTTTTTTAAACATTAACCCTAATTTTTATGATCTTAATATTTTTTTTCCTAACTCTAAACATGAATTCTTTACTTAGACTTATATATTTCTTTTTCATTTAATTTTAATAAGTTTATGTAGAGATCTTTTATTTATTTAGTAGCCTTTTATGGGTTGTTAGCAACCTACCTTATGTATAGCATACTTATATATAAATGATATTAGTTCTTGTATAAAGTTACAGTTGTTAGTTTAGCATATTTGTGATTTAAGTCTATGCAAATGATACTGGTATCATTAAATTCAAATATCCTTTTTTCTTTTTCCTTGTTAGATACTTTGCTTAATTGCATCTATAAAATGCATAATACTTTTTTTAAGTATGATTGTACAAATTATTGTATTTTGACCTTATTTAAAATAAATTAACTTAGGGTGTCTTTATATTTGTTTAAGTAGTTGGTAAGATATATATATTTTTGTATCAAACTAAAATCAACAAAAAAAAGAAAAACTAATGGCCCATCAAAAATGATTTCGTTCTGTATTTTGTTTTAACTTATTTATTAGTATTATTGAGTAGTCTTTTTTTTTTTGACTTAAAGGACAACACTTATTATTTTGCTTAAAGCTTCTTTGTTAAATATAATTTATGTCATCATTCTCATATTTTAATTTATTTGTAATAATAGCTATCATTCCTTTTTAAGGAAACCAAAAGTAATTCTATTTGATCACATTAGTTTCTAATTTACATTTTTATATTGTTTCTCATTGCATTTCTTTTGTCTTGGTTAACTTTTAATTATTGCAAATAAAGGCTCAAATTTTGAGGCAAAGATGATTTTTGTTCAACAATTCATTAAGGTACTTTATTTATTGGTAATTTTGTTTTATAGAAACAACTTTTCATAATTTATTTTGTTGAGATTTGGATTTTGAAATGTATAATAGGTGACGAAAACATTAATTTCCTAAAGATACATTTTTCATCACTAAATCAATTAGTGATTCAAAATATTCATCACCAAATTAATCGCAAAATTATGATCATACAATGTTTTTGCAACTAATTTGCAAAATAATTGCCTAATATTTATATGTTTTGAAACATTTTTGTAAATAGTTGTAAAAGGTTTTTAACAACTATATACAATATCATAAAAGATGCAAATTATAGATAATAAATAAAGAAAATTATCACTAAATATACTTATATTAGGCAGCTATATACATAAAATAATCAAGAGACTAAATTAAGAAAATAGTGGCTTTTATCTCTTAATTTTTCTCGAATATCCTAGGTTAACTAAAAATACTTGTAGAGTCTCTTTTACCTTAATTTGTAAATCTCTCCCTACTAAAATTGTTTTACATGTAAGATAATCAAGAAAAGTTGAGAAATTGAGTCATGATAGTTATTATTACTCTTATTAATACTATAGTATTAATTTCTCTTTTAATATTTTTAGTAAATGATATAAATACCTTATTTAAGACCTATTGTTTGGCTAAAATATTCTTGGAAAAGCATAATATATATTAATGAAAAATTCAAATAATACATAATTCTGATGTGGTAAGATAGATGTTACTATTTATGAAGATTAGAATGCTTGAAAGAAAGTGTCACTTATAATAAATAATGATAGATGTTTTTATTGGCTAAGTTAAGTTGCATTTTTCACATCTCTAAAGTCTTAATAAAAGTCTTCTTTATCTAATTTTTCTTTTCCTTCAATGTCTTGGATGGATTTTTATCAAAAATTAGAAAAAAAAAAGACCTTTTAAGCTTTAAAGACTTATATGTTAAGTAATTAACTTGCTTACAACTAAATCAATATGATATCTTTTTAATTTCTTAGGGTTTTTTAATATTAAGAAGCTATTATTTATACTAAATTTTTATGATAATAAACATCATTAAAAAGAAACCAACAAAATACCAAATTAACTACAAAATAATATGGTTGGGTATTAAATGCCTCCAACAACTTGTGGCTTACAAGTAATAATTGAATTACCCTATCAATCTTATGTTTACATTATACATTTTCCTTACACAATAAATTTTGAAATTATTTTTCAAGTAAATTAAAATCAAAAATTGATTCTTATTACCTTGCTTGTTTACCTTAACATATGTATTCTGATATCTCAAGTAGGCTTATATAGTATTTTAGGAATATATATGGGTGAAGAAAGCTAAAGAAAATGGTGTTTTTGCATGCCTATTAATTAAAATGTCTTATATTTAATCTCAAATATAGATAAAGAAAACCAATCTATAAAAGTGATGAAAATGGAGATTATGAGAGATAAGGATTGTGGTGACCAAAAAAAAAATTTGACGTTATTTAAAGAAGACAGTTAATTGCAATGATGGTTGAGAGACCAAAAACAAGTTGACAAATGAGGTTTCATTTTTACATGGTAAGTTTATAAATATGTCTAAATGATATGACAAACTTTTTCAAAAGTTAGGTTAAAATAATCAATTATTTTTCCCTAATTTTTAGAAAGAATGAAATAGGTGGCCAACCAAAAAAAAAAAAATCTTAAATCCTTCTTCCACTCAATAGAATTGATACAAGTAAATAAAATTTCTTGTCCATAATATTTTCCTTATTTTTCTCTTTTTTCTCTCTTTTTATAGATGAGGGATAAATTTACATTTTAGCTATTAAGTTTACAATTGCTTACATATAGGTTAGTAACATAAAAATCGTCCATTTAAGGATTGGACCATTACAAAACATCTATTAATGGGTCATTAACATTAGTCTTTTGATAATTATCAATTAGTCGTGATGTGACATGTACGTAGCGTCTGACATGACCAATAATACAAATTTAAGTAAGAATAAATGCTAAGTAAGATGACTTTCTCTCTCCTATGTGACACTCACCCAAACTCAACTCTTGTTTCTCTTTTCTTATATTTTCTCTCGATTTTCTCTCTCTAAAATTGTTCTTTCCAATGTCTCTATTTTCTCTCTCTTAACTTTTAAATTCAAAATTGGGTCACTAACTATTGCATAGATTTACCATTATGACAATAACTTATATTTCAATTTATATTTAAATTATTAACTTTAGTTCTATTTACTGGTCCAAGAATAAAAAGTAAGAGATCTCTAAGTACATAATTTTCATATATTACTTTTTCAAAAATAAAAGTAACATTGTTCCATGATTGATATTATCCAAAATATACTATGTACACCATATATACTAACCATTTCGAGTATCCTAATTATCCTAAAAAAGCATTATACTTAGTATTTTTTCTCTGTGTAGCTATATACACAGTTACCTCTATTTGCCACAAATATACACAACTCTTCTCCTTTCCAACCTTTATCTTTCTCTTAATCCTATACCTAAGGCTATCCTTCCATACAAAGATCTTAATTTATTCTTATTCTAGTTATCATCATTACCCTAATTTCTTTAAGTATAGATAAAATGCACTTTGACCTTACTTCCATAATCTTACTGTTGAATGCTTAGTACAAATTGTTGTTAACTACATCACATTTGATTGACGTGTCAAAATATGCTGTGCACCACTTCTTGATAGGATGCTTGACAAATTAGGCAATAAAACTTTCATTTTGTAATAAACTCTACTCCAAATCTAGGATGATAGGGGCCTTAACACCATCCCAACATAATAATGATAATTCATGCCCTTTATGTTGCCTTTTCCACTTGGCAAATATTTGGTTTACACAAAACCTATATTCTGCCTTAGGTAAACAATCCCTTACAACCTTTAAAATGCCTTTCAAAGAAGTTTGTAAACAAGTTAATAACTATGATATAAACTTACAATGAGATTAATTATAATGACATAACTTTATAATTTAGATAATAATTATGAAATAAGTTTACAATTGGGTTTACAACTAACATTTTTGTTTCTTTTTAGGTTTATAAATGTTTGTACTAGTGGGTATTATAATGGAGTAGAGATATAGAATTGAACAAATATAGTACAAGTATTGAAAATAAAGACTTATAGGGTGTTTATCAAAAATTATTGCTCAACTATTACCATTTAGCATATTGATGTCAATTTTTAAAAAAGAGATGAACTAGGTCTATGTTGCAGTTGTCTTTTTCTTAACCATAGCCCAAGCCATCAGGAACATCTAGTTATTTGTGTCTCTTCTAATAGTTGACAAGAAGACTCCTTTAACATGTTTTTTACAATCTTTTAAAATCCCCTTCTTATAATAATGAAGAGTCATATAAATGCAACCAAATATTAGCAATCCCTTCCTAAATACAGGCATTAGAACTTTCAGCTTAATTGTGCTTTCAAGGTTAGAACTCAAAAGCTTTTTTTAGTAGTCTCATAAAGTTACATACTCTTTATGAACATCTTCAATAGCATTCCCCTTACCAATTTTTTGACTCTTTTTAATTTAAAGATGCTGATATCTAAACATTTGCATATCATTTACATATTAGTCAATTTCACAGTCTCAATTAGTTAATAGCTCTCGAATACATTTTCTACAAATCAAGGTACAATGGCCCTTTTCTTAATAAACACCTTGGCACAGTTATAATCTTTTGGTTTATTATCATGCAATGTACTTTCATTAGATTTCATGTATTTCTCATATATATTATCTTAACTCTATTAGTCACAACATACTTCACCATTACTTCTTTGAATTCATTATTATCTAAAAATCTCATTCCAAAGACAAGACAAATTAAGGATTCTTTGAGTATTGATCATACATAAGTGTGTTTCTTTTTGTCTTGATAACTTTATCTCTCTTACCATTCCCACTTAAGTTAATAGACTAATAATTACTTTCTTCATCACTATTTAACATTCAATTTCATATTCATTATCCTCATTAGGTTGATCTATTTTGGGTTCACTAATTTCATCCTTATCCAAATTGGGTTGAAATTTTTTTATCCCATAGGCAATATCTTCCCCAACAGAACTTTTACTTCTTCCATTGACATCACCCTCAGAAGTGTAAAAATACTTCACTTATTCCCTTGTATTAAAAAGCTTTTCATTATCATTTGACATGACTTTAACAAAAACTTAGATAAATTGAAGTTCAAAATTTCAGCTTAATCATTTTACTCCCTATTATTGGTAACAATGGCCTACCACCCTTGTTTTTAAGAGTTGCTCTAATAGAGGCATCCATAAAACACTCAAATCTAGCTTCTCCACTTTTTATAGTTCTTAAGCTCTCCTTCTCACTTTTATTCCCATCATCCTTGTTCCTATCACCCTTATTCGCATCACCCTCATTCTTATCACTCTTATTCCTACCAAAATCATATCTTAGTATGTCCTTTGCTCCTATACTACCTTCTGTTATAACTATACTACTTCCCCCCACGGTCTCACTGTCAATGTTAGACCTTATATCTCTATCTTTGTCTACTTCTCCATATTTTGTAATTATTTCTATTTTATCACCATGTTCTTCAATTGTAATGTTCCTCACTTATATTGCTTCAATATCAATGCTACAATGATGTTTCACATATCACTTAATCTTTCTCTCCTTACTTTTAACCACTTGTTTAAACATATTATATAAAGTATTGTCATTATATAGCTTTGGAAGTCCTTCATCTAAAGTCTATCTTGGAATTCTATAATATATAGCTTTGACTTTATCATCATTATTTAATGTATCACCTCTAATAAGATAATTTGTAGTATCCTTGAATTTATTCAAGTTAAACACATCCATCCAGTTATATATCCCTCACATAGGATATAAAAAGGTCTTTTATGAATAACCCACCACAAAATATTGTACACTATCCATTATATTGTGTTATTTTGTAAAAAATAAAAAATAAAAAATAAAGATAAACCCAATTGCAAAATATAATTGTTTACAAATGATTAAAACAAATTTTAACTATAATTGTTCACAATAAGTGGTTGAAAAACAACCAAATATAAACAAATAACATAAAAACTCATATATAATTATCTATAATAAGTGGTTGAAAACAATTTCACATTATTAAGTTTAATCTTAGTATCAATAAGTTTATGTAATAAATAGGTTCCAACAATTTTAAATTATTTGGGTTTAATCTAGGTTTTAGTAAATAAAGACAATTTCAAGATTTCAAGTAATTTTTAATTAATCAAAAACTTAATCTTGGATTCAGTTAATTCACCTAAATGTCATTGCTAGAAAGTTCACCTTACTAGAGCTGATTTAGTGATGTCAACTTTAAGTTTCCTTGCAACTTTATCAATCAACACTTTAATTAGGGTTTCAAAGTTTCAATCTCTTATAGAGAAAAAGGATTTTTCAATTGAGATTTAGGTTTTTTTAACTATATTCTTAAAAAGGAAATGAAATTGAAAAAAAAGAGTTTGGAGTTATGATTGATCAAAGTTAAGGAGAAAGAAACAAAAGTTGAGTTTAGGTGGGCACTGCATAAAAGAGAGAGTCGTTTGATGTGACATGTCTTTTTGCCTCAACTTCATACTATTTATTAGTCATGTCATGACTTAATAATAATTTTTAACAAACTAACATTAATGACTTATTAATAGACATTTTGTAACAGTCCTATCTTAAATGGATGATTTTTAAATTACTAAACCATATGTGAATAATTGTAGACTTAATGACTAAGATGTAAATTAATCCTAATAAAAAATTATATCAAGGAAGAAGAAAACCAAATGAAGAAAAAGAGTTTTATTATTTATTTCATATCTTACACGTGGGATGATGGGAAGAAAATTTTAAAATATTTACCTTTATTCCATGTTTTTCATTCTTCCTATATTTGGGAGGAAAATAAGTGATCACTTACCAAAATTTTTAATTATTTTTATTTATAATATTATTACAAATAAATAAATAAATAAGTAAATAAAACATATTATTCCTTCCAAAATTTATATATCAATTTTATTTTAGAACTAAAAATATTTAAGTTACTTTGATCATGTAATAAAAAAAATAATTGTACAAATTTATTTAATAAGAAAAAACTATGCAAATTATAATGACATAATTAAAATTATAATACATATATTTTTTATTTACTTTTTAATTATTTTTGAATATATTAATTTACCTTCTTTCTTTATATAACCCTTCCCAAATATAGAGAAAATAAAAAAAAAATTCTTATTTGTACCCTTTATTCTTCTCACCTTTTTCCCACCTATTTTTTTATCCATTAGTTTTATTTAATCATAAATTAAAAGATAAAAATTGACCACTTTAACTAAAAATTTAAGAATAATACCATATAACTTGATTTTTTTTTTGACTTTTGTCCTGATCTTATTAAAATGATAATATTGATGAATAATTTATAATAATTTTATTATTTGTTGATAATTTTATTATCATTTATTTGTATTATCCCTCGGTACACAGTGATGGAAAATAATAGTCAGATATTCAAAATTTAACATTTATAGGAAGATAATAAAAAAATTAAATTAAAAAAAGTTAAAATAAAATTAAAAAAAAAAAACGAAAAGAAAAAGAATACCAAAAGGAAGCGGACTATCATCGACCACCGGGCCACAGAGTTGGCTGATGGAAGGAGGAGAAGCTTGCAGTCTGGTCGACCCATCAACGGTCAGGGAAGCCCCGATTGCGACACCAGACGTTGATCCACCATCCAGGCATCCCGAGTCCGACGCCGGTTCACAACCAGCCTTGAACCGGACCGAAATCCTGAAAGCCTTGGAAGTCGTCGAGAGAGACTCCGTGGCTATCGCCGAGAGCTTCACCTCTCTTTTCGCCTCCCTCCGTTTGGCTCTCTCTGAGGTTGATTTTACTAATTTCTGTCTTTTTCTTTTTTTTTTTTTTGCTTTCTTTCTGTCACCGCGCCAATTGTTAAGTTGAAGTGTAATTAGTAATATATCCATTGGTTTTTGGAAGGTTACTAGCAGTTCTGTTGATCATCTGCATTGCTTTGGAGATGCAGTCGGCCACCTCCAAGAATCCGGTGAATTATTCATTTTTTAAAGTTTTTTTTTTTTTTTTTGGGCAGGAGGTAAGTAATAATTGTATCAAGCATTGCGTTCGATTCTATCTTGATCTTGTTTTTACAGTGCTTGATGCGGCAACCAGGGGAAATCGGTACATAAATTCGTGTCTGAGGTGCGTACTTTTGAAGCTTTTTTCTTTTCTTTTTTTTTTTCCTGTGGGCATTGTGGAAAAGTTTCAGTTACTTGACCTTGCATGTTGGAAGAGCTGACAATGAAAAGAAAGCAATAAGGAACCAAAACACTTCGACCCCAGCTGTTATAATTTCGATCTTAAAAGGAATCTTCAATGTGAATTGCTGGTTATGCGAGGAAAGTTGTTCAAGTAGATGGTGTGTTTCTAATTGGGGTCTATGACAGTTCTCAGGATGTGATTCTGTTACAAGGAAAGTGTCTCTAATGTACAAATGTTTTTAATCTAATATTTTATATTATTTTCCATTAGCATATTTTAGGTTTTAAGTTCGGTGTATAAAATTTTTGGTGGTGACATTTGTGATTGAAGTTGCAATGTAGTGGTAAGGGAAAAGTTGAGATTATGCAAGTTAAGTGTATGGTTACAGGTTTAAATCTCCTTAGGTGCATTCCTCGGATTAAGTAGGAGCCATGGCAGTGGGGCCGTGGTAGTAACCTGGGGCTCCCTGTTATAAAAAAAAAAAATCTTGATTGAAGTGTGAGCATTGTCATTGGAGAGGGTGTTATGCTCTACGTGAGAAATTGTTCTTTCAATTGATTCAAAGAGAGGTTCATTCATCAAATTTGAATTTTCACCTGAAAGTTGGTACAAATATCAACTCTTCTTTCCATCTTGATTTTGGGTTCAACTAGTCATCCCTCTGCAGCTATTGGATTTGTCTCTATTGGCTTTTAAATGGGCAGATTCTTTGTAGCTTCCTTTCCTGCTTGTTTGCTAATCTAGATTTCTAGGGTTCTTCAGAAACCTACAAATTCCTTAGAAGATTTTTCAATCTCATGAAGTTTTCTTTGTTGTCTATTGTAGGATTCTTAGGTTCAATTCAATCATACAGCCTTACTTTAAACTGCTCAATCACAATAACTTTACTAGGTTTCTGTCTTTCTTGGAGCAGCACTAAAAACTTTACAGCCAGTAGCTACCTTTTATTGAGCTGCTTTAGCAACCAATTCCTGAGAGTATAGGATGCGTTTAGGTGAACCTTTAGTTTCATATTGGATGGATGCTGAACATTGCCTGTTCTTACATATTTTGGAATGTTACATGCAGATTAAATGAGGAAATGAAGGGAATTGACTCTCTAGCCAGACAATTGTATCCTTTCTGTGCATTTTGCTCTTGTATGTGTTGATGGTTCTTGACATACAACATCGTGCTCCTCCCAGTATCCTACTTTCTCACTTCTCTTGCTGGCTTGGTTGCAACTGAACGACCAACTTGGTCCTTGTTCTATTGGTGACCCACAAGGACTGCATGCAAACTTTCACATGTAGGAAACACTATTGCAGGTTTTTCTTTTCTATACATTAATGGCTTGTGTCTATCTGTAGTGATTGCTTCTTGTTAGTCTTTGATTTCTTAATGGTTGGATAGAAAAATTCTCAGATCGAGTGTGGATGCATTGGACGTGGCCGTGAACAAGCTTCTCCATTTTCCTTGAGATGCAGTTAATCAAATAATTATGCCTCTCCGTATGGCAGATGTCGTGTATACATAAACAGACTGTATTTTCACTCTCCTTCTATTTCTTTCCTTGTTTCTTAGTTGACTTTGTCCTGGGCATTCTGGTCATTGCATTTTTTTTTTCTCCTAACTTCATGAGTTGCCTATCCTAAATTGCAAATATGGAACTTGTCACGGGAAGTTGTGTTGGAAATTTTAGTTATCAACATTCACTTACTCGTGACTAAAAACAGAAGATGATATCATTCATGTATTGAAGTCTTGCAGAAATTCTACTTGTTAGCATTATTCCCAAGTATCAAATTATATTCTGTATATCCTACTGTTCCTTTTTCTCATATTATTCCGCTTATTTTTTCTCAAGCACTATGTGTGCAACACAGGTAAAATATATAGGTATTGGTATATGACAGAGTATGTTATTGGATGTGAATGAGTTGGTGTTTTCTGTTTTCTTTTGGAAGGCCAATTAGGGAGGGTAATGTGAGAAGGCCATTCAGCTTGCAAGCTATCCAATTCTCTTTTTTCATCCAATGGCTTGATCCTAAAAGACTCTTAAAATTTAGAGGTTAAAGCTTTCAGTAACTAGAGTGTCCTCTGAAAGACTAATTTACTGGTTAATGGACATCTATGTTGCACTCTTTTATGTATTAATATGAATGTTCAAAGGAGATAAATGTTTTATAGGATAATTAATATTTTCTATCATCAAAGTTATTATTTATTTTTATTTGAATCATTCAATTTTAACTTTATATAACTAAATTATTTAACTTCAATTTTTTTGTATTCTCATCAAGTCGTCAGTTATATTAATAAAACTCTAATAGAATTTTAATGGAAGATGTGGTGTATTTAGGGGAGATTTTATTTTATAAACTCTCCCTTATGGCAATTTTTTTTTTTTTTTAAAGAAGTTTAAAACCGAGAAAGGGCTTCGACAAACTAAGAAAACAGAGGGAAAACTTGGGTTCCTGTTAACTCAAAAGTTAAATTTCCTGCATTAACAGATCACAATGCAACTCTGGAGCCAAATTAATTTAATCACCCCAACTCCTACCTCTACAGCATTTATTTTAACGGCTGGCTTGTCGTCTTGGGAATTCTGTTAGAATTTATAAGATAAAGTATTAACTAGATACCTAACATTATCATCCATTATAAGTTAGTAAAATTAATGGAGTGGTGAGATTGCAAAGGAAGTTATAGTTGGATGATTTATTTGTAAGAAATTGAAGTTGAGTGATCAAAATAAAAACAAGTACTAAAATGGGTGATTAATAATGTTAATTACCCATGTTTTATATGTGACTCCAAGTTATTAATTATTTTGATTCACTAAAAGAGCATAGCTCTGGGAGGAAGGTTTTGGTTTCAAACTATACCTCCTTCAAGTTCTTATAAAATTTGAGTTTTAATTGTTATACACCAAAAGATTAAAAAAAAAAAAAAGAGTTATTATAAACTAATTTCTAATAAAATGTTACTCTATCTTCCAGTTTCATTAACGATAGGGTAAGGAGAGACCATGTGGCTCGATAAATTTAGCTGTAAAATGGTCAAAAACCAGATGACAGCACAAAAATTAAGAAATTTCTATAAATTAATTTTGATGTTTTACAAAAATCCCGTATGAATGCAATTTACAAAGCTGCCAATAGAATAGAGTGACTCCTATTGTAACAAAAGTCACATATACAAGGCTGTTAAGATATATATTTGAAAAAGGAAGGTGGAAACAAAAACCAAAACCCACAAACCTATTGAACACCAGGCAGCCACCAGCTGCCATCAACCAATGGTACAAGGGCCCTGCCAGTTTCCGTAAATATAAACTGGAAAGAGCATTACAAAGGAAGGGATAATGGTGGCCCGAGCAGACTTCCTGAAGGGTATGCTACAAAAACATGCTACTGCCAAGCATGAAGACATGTAGAAGGAAAACTACTGTGGTCATTGGTATCAGTTTGTAAGGCACATTCTGTGGTGAACTGCTATCATGCAGCAATCCTGCGTTTACCAATTCGCTTTTCCCAGTATTTGATGTGGCAGAGACATTAACCGATGTCGAGCCTGATTTCAGATTCACGGTAAACTGTCATTGTATGCGTGAGATAATTGCAATGTTATTGTTTAAGCAGTTTGGTGGGAAAGACGTCCCATTTCCTTTCCACAAAACAAGCTTCATAAACCGCCTGGTTGCATGGGTCAGGCTGGCTTTTTTATTAGTGTTTTGGTTTTAGATAATTTCACATACTTCCTATGCCAAATGTAGAAGATAATTGCAACTTACAGTCATAATTAGCCCATCCAATGCGTTGATTAGCAATGTCATAGACAACAATTTTGTCTTTCAGAATAAGATCTGCAGAAAGAGAACAACAATGTTCTTGGATAAGCACAAATTATGTGACAGTATTGTTAAAAAAACAATACTTGTGACAGAAGCAGAGGCTAAATTTACATATAAAGGAACAAGAGCAGAGAAAAGGGAAATGTCAAGTACAAAATAGCAAAAAAAAAAGATAGATAAATAAATAAAACAGAGCTGGATCTTGAGTGAGAATCTTCCAAATTGCACACATACTGGGTTGTTCAACTATTTTGGCCCTTAATTTTTGCCGGAGAGAGATGATCACTAGATCAGTGCACATGCTGTATTGAGAATGATGCTTATGGTACTGCCAAGAGGGCTTAGCTATTAATATTCATGCAAGGTGCCGATAATTGAGCAACTAACACACTGTAGACTGAGATATATTGCACAAGAAATAGCTAAAATACCAGAACAATAATACTAGCAGATTCATTCAGAAAAATTGAAATGAAACAAAATGACATAAAGATGATGTGGAGACATTCATATTGAAGCAAATTTGTGGAGCTCCTAGAATAGCTCCAGATGCTTTTAACTCCTACATTTATATGTAATTTGGTTACAATCTTGCTAACATCAAGAAATTAAAAATCTAAGACTTAATGAGCAAGGTTATTTTGTCATTTTACAAAAACTCATAGGTCTTCCATAGCAATTGAACTGTCAGAAAGTTCAGGTTTCAGTGCCCTCTAAAAGACCGATATCCCTAGCTCATAGGTCATAAAACTTATATGCACAGTGACAGGATAAAGATTGGTGTCTGTACCTCCTAAAATTGTTATTCCTTGACCCTGAATTTTTTGAATGCCAATGCACCACACTGGAGCAGTGCCCTGCAATACAAATTTGATCACCCCGGTTAAAGATTCAGAAGCCATGCCGAATCAGCAAATAATGTGAAACAGAATCTTGATGTAAATCATCACAATGCTTTACTTATTGTTCTTTTCAGAAGAAAACAAGGCTACCAATGGACAAACTAAACCAAAATCAAGGTGGCTAAAAGGTGGGAATGAATGTAATAGAAAATAAAAGACAAAAAAAGAAAAAAAAAATCAAAGAAAAGTAGCTTTCTTTAAAACATGCTTTTGAGAGGACAAGAAAGACAGCTAAGTGGATCACAGATACAAATGGAAAACATGGCCAGGTTTCCTCGCAACTTCAAGGAGCTAATGCATGAATTAATTGTCTACAAAAAGTAAACAGTAAAGCCACCATAGAACAAATACTAAAAGTTAATTTGTTCCCAATACTTTGAAATCAAAGCAGAACATGCAAGACTGAAACTCAAAAACACAAAATTGAGACCAAATATTGAATCCTGGGCAGTCAATGACATGATCCTGGATTCAATGAGGAATGTCCATCACATTAGAACCATAAACTATATTCAAATAGAAAAATATCTACAAACAGTTTGAACCACTTGGTATATGGCAAGCACAGAAACTCACAATAGAGTTTTGCTGCAGTAGGTAGTCCTGAGGACTTAAAATCATGGATGCACCACCAGCAAAGTTTAAACTAACTTGAGGAAATATGCCATCGACACTGTCCATAAAGCAGACAAATAATTGTGGGTTGAGACCACCTTAGAAAACAGAAAAATAAATGGATGTTAAACTTACAGAGAGCAGATTTAGAAACTGAACCTGGAAGTAATTATATAACATTGGTTTCCCTTGTAAAGAGCTGAACGTGCAGACTGTGAAACAACACTTGTGATCTGCGAAAGAAGTGATCAATATGTTAAAAGTTTAATGCAGCTTCTCACAAGATTGTACTTAAATTTTAGTAAAATTATAGGAGAAATTTGATAACATGGGCTTATTCTCATTTTGTATGAAGATCATTACTATTATTCATCTTTTAAGATCCTACATTTCAATGTTTATTGATCAAAAACACAGTTTTTGTGAACTTACAGCACTAACAAAAGAATCATATGCAGTTTCTGGAAGGTATGCCAAGGTTGTTCCTGAATCAACTATTGCTCCTTGGCTACTTGATGTTGCAAAAACTGATGGATCAATAGCTAAGGTTTGTCCATTAACAGATATGCTCTGCAATTTCACATTGTAATGGGACCTGCAATCTCAGAAAGACAAATGTTTATTTAATTAAGTATAGTGCTATATGCTCTGAAATATTCAGGATGAACAAGCTTCAAGGAGATCAGACAGACCAAAACCAAATGGTACCAAGAGAGCAAACAGGTTTTTCTCATACCATGCTCACAAGGATGATTTAGTAGCTGCAAGATGTCAAGTTGCAGCTTAGACAACTAAATTTGAGATTGTACAGCTTCAAATTAGCTATTCTGTAATTGAGCCTGTATAATAGAGCTGGTTTTTCTTGCTGCTGACTGAAATGTGCAACAATTAACAAGCTAAAAGCTGATCTAAATGATTTCACAAAAGGCATAGTTCTTAGGCCATAAGTTAACTGGAAACAATGTAACTCTACATACTGAAGCCTGCTTGGACTGAAGTTCTGGTTTGCTTCATCAGAAATAGGAGTCTAAGTTAATGTGAAAGGAAAAAGGTGATTGAGTAATTAGCAAAAGAATAAATGCTACAAATCCCAGATAAGAAAAATGCTTAGTCAGTGATTGTTATTCCTTTCTTATACTTTGAAAGCAGAGTATAACCATGAATACACTGAGGAAATCAATCAATCAATCCATCAGATCATGTTGTTTGTTTAAACAAAGCACATTCTTTGACTTATTGCTGAGCTACAATGAATTGGCTGCGCGGAGGGCATATCTTAATTCTGAATGACTAAAAGTGGAATTCAAAGTTGTGCTGCATTCCTGAACAGAACTGATTGCCCATATTACTGAGACTTGGAGGGAATATATATAGTTATGTTTAATTCCATGATGAATGACCGGGGATAATTCTTAACCCCAGCATTCAAAAGGATAACTTCTTGATATTCTTTTCTGTAAGCAGAAGCCAGAAGACTAGATATGTCAACAACTTCCCATTTTGAAGCAACAGGCAACTAACAGATGATCAACATTCACATTTCACAAGAGTGAAAATTTTAGAAAATAATCTAAACTTGTGCAGCAGAAGCACAATGCAAGACACGAAACAACTTCGGGTCAAAGACTCAAAACCCACAGTAATCAAACAAAAAAGAAACAATATTTATAAAGATAATATGGGTATGGCCAGCAACATTAAGCAAAGCCACACTTATCTGTTCCAGTAAACACATTCAGGGAAGCTACAAAACCAGTAAGAGATAGATATAAAGACACATAATTCCCTGTGATAAATGTTCCTATAAACTCAAAGACCTGAAGACTGCTAAAAATTCATGAAATTAAAAACTCACAGTTATGAAAATAATTCAATTTTTCAGGTGGGGAAAATTCTAGGGAGATGAACATACCGTGATGGGACAAGTGGAGTATAAACAATGTTTGGCTCCACAATTTCTCCAAGTACTAATATACCACCACCAGCATCATTTCCTTTAAAGCAGTGGGAGAACATTTTTGGGGTAATGCCCTGTGAAGCCAGTTGGGAAATGACAGACATGTCCTGTTGCCCAAATCCAAAGATTCCATCAACAGCTCTATCTGATTTTGTCAAGTCTCCAGTCTGTAATGTGCTACACCTGTTTAATAATCACCCCATCCAAGGCCATGAATTTCCAGTTCTGAGAAATAAATATGGTATTTTATGATTTAGATGGATTCATAACAGCTCACCCAAAGACAATGGAAGCTGAAGAATTATTAGTCAGAGACCCATCAGCAGTAGCATCTAAATACAACAAATCTGAGACATAGTAGCCTGATGTACCACTTCCATCCCCATACTGGAATGTGTAACTGCACTGATTGCTTTGTGAAGCACAAGCAGAATCTGATGATTGAACTCCTAGACTGCACCGGTGGTCTGAACAAGATATTACTGAAGCCGTTGATGAGCTCCCAGGCGCAAAGAAATTTAGTGGAATCTGTAAAAGAGCCGAGGGATGATAAGTGAATATATTGCAGTACTAAATTGCTCCTATTGTTTCACAAACTCAGCGTGATTGAATCAAAATCAGTACAGAAGATGGATAAAGAAAGTGAACTCACTTGAAGCCCACTAGATTCGGGGCAGCCATTGCAGGAGTTGCAACTAACCCAGAGAACATCACTCCCAGTATCTATTTGTACGTAGTAATCTTTTGGAGGAGAACCCAGTTGTAACTTTGTATAATAAAGCCTACAAGAACAACCAAATATCACAAGAAAGAGGAGTCAGTTCAAGAAAAATAGAAACTTCAATGGATATGACAATAAAAGAAATGCGACAAATTGATCAATTCCAAATTGCTTTTGCCATGTGCTTGCATGCAAAATTGTCTCTCTGAGGGAGGCAACCATCCCTGAACGAAAGTCATTTAAAGAAGAAAGATGATCGAAAACAAGAAGAAAGATAATGGGAATGCTTCAAAGTCCAAAAAGCTTCGAAATTGAAAACCATTATCGCGAAAATCCAATCCAAACCAATAGAACTTCAACAAACAGAGGAACATATCATAAAAAATACATTTGATAAACCAACCAAAGACTTGGAACTCTGAATTTCAGAACAAACTCAGGGAGTCCAATGGAAAAACAAGACACAAAACACAACCAAAATCCAAACCAAACAAGAAAAAAGGAAAAGAACCCAGAATTCAATAACATGTAGAAAGGAAGTGATTAAAAAGTTACCCAACGAGGAAAGGATCAAAGGTGCCTAGGACGGGGAATTCCACGACCCGAGCAGTGGAGGACTGCAACATCCTGCCGTGTCTGACTCTGTCCCTCTCTCTCAGTTGGCTCAGCTCTAGCGTGTGGCTCAGCGGAATCCCCCTTTCCAGCGTCAGCGTCGCCGGAAAAGAACACAGCACCGCCGCCGCCTCCGCTAGAACGGCGGCGATCACAATTCCCGCGTAAACGAGCCACCCCATGTTTTTATCTGTCTCTCCCTTCTTCAGCTCTCTCTCTCTCTCTCTCTCTCTGTGTCTCGGTCTCAGATTTCCAGGTTCCAAATTGAAACGGAGACGGGGAGCCAAAAACACAGATTGAAAAGACAATTTCAGTTCAAGAGCAACAACAACAGACAGAAAGGGAGACAGAGGGATGGGGAGGACGGGGAGACAACAGGAAACGTTTCAAACAACATAACACCATCCCCCGTGTCATTTTATAACTGTAAGTTTCAACCCAACCAACCAACCAACCAAAAGAAAGAAATTAAAAAAAAAAAAAAAGTTAAAAATGTTACCTTATAACTCACAATTTAATTTGTTTCTTAAACAAATTAAATAGAGAATATTAAATTTATAGAGTTTGGTTTTATTTCTTTATTTATTTGCAAATCGTTTCGACAAATGTTTAGAGTTTTGAACGAATTTTGAGTTAAAAAAAAAGGGCATATATGATATCTAAGTAACAAAATATTGCTAAACAATAAAGAACATAAACAACATTGGATTTTAATCTTATTTGCATCCTGAGAAAATCCCTCCCAATCACTAAAAAACAACGCCCCAACCACATGTACTTTGCTCAAATGATTTTTATTATTCGGTGGTTTTTTGTTTTTTTTTTTTATGAAGATAGTTATTTACATGCAAATATAAATACCAGCCAATGGGACTGAAAAGGCCGTGTGAGCTTTTCTTCTTTTAAATTTTCATCTGTATGGTTGACTTGTCCTCGGGCTGGAAAAGCATTGAATCGGGATGCCATTTCTCCATTTGGGGCCCTATGAGCTGGTCAAACATTCCATCTCTTTTGCTGATTGAAATCTAATATAATGTATACACTTCGTCGCAATGTAATCACAACAAGAGGAAAAGTAAAAAAATTATTTTATATATATATATATATTATAAGTTATAAGATAGACCAAATGCCACTCCTTGCTCTGTTGCATAGACCAAATGCTTGTGTGAGCTTTTAATTTTCAATTGCGTGTTTTTCTCTCGTTTGGTGAACTAACAAAGCATGCGCGTATTTTCCACGGGTTTTCATTTTCCCTTTTCTTTTTGTTTTTTTTTTCTTTCTTTCTTTCTTTTATCCTGCTTATTCTCTATTTGGATTATTTAATTGTATTTTCAGTTGGTACGCGAAGACTTCAACACCCCTCGTCATGAAACACACGGTAGAGAATAGAGATGATAGAGCCAGACAAGGGAGGGAGGAAGCTTCCTTCTTTCTTTGTTTTTTTTTTTCTTTTTTTGGTTTTGGTCATGCAACATATAATGGATATTTTAGGCTTAATAGCAAGAAATGACTTCCATGGCAGATTGTTAAAGACGCATGCAATTACGCAATACCTAAAAGGGTGCGAACACCGACTTGATAATTTCATTTAAGAAATATTTAGGTCAATTTTCAACCCATAGATCTCCATTCGCTACAAGTAGCACAAGAGCTTGACTTTGACGAGCACATCATTCATTTAGTTAATTAATGCGCTAAGTCTTGAATCCAATCGAAAGGCTAAGTAATGGGAACTCTGGATTAACTTGTGCAGGCATAACAGCCTTTAAAGTGGAAAAAAAAAAAAAACAAACAAAGAAAGAAAAATAGCTCATTGGGTTTTTCAAGAAAATATTTCTCTAGAAATATATGCTGGAACTAGACTGTAAAATGTTCTCTAAGAAACATTTGTTATTATGTGACTGGAAGACACAACATATGTGAAAATTGTGGTTGTGGGCATTCAACAAAACATTCTGATAGCAAAACAAAATAAGCTAAAAAATAGTTGAAATTTTTTAATATAATTCTAATTTTCTTTTATTTTTTTTAGTTTAACCCTAACTATTATGAAGCTCCATCAACGTAGTACTTTTGAATATAAAAAGTGAATCAATCATTATATTTGTCAATTAACGTATAAAAATACATAAAAAAATTAAGATAAATTCCTAATACTTCGATTACCCTAATACCCACCAGTAAAAGGAGCTCAATTATGTATCTTGACCCACATTACTAATATTTTTCCTCTGTGTGTTAAGTTAATTATTTCTTTTCTGCCCTCCCTCTTGAATAATTGTCTTTCTCAATTCGATTGTTGGAAACACCCCTCATTGTAGAAATTGATGAAGGAGATTGAAGATTAAAGAGGTTGAAGCAATGTTGTGCCAATGTAGGAACAAAATAACGATGCAGACATCATAGACCGATCTGAACTCAAGAAGAAGATTTGTTTGGTGTGGGTGGTTCAAGGTAAGGGTTAATTTTATTTTATTTTTTGTTCACATTTATCAGCAAGATTTTTTTTTTTAATATTAATTAGCAATAATCATTTTTTTTTACATAAAATAGAAAAGAATTTCTTTTTGTTAATTTTAATTTGTAAGAATTCACTTTTTTTATTTTTTTTTTAGTGTTGTGGTTAATTGATCAGGAAGCTTTATTTTTCAATAATAATTCATTAATAAGATTTAATTATTTATTTTATTTAATATCAGCAACATGAAGGTTGTGGTATATTTCATTAGATTGATCCTTTAATGTGTGAAAGATTAACGCAAATCATTCTTAGATTGTTGAGGAAGCTGAGCACAATGGATAAGGACATGGTGCAACACCAAATAGAAATGAAGTTCCTACAAATTGTGGTTAGTTTAACAACAATTGGTTTCATCGTGATGCTAACTTAGGTTGTAAAATAGATATGTTTAAATAGTTTGCAATTAGAGATATGAGAAAATGTTTGGCAGTTGCTTAAAGAATTTTGTATCTTCAAAAGCTTTTTGTTTGTAATTTATTTTAACCTGTTAATGCAAATGTGTTACAATGTGATTGATGATCCCTTTAATTAGACCATTTAATGAGATTTGTGATTTTGCTATTTGACCAATTAAATTAAATTTGGTGAAAGAACAAAATGCAAGACACAATTAAGTGTCAAATATACCTATTCATTAAAATATCCCTAACTAAATGGTCTAATACAACTGGAGTGTCAATAATAGAAACAAAATGCAAGGTATAATTAGATGCCAAATGTACTAATCATTAAAATTGCAAGATACATATTGCCAATTTATAGCATTGACCAAAAAATAATCTATTTCAAAAGACAAAAATTGTCCAAGTACAAAAAGAAAACCATGACCAATCTCAAAGGTTATGTAATGACAACTCTCTCTTTATTTCTTTAGTTATCAATGTCTCCTATGTTTCCTTGCCTTGTCTTTGCAATTAATGTCTCCTCCTTATCCATTTGACCTTGTGAATAAAGATTCATAACCCAAAACTAATTCGTTTAAAATGATAATGGACACATTTATGTTTTTGCAATTTATGTCTTCTCCTTATCCATTTGATCCTGTGAAAAAGATTTATAACCTAAAATTAATTCCTTTAAAATGATAATGGACACATTTTAATTTCATGGAATTGGTGTGAAAGAATTAAACCCATGGATAATTGTTGTGGTGAAATAATAGTGTAACTACTTTTAATTGTTGGCCTATTTGACTACTTTGAAGGAGCCTTAACAGGTTGAAATACACTGGGATTTGCAAGGATTATGATATAACTATTGTGTTAGAAATTCATTTTCATGGTGTTTATTAGGAATTTTAAACTTCCTTTATTTGCAAACATAATGCTTTACTTTTAGGCCCTATGTCTAGATAACAACATATTAGTTAAGTTAAGATATTGATATAATCTCTAAAATGATTGAACATTGTAATACTTATAGTCTTAGTTGGAAGAGTTGGAGTAGTTAATGTCTTACATTATTCTCTTATTTTAGCATTTATATTAGCATATTTTTTTTGGGTTTCTTATTTTCTCCCTGTGATTTTTGCTTTCTTAAATAAAAGAAAAGATAACTTAGTATTCCACAAAGCATCAACACTATGATAAGAATATGACCATTTACATGTTTTTTAATAAGTTAATGACTATAACATAATATTACTTTTGTTGCTTTGCTTGAATTGGATTTGGAACTAACTAGTTTTCTCTTTTTAATACTTATTCCCTAAAATTCAAAAATGAAAAAAAATTAGAAAATTTCTAAATCAATTCCAAGTGTAATGATATAAGCAATCAAATAAAAAACTAATCTTTTTTACATGCATTTTCTCCCTTGGAAGCATTTCTTAATATCTGTAATTGTTTAGCATATAGTCCACTTACACTCTTTGGTCTAGCTCAATTTTTTCATTCTTTTATTCAAGAACATATTGATTACTTGGTTAGACTAACTCAAACCTAGCATTTTTTTTTTTGCTGAATAACTAAATTAGTTACTTTTGCTTTAAGATTAAGTGTATTGGCATATGTAGCTAACTAATTCAATTCAATAAATTAAGATGACCTTTTTTTTGAACAACTTCTGACCTACCTTGTTACATAATTATATGTCATTTTCATACCCTTATGTGACATAATTGTTGAATTTGTTATTTTCTTCTCTCAATCTTCTTTCCTTTTATGTTTTTGTAACCTACCAATCAATATTTTAAATAGAGGTGGCAAGATTGCTTATTTTTTTGTAACTAGTTAGAAATTCTCTACACCTATAGACTACATCATATGTTCATAGGTTTTGATATACCTTTTCCTTTTGTACCAATGGGAAATGTATTTCATATAATCCTTATCCTTACTTTTTAATACACACAAAATGTGTGGGAAAAGGATTCCACTTAACATTTATCCTTTATAGTTACGTGCTATTTTATCAAGTTTTACAATATACATCTCCTTTCTATGTCTAATCTTAAGACTTTGTAAACCATTTTACTTCAAAACTGACATTCTTTCATATTCTCCCTTATCCCTTTTTTATCTTATGGCCTATTTCATCATTTTATCTCCCAACTAAATCCTTATATCTCTTTAGTCTTTTCATTATATAAACTTGAATGTCTTCCAACATAAAGATAATGAATTTGGCTATTGTAAATACTATTTTTCCATTTAAAGCTTCATATAGGTTATTATTTACAATATTATATTTAAGATCAAGGTTGAAGAAAGTCTTGCATCATTTTTCTTTGTCTATTTTAAGCATATGATCGTGAGCTTTTAAGTTTTCTTCCTTTAATTTTGTTATCCTTGTATTAAACTCCACTTTATTTATGACCTTCACACATGTTCAAAACATTTTTTGAAAATTTAAGCCTTTAAAATTTTTCCTTTAATTGGAAAAAAGGTGTTTGGCACAACACCTTTGTTTTGTTTAAAGTAATTAATGTCTTATAGCATTTAATAAACCCTACAATAACAATATACTAAACAATAATTATAATCACATTATAACTAATATTTCCTAAAATTACCATATGTTATTACAAATTAGTAACATCACCTTTTGCTATCAAGAGTTTTAAAAACTAAGATTAAGTTTATGTTGATTTAGTTATTACTATTGCTTATACAATAAGGGACATTTCATTATTTGCATCTATTCTTACTGCAATTAAAATTTCTCCTTTAATAACACCTTTTAAGAAAAAACTATCAATAACTATGAATTTTTTGCAATTTTTCATAAAACTCTTTTTATAGCAATCAAATGCAAAGTACATATATCAAACTCTAACATCCCTTTTTCAAATAAAGATTTCACCTCCTCAAGTTTGATAGTTGTATTTGGGTTATTCTGCTCAATCTCTACTTTTTATCTCATAATTTGGCATATTCCCTATTAACATCTCTTCTTATGTTTTTTTCATCAATAATTCTCTTGCCTTATGACATTTACAAAGGTTCACCTTTAATTATAATTGGTTCTTAACCATTTTTTTTCATATCTTTCAAAGACAGTTTGGAAATTAAGATAAAGTTTGTGAAAAAAATTATTGGCCAACCAAGATGCAAATATCTTATCATTACTTAAAATAGGATTGCAATCATGTGTGTTCATTAAGGTTTTCACTTGTATACTATGTAGGTTTCTTATATGCCCAGTTATTATCTTCTAAGGACATAAGGGCTTCTTACACCTAACTTTAACACATTGTTTGCAATTTTTGGTGTAATAAAAACTTAATCCTTTCCTTTAATGCATATTTTACTAATGTACTTTTAAAAGTATCCATATCTTTAAATAGTATTGATAGTTCAAATTATGGCTTTTCTTGTTTTAAGTTATGGACTAAGTATTTTCTTCTTCTTTGCATTATATGATTATGATCTTTATTATCATTAGTTTTAAAGTTAGCATTCTCACTAGTATCATAATAGTTAATGGTATCTCCATTACTCTCCCTATTATTAGAATGGTTCATATCAGACCCATTATTACCCTTAAAACCTTCTTCTCTAACTCTAACATCAACCATACAAGTGTCTTTTTCCCCCAGTTTTCTTTTTAATGTAAATTTCCTCATATTAGATTTAGCTTTCCCTAGTTTAGAATCATCGTCATCAAACAACATATTTACTTTCATTATACTTCTATTATATTCTTCTTTCTTAAAACCATCACCGTTATATTCTATATTGTTATCCTCATATGTCATTCCTAAAACTTTAAACTCTACCATGTTATCCTAATCAATACCAACATATCATCGTCAATATAATTTATATTTATGCAATTCACAACACTTATATGCCCTTATTACATTTTATTTTGTTATTCCACATCTACATTTTTTATAGCCATATGGGTTCTAACACCTTTGATTGACCTATTAGCCTTTTTACCAACATCATATCCTAAATTATCCCCTTTTGTACTAATACTTCCTTCTCTTCATTATGAATCACATCTACTTCAACTTTCTTGTGCTTTAATATAATATTACTCATCTCCACAATTATACTGTCTTTGCTTTTTAAGATTTTCAAGTCTTTATCTAAATTTTTTCTTGATAGCCTATAATATAGTTTTTTAAAACTTGAATACCCTAAAACTTTGATCATCATACTTTACACATCCTAATAATAAATTTATCAACCTCAACCAACATTTTATCTACACTACTCTCTTTGTAATAAGTGTGTGGGTCTCTTGTGCAATACCTCACCATAGTTCATATACATAACCCCATCAATATCATCCATCTTAAATACAAAAAAGAATAACAAACAAAAAGCCCCACATTATAAAAGAATGCCCAAATAAAGTTAAATACAAATAGATAAACTCAATTTATTTAAGGCCCTATATTTCATACATGCTTATGGATATGATCATTAAAACAACAACCATTAAGACAATACTATGAATTTTTCATTGTTAAATTATAACTTAATCGTCAAAATTATGCATTAGTGACCATTAGGACAACAATTCCAATATGAAAAATATCAAATATATACAAATACACACATTAACATATGAAGACCAAAGAAAGTCATTTAACTAAATACAGACTTTCAATATCTTTTCTACAAGAAAAAATCCTCAACAATTTAGGAACTTAAGGAAACACACAATTTAGGAACAAACAATTACATAATGTCTTTAAGTATAAATCAAACACAAAGAAAGGCCAATAAATAGAGATAAAGAAAAAAAAAAACTTCCTTATCATTTTTAGAGTCACAAAACTCAACAACAACAACAACAAAATAAACTTACACACTTGTTAAAGAGTTTTAGTAATTAGAGATAGTGATGAAGATTATATCTTTATCTAATTGTTTTTTTTTTGTAAATGGTAAGCATTGAGATTAGCCTGAGCATTAAAGAAAAGGCTAAAAATGTCCATGGCTATTGTTTTTGACTTAGGTTAAAAAAAAAAAAACCCTAATTTGTAGAAAGTATTAAAAAGAGAGGACCTCAATACATTGTCTCCAGTTTTTTTAATTTGTTATAAGGTTTTTTTTGTTATACATTTTTGGTTAAAATATTATAAAAAAATTATTTTTCTATATATTTTTATACGTTGACCGATAAACATGATAGTTAATTCACTTTTTGTCTCCATAAGTATTATGTTAATAAGGATTGTGATGTTTAGAACTAATTTAAAAAAATTAAAAAGTTCAAAACTATCTTAAAAAATTGAAAAGATTTATAACTATTTTTAGACTTATTCCTAACAAAAACATAAAAGATTGTCTGCCCCTTCCTAGTCAACCGATGTAGGTAAGGAAAGATCAGTAGTTGGCCCTTCCAAATTTCTTTATTAACCTTATGGGGTTCACTTTATTTTCTTAGCAGAGAAGGGTCCAATGACAACTGCCAATTTCGAATAAAAGCCAAGGTCCTCCAAGTTCCAGCGGCACATCTTTGAGCACTTTGACACAACCCAATGCACAATTATTTTAGATTTTTATCTTCTAATGCTAGGTGGTCGCCAGCTGGCGTGCGTAGTCAACCACAATGTTGCTTTTTATTTTATAAAATATCAAAATATACTGCATTTAGAACAAAATATATTGCATTTGTTTAAAATATATTACATTGTCAAAAAATATACTGCACGTTTCGGGAAATATACTGCAATTTTCCAATTAAAAAGAATTACTGTAATTGACCACGTCTTCGCTCGTGCGGATGCACAGTTGTGCTTTTTCATCCTTTTGTGGTCGGTTTTCCTTATAAATAAAAGGAAAAGAGAGAAAGAGAAAGAGAGAGATGTAGTCCACATTCCGTCTTTTAACACTATTACTATTGAAAGCAAGCATCCTTAAAGACAAAGTGTTGTGCTGCTCTTGCTTAATGACAAACGCAACCACCCCATACACTCAATTGAACTTTCTCTAAGATCGAAAGTGGTCAAGATTGGTTTTAAAGTACTTATTGCATTAAAAGAATTGAAGATAGATTCACGGATGGATGGCCAATTGGGGTAATTGCTTATCAGTTGAAACCAGACTTTCGATCCCTCAAAAAGCGTTGTATGTTCCAAATTCAACTATATTTGTGTTCAACTTCATAAATGGAAAAGCTTGACATAGAACAGGGCCTTTATTGATATCTAGAATGAATTTGAGATATGCTATATATATATATATATATATATATATAGTAGCCCATATATTTTCTTTTCTTAAAAAATATTTTAATACAAACTAAATAGTATATATTAAAAATAATTACAAAATACAATATAATTTATAATTTTATAAATTCTCTTTAAAATGTGAATAAATACAGGAAATAAAATTTTTCTCCAAATTTTATGGTTCAATGAATTTTTAAAAAAGAAAAAAGAAATAAAGATTTCTATGCAACGAAAATACCCCTTGTTCCATCCATGTACATTTTAAAAGTCACTCAACAAAAACAAAACAATTCACCAAATGAAATTGAAAACTAATAAGCTTTTCTATTCATTGCCATTTAACAAGTAGGTATCAACCATTAATTGTCATATGAAAATTAGTCACTTTTATTTATCCCTTTTCTTTTCTTTTTTTGCTCACCTTATTTTTTCGAGAGACATTTACCCCTGCCTTGTAACTATGTATTCCATACAACTTGAGTCTAGGCCCGACCTGAACATTTAGCAATTTTACTAAGAGACATAGTTTCTTTTGGACGTGACAGGTCGCCGCCAGGCACCTGACCCAAAAATTCTGACCAGTTCGCTGTCAAACCGATTGACTAATTTGTTCTTTAGGTTTTACCGGGCCGACTCCGACCCAGCTCCTCTCTCTCTTTTTCTTTGTTTTTTCTTTTGGGTGGACCGGACGGTTTGGTCTTATTTTGACAACTTGGTCTATATGTAAGAGAGAGAAACCATCGAGGCAAGTACCAAAAATGGACCCTATAACTCGGTATCACTAGAATCAAATTTATTCTATCATTGCTGAAACGTGTTAACCTCGAGAAACCATCATAATACGAACAAATGTATTCTCACATTTTGATTTCCGAATGGAAATCCCACCACAAGTGTATACTCAAACCGTGTGTATCCCAATTATAATAAACCTAATTCATTGTAAGACTAATATGTCCAAAAGAAGAAAGACATGCACAGCGTAACGACGACTGAACCAGATGTTAGCTGGACAAGCATTATGATGGATCCGAAGGAAAACAAATGGAGACCAACTATTTCTATGCCATTATACTTTGTTTAATTAATTCGTACGCAGAGACATATGTTCTAATCTTGATTACATATGTGGTCTGGACTTTGTATAATAGGTCAATAAACGTACAGAAAAAACAAGACTTTTTTTTCTTTTCCTTCTTTTTTGTTTTTGGGTGTGTGTGAGGGAGCAAAGATGGTTAATACTTGGAAAATGCATTGCTTAGTAGTATATTATCTATATATAATGTGGAGCCATCCAATTAGCGGCAAGTCGAGCTGCCATATTTCCATTGTAATGTTTAAGGGCTTCGAAAGCTAGAATAAGTAGAGCAGGCTTTTTGAGCTTCACCTGTTTTGGTATATATTTGATTAATTGATAGTGATTTCACTTGAAAAGGAAAAAGGGAAAGAAAAATATTCAAGGTTGCTTTACCTTAGCCTAGCAGAAATTAAACTGTCATCAACAAACATGCACCTAACTATTTGTAGTAACATCAATTTGGAATGGGTTTGGTTGATACATTTAATAAAAAATGACTGACAGATACAACTGTTTTTAATCCTGATAATGATCTTATGAGTTTTTTGATTTGGTTTTATATCCTTATATGATAGGGACTCTATTAAAAAAACCTTCCCGTGCATGAGGCTCCACCGTTGCATCTTTTTTTTTTTTTTTTAATTTACGTAACTCAAGTCTATTATCTTAATATCACAGTAGAGTAGCATTATTCATAGATCATAACATTAGGCTTAGTTAGAGGTCTTCTATTTTAATTGTGAGAGGAGTGCGTTGAATTGTGTAAAATAGAGTTATTCTGATATTTCATAGATTCTGATGGTTTGCAATAGGCCCAGAAAAAGCATATAATGCAATTGACATTTTCCCAAGCTGTCTCTTCCATTTTCCTGCTTCTCTTTTGGCAATTGACCTTACAGATCGACCAGTTGAGTGGGATCAAATTAAGCCTATTATGTAGATGAACCACAAATCCACATGCTACCATACGTTAAACAAGCCTCAATTGGTGGGGGCAGGGCATGTGTATCACTTTGACCATGAAGGTGTCTCGGAAGTTTCATTGGGCTTTTGTTTGAGGTGGTTGAATAGAGTGTCACCTAACTCGTGCCATAGATATACCCTACTCTTGACAGTCCATAACTGCTTATGCCCGAACTTTCATGCAAGAGATGTCCATGTGTCAAGTGAAGACAGGCAATTTTATTTTTGCAAGAAAATTAGTCGCCATTTTTACAAACCATCGAGGCATGTGTCACGGACATACAGATTATGTCAAATAATAAAAAGAGAAGGATTCTGAATTATATAAATATAAATACTATACTTTTCAACCAGATTATTTTTTCAGAAAAAAATAACAATTTCATAATAAATATTTCATCTGAAAATAGACAGAAGAACCTTGATTCTCAAAAAAAACATTTCTAATAAAAATATCGATGAATTCAGTAGAAGAAA
The DNA here is from genome assembly GCA_023213295.1 of Bruguiera hainesii. Taxonomy (NCBI): domain Eukaryota; kingdom Viridiplantae; phylum Streptophyta; class Magnoliopsida; order Malpighiales; family Rhizophoraceae; genus Bruguiera; species Bruguiera hainesii. The sequence continues at coordinate 3,869,493 of JAHOYR010000004.1, forward strand.
ATATTTTGGATGAATTATATCTTAGATATGGACGAAAAAATGTCATAAATGAGTTATATTTTAAATAGAGACAGGTTAAATATAATTCAACTTTCACATTTTATATAAGATAGAATAAGAGACATTTTAAATTATATAAATATAAATACTACACATTCTAACAAATTACCTTTTAGAGAAAAAATAATAACTCTGTAACACATGCATGACTTACAAGCTAGTTGATCAAGATTCAAGAATTGCAACTCAAACTCGAACCAAAAATAGTAATTTTTATTTTTATTTTTATGCAACGTTGATATTTTGGGAATTGAGGAGAAAACAAAAATTGAAAAGCATGTTAATATAACTCGAAATAAAGTTTAATCTCCATGAAGTTTTCTGATGAACTCCACAAGCGCGTCCTGACTCTTCATATTACATAATTTAATTCGAAGCAATTATTATGATTGACTTTATTTATTCAGTATCAAGAAATGCAGCGAAAAATATTTTCAAAGAAACTTCTATGATAGAAGTCCCCTCGAGGTTCTTCATTGCCTTTGGCCCTTTTATTTCTTTTAACTCGAATTTTATATTTTACTCCCTTTATTTTGTTCAAAAAATAATTTGTTTATTTTTTACATGTCTTTAAAGCTCTTAGCTTCCCTCCTTTCTTTGTCTAATTTCTTTGATTCAAATAAGCGTCTCCTTAAGTAAAATACATGTATATTTTTAAATCACACAAATTTATATCATTATTTCTTTTTTATTTTAAGTGGGTTTTATTTTAACTTTTTTTTATTTTTACTCACATTTAATATTAAGTTAAATCAATTCACCCAAAAAAAAGAATCGAATTAAAAAATTTCATGTTGAAACTTTTCAAATTTACAGAAAACCAGAGTTCTTTGTTTAAATGGTAAGAACTCGAGAAAGACAGTTTCAAGTCCGTTCTCTTCCCTTTCTCCCTTCCCTCGCCCTCAAAGAATAATTTATTTATTTTGGTACCCAGTGACAAGGTTCAGGATCTTCAGTTCTTTTCTGAAGTAATAATGGTCACAAAAGAAAAAAAGAAAAAGAAAAAGAAAACATCTCTTTCTGAAGTGCATCATTTGTACAATTGTTAGATTTTCTCTTAATGCGAAGAAATATCCGCTTGACAGGATTCGAACATAAGAGCCAAGAGTCTACGATGACACCTGAAAAGCAGAAAGAATGATAATAATACTAATCTAGCCAGTAACAAGAAAGAATAGTGACAACAAAAGCAGCATCAATAACATCATCTTTATCGACACTGAGTAAAAACAGAAAACTCTAATGGGTTACATGGATCCTGACATAATTTTCACTTTCTTAGAAAAATTCTATCGGCCACAAGAGTTGCCAGTTCTTTACCAGTTGACGCTTGGTATCTTTTAAAAATGTGCTAAAGAAGCAGCATGTGCCGGCACTTTGGACCTCGATGGTTTGCTACCTAGTTTACCTGGGATACCTGTTCGAGATTTAAAGCAACCAGACAATGTGCCGCTTTGTATAGTTGATATGGGCACCGAATTTTCTATTTCTATTTGCTAAACAACTCCAGTAGCAAGCTCAAAAAAGGGAGAGCGCAAGCTTATTCCCTTTTCCACAAACTGCACTCTATCTTAAAAAATGAAACAGCAGCAGAAATTAGAATATCTATTTTTTTTTTTCTGCATCACAAAATGTATCACAAAAGGGGCACTCCAAGAGTCAGTCATTGCCTGTAAAAGTGAAAGAAGAATTTACGTAGAGCTTAATCTTTAATCTATATATTCAGAACCGGCATGCATTAAAGGAAAATGACTTCATTGTGCCACGAGAACAATTCATATCTCCACTGCTAGTAGACATTCTAATACGTGGCAAACTTTTTCTTGGTTTGTAGAACAATTCATATCTCACCTTGGAAAATGTCGACTTGCATTTCAAGGATTTTTCTAAAGGTCAACTGTTGATTAAGGGTTTCTATGTTTACTAAAAAATATTTTTAAAAAATTTATAAAGAAAATAAATTATTTTTTCTTGTTTGATAAAATTGTGAATTTCTAAAAATTTAATTTAGCGATTGAGGCGGAGGTCTCCTCACAATGGATGTCTTCTTTTTTATTATAGTTTTTGGCAATTAACCTTACCTTATTTCTCACAATTTGATCACTTTTATCAAACTTCTTTCTAAAGACGTTCTGGGTTCCCATAATGGATGATAATTAGGTCTTGAGACTAAAGTTCAGACCTTGTTTTTCTCAAATTAGTTAAGTTCATCCTTTATTATATGCACTTAACATTGGTTAACTAATATATCATCTACATGTACTAGTTTATTTGTGAAATAAGTGTTAAAATGTTAGAATGTTCGTAGATACAAATTGAGTTTTCAAAAGATTACAAAAGTTACTAATAATTTAATTCTAAAATACTTTTCAAGCATGTTTCCACTTTATTAGAATTTATTGAACAACATCATCAAGATTGTCATTTTTTAGAAGATTAGATTCATTCACTTGAAGTTTTCATTTTGCTCCATTTAAACATTATTAGAATGTTATTGTTGCTTTAATGATTTATTCGCCTTGTCCAAGTTTCTGTCTATACTTGCAAGGCCATTTAACTCTTTCTTTTAATGTGAGAAGGGGTTAATTTCATCAAGTGAAACATGCATGGACTCCTATATAGTAACATACTTTATGTTAAACACCTTATATGTTTTATTACTAGAAGAGTATCCCAAGAAAATATTTTTATTTGCCTTAATATCAAACTTACTTAAGTTGTTTTTTGAGTTTATAATATAATACTTGCAATTAAAGATTTATAGGAATTTTATTTTAAATTATCTCTCATCCCACAGTCATAAAGGCTCTTTATAAGAGTTGGATGAATAAAAATAATATTGGACATATAACAAGTAATATAGACTCCTTCTACCAAAAGTATTAAGGAAGGTTATACTCATTTAATATAATTTTAGCCATCTTTTACAAGGTTTTATCCTTCCTTTTAGTTATCATATTTTGTTGTAGAGTTTTTAGAGTTGAAAAATTATGAGAGATACCTTAATAATTGCCAAAGTTCTTAGAGCTTTCATTCTTAAACTCACCACCATGATTACTTTTAAGTGAAATGACATTTTTAGACTTACTTACAAAATCCCTCAATGACCTTTAAACACTCGTCCTTGTGAGTTAAGAATATAATTATGCAAATCTACTATAATCATTTACAATGACATATGCATATGACTTATTACTTAAAGATGAAATATAAGTAAAACCAAATAAGTTCATATGTAATAATTATAAAGGTTTAGAAGTTGACATTACCTTTTTACTATTAAAAGAGCTTTTACTTTACTTACTTATTTGGCATGTATCCCACACTATATCCTTCTTAAATTTCACCTTTGGAAGTTTTTATAAAAAATTGTCTTGGTTGAGTTTTGATAGTTGTTTTATGCTTGTATTACTCAACCTTTGACGTCACATCCATGATTTTTCATTAACAGAGTCAAAGCACTTAATATCTTGATTAGTTAAAGTGTGAGAATGAATGATATGCATACTATTTGAACACTTAGTAATAAATAAGAGATCATTTATTTTAAAATGAGCAAAAAAACAAGTATTTTGCTTAAGTAATACCTTATAGCCACAATTATACAAATGACTAATACTTAATAAATTAAACTTGAGTCTTTTGATAAGTGAGGCAACGTTTATCATTAGAGACTTTCTCTTATCTATTTTACTAATACTAATAATCTTACCTTTGACATTATTTCCAAACAATATCATTTTGCCATCAATTTTCTTAAGGAAAATAAAGTTTTTGGGATTCCATGTCATGTGTCTAAAATAACTACCATTTAGATATCATTCATTTTTCTTCATATTGCTCTTAAGACATGCCTACAAGTAATTCATTTACATTTAGGTGACCAAATTTTCTTGGGTCCTTAAATGTTAATTCTTATACCCTAACACCTATATGAGGATAACCATTTAGGCTTCATATTAAATTACACGAATATTGCATTTGACCATAGTCACATAAAAATAGCATTTAATATGATCTCTAGCATAATATTTATATGTAAAAGTATTATATCTGTCATAATTATGCCATTCATCATAAAATGTACATGTCTATGAAAAGTTACAGGCTTTTGTATATGTCTTGTATACATATATGCATAATTATGTGATGCTTTTCTTATATGATATGATGCATAAGTATTCTTATGTGATGTGCTACCAAATGCTTGTGCATGTATGTAAGCATAAGCTATCTTGCCCTATAAAGGTTTAGGTCGTAAGACGTATAGGCTAAACCACTTTTCTTACCTTGAGGCATTTCATAGTTAAGTAACAAGTCTAATTTGTCTTTAATTTAACTAAACTTAGAAGGAGACTCTTGAGAATTAGATATTTTTTTCTCAAGATGAATATTATCATCCAAGAGTTTAACAAGTTTTTCTTTATTGTAAACATTATTTAACTCACTATTTTTCTTAATTAGTAACTTGACCTCATCTTTTAAATTCACATGCTCAAATTTTAGAGAACCAATCTAACTCTTTAAGGATCCAACTTTGTACTTCATAAAGACATTCTTGGCATAAAGACCTTTGTTCTTAATAATCATCTCTTTAAGTTTTTTATTTATGTAATGTAGAATGTTATACAACTCATCATCATTAGAGGATCACAGTCAAAGTCTACCTTATCCTCTATAATCATGAATACTAAGTTGACTCCAACATTGTTTGAATCATTTTTTGAGTCACTTGGGTTATCCTAACTAGCCTTGAGGCTTTCTTTACTAGATTTTTGTCTTTCTTCTTATTTGTAGGACAATTATGAGTAATGTGAATAGATTTGTTACAATTATAACAAATGATCTCATCTTTATGGTAATTACTCTTAAAAAATCCCTTGTCACTTTATTTCTTTATTGTATGACTTTTTTGGTCAACATGTCAAGTTCATCTTCATCTTATTGAATGTATTGATCACTCTCATCATCATCAACACTTTCTTTGAGGAATGAGGCTCTAAAAATAACTCCTTTTTTCTTTCTAGCAACCTTTTTGGATAAAGGTCATCTTATAGGTTAATAAAGATCCTATTAACTCATTCAAGCCTAAAGTATTTAGGTCTTTGAATTCAATAATTACGGTCATTTAAGGGTTTTAAAACTCTAAAAATGATCTATATATCTTCTTCACAAGATAACACATCTCGATATCTTTTTTAAAGTTATTGAATGGATTATTAATGTTAGTAAATATTGTGTACATCTTTAAGCTTGTCTTATTGCTCTTCATCTTAAAGAGCTCATATCCACACATTAGCAACTTCAACTTTATGTCTTTTACTTATGTTATACCTTTTTAGAGAACTTTGATCTTGTCTTATATCTTTTTTGTCATCTTAAATGAAGAAATCTTGTTATATTCATTGACATTTAAATTATAATAAATCATGCAACTTTAGAGTTAAGGATTTTGGATTTTCTAACTTTTATGATGGACTCACTATTTTTCCCACTATACATTTTTTGGCTTTTTTGGTGTTACCCTTAACTATTTTTCAAAGTTTATAATTATGGAATTAGATATACATGATTATCTTATTTTTCTAGTAGTTATAGTTAAAGTCATCAAAGATAAAGAGTCTAAGAATATTTCTACCTTCAATATGACATATGGGTACAAAGAATGTTATGGATCAACTCTAAAAGGTTAGACTTATACACGAGGCCTAACTCTTTCTTTTTTTATAGGGTAAAGAAAACCCTTTAAACTTATTCATCTGGACTTTAATTACAACAAAATTTTCGTGAAACATCACCGTAATATAATAATTTTTCAACATTTAAAAACTCAATTTTTATTACTTTTCTTGTAGTGCGCTCTTGTTTTTTCTTAATTTCAACTTTTTCTCTTAAAGCTCTTGTTATCTTATCTTTTCACTTTCTTTTACTTTTTCTCTTTAATCTATCACTTATTTCAATAAAATATCTCAAGTTCTTATCTACAAAAGTGGTCTACAACCCTTACAAGAAATTAGTTACGGGAAATTGATTTCCTTTCATAAAAATAATTAATTTTGAAAATAGAAAATTTTAACTTTAAAGTATTAGTTAATTGCAACACTTGGACTGGTTAATAAACCCAAAATCTTTATAAATTTTCCAACTTTTTCACTTTAAGCCCTTCATTTTCATTGATCAATTGCAACTATTGGTTACATCAATTGAATTAAGTTCTTTGTAAATTTTCTAATGTTAAAGTTTTCAACTCTTTAACTACCTTTAACTACCCTTAATTGACCACAGCCACTAGTCAAATTGATCGATTTGAAAATTTTATAACTTTTCTTTTCCCAACTTAATACTTTTTTTAGTGTTCAATTGATTGGATGTTAGTTAACCAATTCAAATTTTTTATTTCCTTTTTGCTTTTCTTCTCTTTTCCTTAGGTTATTCGATCAATGATATAGATTGACCAATCTTAAATTTCTATTAATTTTGAATTTTCACAATTTTTTACATCTTTTTTCAATAACACTCAAGATCTCACTTAATACAATTTTAAAAATATAAATTTGAAACAAAATAAGATCATATAATTATTAGTACAACTTAAATTTCAAATTAAAAAATCTTAGCATAGTAAGTATAAATCAAATAATAATTTTTCAAATAAAACTCATATGTTTGACTAACAAGATATAACTAAGATAAATAAACATTAATGATATTAATCAAGTATTCACACATCAAAATATGGAGGAATTGAATATAACACATGATTTTACTAAATTCAACAATTTTAACAATGTTCACCTTAATCTCAATAGTTTCTTAAACTTGTTAATATTTACAAAGTATCTTCTTTTTATCTCATCTACACAACCCTTAAAAAGAAAACACACATACACACACAGACTTTTATAGTTACTTAAACTAAGAAAACCTTACTCTATTTTAATTTACATAAAACATGAAATTTAAAAGAAATAAAAAAAACTTACATAACTAAGAAAAAAAAAAGAAAGAAGGAAAGAAAGAGAAACTTACAATCTAACTTGTTCTTTCTTGATCACCACTTTCTTTTTGAGCTATCAATTATAATCCTAAGCAATTCATAAATGTTGCTTTTCTTTTTTTGAAAAAAGAGAAAGTTTTGATGTAATAACATTTTATTTTTAAAAAAAACTCAAAAATAAAAGCACATAATTAATAATAAATTTGAGAAATTAAGGAATTTTTTGGGTTTGAACAACTTGGTAAATGCCAAGGAAGTAAACAGTAATTTTCGGAGATGACAATTGAGAGCAAAATAAATTCTCTTGATGATGCTATTTGGACAAAAGAAATACAAGACCACTCCACATTTATATGTATGCTTCATTAACCTAGTTAACCTTGACATTCTTCTTCTTCTTCTTAACAACTTAACAACCTATCATTAATACAAAACTTTGACAAATTAAATTAACAACTCCTTAAATCCTTAGATCATAACGGGTATCAGAGGTAAAAAAGTGAGATTAAGACTTTGACAAAGACAAAAAGAATAGCAAAATCAAATTATTTCTTTATAATTAAAAGTGTTTTAGGTTGGTGAGAATATTTTGGATTACCAATATCTTGAGATGTTTGTGTAGAAATTATAAAGATGGGTGAATTTTTCTCTTGGTTCATATCAATGTTGATGATTTTTAAATTTTTAAAATTGTAACCAAATTATTGAATGTGATTTATTTAAATTGTAAATTAAAACTAATCCATTTGTGGCGATTTTGGCAATTTGAATTTGTTTTTTACCAGATTGATCAAGTTGGATAAGTTGGGTAATTTTGTGTTCACCCTTAGCCGAAACCCATACTCCTGGATTACCGGAAGCCTTTTCGGGTACAATTTTGAGTTCTCAGTCCAGTCCGCATAAAAGATGGCTCTAAAACCTAGGCCCAAAAGGGAATTGGTGAAACACAAAATCCTTGAGCCGAAAAGCCAAATTTTTTTTTTTTTTCTCTGAATCGTCGCTGCTCAGTCACTATAAAGATGAAACAAATTAAAGGCCATAGAGTCCCATGAAACAATATCTATGTAAAGATGCATGCACATAATCTAGTGCATCGAAACACCCTTCATTTTTTTTTATAACCATTCTAAAAATATATTTTTTTCACAAAAAGGACGAGGAATAGAGGATTTTTTTGAGTACATCGGAAAAGTAAACACTAGAATTTAACTTTAGGGTCTCTAATTCGATGAAAATTCACTTCAAAATTGAAAAAAAAGAAAAAAAAAAACAAGAAGAAGAAGAAGAGTAATTTTGATTATACTTCACCTTTAGCCACCTCATTTTTTATATGAATGTTGATTTAGATCATAAACACATTTTCATAATTCATAATGCAGATTAAATCTTATACTACCAATTACAAAGTTGAGTTTTAGAAACGTGTAGGGAGAAGAGCACTCCAGATTGGTAATAAGTTTACCAGTTGTTGAACTGTGCTGTTAGATATAATTTTTGGGCTGGTCGCAGACTGTGGATATGCAGCTTAGGCCATTTTGGCAGCCCAGAAGATATGGCTGTGGAGGGACAACCAGGGTACTTTTATAGTTAGTCCAAGGGGACATTTCAACGTTTACAAGGCAAATTCGAATTGAGGAGGAAACAGATACATGAGAATTATAAAAGGTGGAAGAGTTATTTTTATTATATAATTTAAAACTCAAATGGGCCTATTGGTAGGCAAAAAGCAAAAAAAAAAAAAGAAAAAAAAAAACAAAAGTTTTGTAAATTATTTCATAACCATGTCACTAGATTAAGTTCTTTTTCTTAATTGTAGCGCAGACTCTGAAGTTATGAAAAGTTGTAACTGCTAAAAAATTGAAATGGTCAAAATTTCACGAGACGCAAATACTCAAAATAATACCTGAACTGTTTTTATGCAATTTGTGAATCGATATCAGGTACGAAGGGGTCAAGATATCGTCGTTCAAGCAACACATCTTTGGCAAGTGCATTGTATGGCCAAAGCATACGGCAGGCACCGAAAAATCTATGAAAACAAGCACACGAAGGCGACACGAAACTGCACTGTTAAATGTCCTAATCAACAGTGCCCCCCGAATTAATTAAAGTAGTTTTAATTATAGATAACTAGTTGTAGAAGGCCAAGACCAAAGGTATCAAATAGCTCAGAAACTCCGTACTAGTCATTGAAGATGTCACCATCAAAATCCCGACGTAAAGTGCATTATAATGATTCCTAATTCCTAGAGTGCACTCCAGTTGCCTTCTCCTTGGAGCGACCCATGGTGGCAGTTCTTACCAACACGTATCTTTCTCTGTTATGTGTCACTTTCTCGATGTATCCGTCGACCTTAGTCATTGAATACGGATGCCTTCCTTCTCCTTTTGGATCATGCCAAAGCATAGAAAACGAATATATGAATGATCATAATTGATCGAAAATATTGTATGGATGCAATGCAAAAGAGACCCCATTTATAAAGAATGTTTCGTTGTATTATTTTGATTATTAAGTGTATATTTTTAATAATTTGATATATAATTAAAATTAATTATAAAAATTACGAGTATATAATTAATAATCGTAATGATATTATTTTACTTACATTTACTTTACATTAAAATAGTTTGTGGAATGAATTTCATACTTATTTTAAGGCACTAGCAATTTAACACAATCATCGTAGAGGATGTACAAAAATATAAAAAAAAAAAATCAAACTTGGAACAGTCCCTTGACTACAATATTACCCTTTCTCTTTTATTTGAAAGATTACATAATTTATATATCAAAACTGATTGGCTTGAACTCGCCAACTCTGTTCTTCATGAGTTGGACGGATCATCTCACAAAATAATTATTCCTAAAATTCTTTGCAGTTTCTATGGAATGAATAAGGATGAGCTCTTGGTTGATGTAAGACAAATTCTTACTAATTCAACTACTAAATTAGTTGGCATCTTTAAAAAATATTTTAGTGATATCAAAATTGAAATTTTTATACTTAAAATTTTAAATCTTTTATCCTAAAAAAAAAAGAAATATGAAATTTATATAAATAAAAAATTATTTTTATTTTATGGTTAAAATATGAATTTGTATATCAATTTTTTAAACAAGGTTGCACATTCACCTTTTTAAATTATGGGTTTCGAATGTCAATAATTGACAATCACGTAAGAATTAAAAAAAAAAAACAAAAAAGGGGAAAAGAAGAAATTTCCCAAGAATTATTACAACTACAACGGGGAATTCTCATCTTTTGGAGAAGAAAACTGAAGTCCATACCTAACCGAACTTAACAACTTGACAGAGCTGAAGTGAAAGCAACATAAAATAATTTTTGTGAGGGAAATCCAATTGCTATTTTGCATCCTAATAGCCAACCATTTGATTCAAACAGATATTTGAAAAAAAAAAAAAAAAAAAAGAAAGAACACTTGGCCTTCATTTGGACCTGTGGATGAGACATCAAATCACTGTATGTTTCTTATAATATAAATCAAACCCTAATTCTAGTCTTATTTACATTCCAATCGACTTTTAACCTCTTTTTTTTTTTTTAAATTCTCTTAATTTAATAAAAGGAATATATATTACATTATTTGCACTCCTCTATGATAAGTAAATGGACAATCGAAAGGCACATCAATTATCAAGCTCTATAAGATTGCATTTCTCTAAAATATTAAGAAAAGAAAAATTTAAGTAGAAATAAAATAATAAATTTTAATAAATATAAATAATTTTTATATTATATATAAAATATTTTATACTATATAAGATAAAATATTTTATATATATTATAAAAATTATTTATTTTTAGACAGCGAGATTCATTTAAGGAATCAAGATTTTATTTTATTAAAATTTTTAAGGACAAACGAGTGGTTGTGATGTGAACCACACAATTGTTTTTTTTTTTTTTTTTTTCCGGTCCGTAAACCACTCCATGTTAAATGACCAGGCAATATCCGGCGTTTCTCTAACAAAATGATTAGATGACATGTGGAGGCTGACTTCATTCTTGCAGCTTCGGGCATCCCACGTGGCCTCGGTGTCAAAAGGTTTCGTTTCTTGTCGGATTCTCGAAAGTGATTTAATACAGACATAATTAATAAAATTATTTTTTATTTTATTTTTATATTATTATAATAATATAAATTATTTTATTACTTATATGTAAATATATCCATCATTTCTTTATCACTATGAACATATTTAGCTACACTATCAAAATTTTGATTTCTTTTATTTGATATATTAATTTTATTATTTATAATATTTATTACCAATTTTTAATTTTTGTTAATAACAATTAATTATGTATGTTATTTAAAATATTAATAATTTTGACAATATATATAAATAATAATTAAAGATAATATAAAATTAACATTATTGCATCATTTATTATATTGTTACTATAAAATTCATGTAATCTCCTCTCAAATATGATTTATCTATTATAATTGATTTTGATTAATATTAATTGTTTCATGTGACTATAAAATATAATTTTTATTACTATCTCCAATATTAACATTTTTATCACTATATTGTAAAAAAAATTGATTTAATGGTTCTTGCATTTTAATGAAATTATGAATTATATAATAATTAAAATTAATTTATCTTTCCTTTTTAAATTGATACGTCGAAATTTGAGAAAGAATTAAAAATTTTATTTTAAGCACCTCAAAGTATCTTTTAATTATATTACATAGCAAGTAATGCATATAATTGAATAATTTTTTTTTATTCTTAAGGTCTTTATCCATGTTTATAGTTATTTAAATGATAATACTCTTTATAATAAGGACTAAAGAACATAAGCAAGTTAGCATATGTAAGTTGCATATTAAATAAACATACACATATTAAATTTTGGTTGAGAATTAAAATACAAATAAAAATATGAATATTGTTTATTGCTCTAACACAATCATGCTAAAAATTTGGGAAAAAAATATATTACTAATTAAAAAAAGTAAATTTATTATCCAAAGTAGTAATTAAAAATAAAATAATAAATTATTAGAACTATTACTTTAAAAAAAGGGAGAGAAATATTTTCAATTGTTCTTAATTTTTGGTGAAATTTTGTTAAAATTTGATAAATAAATTACAATTTTAGTAAGTGAACAAAGTGCTTTTAGAACTTATTTGAAGTATTTAAAAATAATTTCAATCAAGTATTATATCCCATCATTAACAATTTGTTTATGTTTATTATGACTAACAATATAAAGAAATAATACTAATTATTCTTATACTGTCATAAACCTAGAATCACATAACAAGCTTTATGTTTTCAATTTTTTACTTAGGTTAATAAATATTTATTTATTTATCTTGAACAAATCAATATAAGTATTTAGATTGTCATTTGAGGTTTCATCCATCCATTTATTGCTAGATAGCTTAGAAGTCCTTATTGCTAGATAGCTTATAAGTCCTTTGTGGGTATGGTTTGTCTTAAAATTGCAAATTAACATAACTCAAGGTAAAGCATGCAACCATAATCCTTTCCATATTATTCTCTAAATTTGATAACAAATGTTTAATATCATATGCTTCCAAATTCATCTCAACAAATTAACTTGATCTTATTATTATACAAAAATATACATATTAATCTTTTCTTCCATCAAGGAAATGAAGAGGCCTTCAACTTTTTCTAACTATATATTGATTGATTCAACCTTAATCACCTCCTTCTCACTCATAGGAATAGATTGACTCGATTTTGCCATAGATAATTATAACAATTTACAAGTAAATCAACTATGACAAAACCTAAAAAAAATAAGTTTATGTTAATAGAAACCTGCCAATAGCTTCTCAAAGACTAAAACTGACTCAGAGAATGGCTGAGCATAACAAAGCAATGGCAGCTGCAAAGACCGATGAAGCAAAGGATGTAGTTTTACTAAATACTACAACCAACTAGAAAAAATCCTAAAGACGAAAGACATGAGCCCTAAATTAGAGACAATCTTTGTAGTTGACAAAGATATGATATCAAAATATTTTTTTAATAATAAGAGTAGACTTTCATATGAGAAAGAATAAACTTTGCCAGCTATAGTGTGTTATTATATATGAAAAACTAAGGACAAGAGATAATGAACCCATACTTAGAAACATTGAGTGGCTATGGCCAGAGAAATATATGTATAAGTGTCATTAGTTTGGTGTTATTTATAAACTAAGCCCTATTCCAGGTTGTATAAATATTTGTGCAAATGACAAAAACTTATTAATTCTATCACATGATTGTCTTTTATGTCACATAGTGATAAAACAATAGTTAATAATTGAGTATTTTTAGATATGTACAAATTAATGAAAATTTTATCGACTAAGTATCCTAAAGTGCATTTATAGCAATAGAGATTCTAGTTGGTGTCAACGCCACTCTTTTGGAATCCAAAAGCAATTGGCCTCTTTCGCAAATATTCTTCACAAAAGAGAAAATAACCCATTTTCTAAAAACTCTTCTTCAGTTTTAAGGAATTGAAATAAGCTAAATTTAGACTCTTATTTTGCCTATTTTTACACTTTTTGTTTTTTCACTATGCAAGACTAAAGAGTAAAAAGGTAATCATTATTTAACTCAAATCTTGCCAAATAAAGATGGAACTATGTTTTCTTTTTCATTGAAATGAGCTAGAAGTGGGCACCATTGTTAATTTCAAGGTTATTATACTTACAAGTCATAAAACTGATTTTTGCAAATTTCAATCTTTGTAGCCATTGCACTCTAAGACTCCTTTATTTGTTAGAGATAAGAGTGTCAATTTCTCTCAAAAAAAAAAAAGTTGCAAAACCTTATATGCCTCCTAACATGACAATTGGGTTTCATCATAAATTATTCATGTAACTAAAGATATAATAAAATCAAGTTTAAAAAAAAAAAATATATATATATATATATATATAGAGGAATCAAAGAGAATAACCTCTGAAATTACAAATATAAACAAAAATTGAAGAGATTAAACTTGATTGGAACATGCAAAGAAATGAAGCAATCTTCTTTAGACCAATCTTCCATAGTCTTCTATCCACACAAAACTAGAACAACTACAACAGTATCCTTCAAAACTAGATCCAAACTCATTCCGTACCTAGAGAATAACAGCAAAAGAACTTCCAAATAAGTAATGGGTAAGAAATGAAGAGGAATTAAACCTTATATCGATGGAATCCGAGGTACCAAAGAAATCACAATCGCCAGACAAAATGAGTTAGGGATTTGAAAGAGAAAGGCACCGAAATACATCGAAGAAATTGCCAGGCTTTAATGGCGACTAGAAATTTGGAAGAAGAAGATGCCAAAATGCAAAAAAGAAGTCACCAGACTTCAGAAAAGGGCTACGTATTTGGACAAAGACACTGAAATATGTCGAAAGATGAACTTAAACGTCGAATAAGGCAAGGAATACGGAAGACTGATGATTTCAAATGACATGAGATGGGAAAGTACAACAAAAAAGAGAAACTAAGTTTTAAAGTATTGTAAATATTGATTTTTTTACAGAAGAATTACTTTCAGATTTTTTTTTTTAGGAAAAAGGAAATTTGGAAGCACAAGCTAAACATAATTTTTAATTTTCAAAGGAAAAAATTAAAAATAAAAAAATCGGCAACCATACCAAACAAGACTTATGGGTTTTTCATTATTTTTTTCTCCTTTAATGCATATGGATTGTTAGCACAATTTTTATAGAAAATTATTCTTAACTTGAACGATTTTAAATTCATATTTACCATGAGTGGTTTTTGACAAGACCATCGTCGCTATCCTACCTTATGTCTAAGCATTTTTATATGAATTTCATTGACTTTTACTATATAGTAGATTGGGTCATCGTTTTTATTTTTTCAGTTTCTTTATCAATAACTGGGGACTCACACAAGACAGAATTGCAGTGGGGCTGTTTGAGAACTAATGGTGTGTTTTAATTGAGAGAAAAAGGTTTGAAAGAGAAGCTTAAAAATAGAAAATGGATGAAATTTTTACTTTTCTTTGTTTGGGTAGCACTCAAGAAAAAAGAAAAATGAAAGGAAAATTATTCTAAAATTATTAGTGGAGACCAACACTCCCTTTTCTCACCAAAGCAGTGAGAAAGCATGAGAAAATTTGTTACAAAAACAATTTGAAAGCAATAATTACCAAAATATTGTCAACCTTATTGAGAATCCATATCATAGACTCATCTCAATTTCTTCTCTCACCACCGACACTCCACCTATCTGCTTCTTTCACCAGGACATTTTCTTTCTCTCATTGTTTTCAATTGTTCCCATTTCTTGAGAATCATATTTCTAAATCTCTTCAGAAGAAAATATCTTGCAACCTTGTTTCTTGGGTCTTCATGATGTGGGTGGACCACTGGGTGGGTTGTCAAACAAACACTTCAGAATTTGCTTGATGTGCGGTGCCATTATATGACTAATAACCCTAGCAAGCCACTTCTGTCTACATTATTAGTTATTTGAAGTGTTTTTACCAAGATTTTCTTGTTGGTAAAGCACATGGTGGAAGCCGTTTTTCATATATATAATTTTTAATTGCATCATTTTTTTTTTATGCCATTGGTTTCTATATTTTCAATAATTCCCATTTCTCTTTTTCTCTCTCTTTTTTTTTTTTGAAAAGAATTAAATATTGTGTGCTTTATCTTTTTTCTTGATAATATATAAAAGTATGTCGACCGAATTAATGAGCAAAGGGGATGTAAATGCAAACTGTATATATATATATATTATTTTAATAATTATTATAAAAGCAAAAATTTTTACTGAAAAGGTTATTTTTCACAATGTCACACTCACACACACACAATCTTCAAATTATGTATTAGTTTTTACATGGTGGGCATTATTATCATTTTATACACATCAATTTTCTATCTACCTACTTTCTCACCAAATCCGAACAAAAAGTTTTAATTTTTTTTCATTTTCTTTCCCATCTATTTCCAATTTATCCAAACAACTAATAAAAAAATTTTTTCTTTCTTTTCATTTTTTTCAGAATTTTTTTTTATAACTTTGTTTCATACTCCACTTTAAATCCAAACAAAGCTAAAATAACTTCCCAAACGGAAAATAACCTATGTGTGTGAATTTTGTCTCTATTTTGGCACAAATATAAAAATATATAGGAATAAATTCATTCTAAAATTTGATGTTAATATTAAGGTATTGCCATAATTTGAGATTATAGTGTCTTTCTACATGATTTGAGTGCTGTGATGTGAGTTTTACGTTAAATTCGACATTGCAATATTTTTACACCTCAAGATTAGTAATATACGTCCTAATATAAATATTACAGTCAAAATTATGGTATTATAACCTGAACCAATTTTTTTTTAACTAAAAAAAATATGAATATTAGTCATTATTTTTCTATATTTAATTTAAAAATTATGCGTCAATATTATAATTTAATTTTCTTAAAAGAAAAACTCAGTCCCAACATTGTGGGGAGGTAGAGAGTGTTGGGGGGGGTTCCAACCTAGGCCAACCCGAGCGAGAATGACCCCTCATGATTTTTGGACATCGGATGTGGCTCTTTTTTGACCGAATTGATGTGGCTCTCATTCCGGAGTTCGGCAACAGTGACATTATATTAAAGCAGAAGCAGAAGCACATGTTATTGACGAGCTCCAATCCATTTGCACATACAAGCTTTTATCTGCACCGAAACGAAAAGTTGTGAGACTGACTCGAGCAAAGATTCTGCGACAAGTTGAATTAGGTTGTAACGAGAACCTTACAGGTGCAAATCCAGCCATTGGTGTTCACTTGTGTTTATCAACTAAGATATCTGTCTTTAATACCATAAACAATTTCTTTCCATATAATATAATATCTTTATTACTTAAAAAATATTTTATTAAGTTACTCTTTCTATTTTTCTATAAAAAAAAAGTTAATTGGTTGTTCAAATTGCCCTTATTAGCTCAGTAGTCACAACAATTAAAAATTTATTTACTAACTGATTCTTATTTCTTAAAATGATTGATCTACATAATTACCCTTAATTAGCTTTAACTGATATCTACATGACTATAAATTAATTGACAAAATAATCAAACCATTTTGCTATCTTCCCATCCAAGACAGAACTAGTATAGGCAAGTTATTCTTAATTTTTAACCGTAATAACCACACAAACAAATAGTACTAATTAATAATTTAAACGTTACGAATTTATTATTATTTTTTTAAAATAATTTATTAAAATATATAATATTTACATTTATATAATTTAAAATTTTACTTTTTTTTATTCGATATAAGAGTCAAGTCTGTTTATCACATAAAATATGATTACGTTATCTAGTTCTCATCTCAAGTTTACCTAGTTCTCATCTCAAGTTTACCTGACTCATAATATAAACAAGGAAAGGGAGGATTTTAAGCATGTTTAACCCTATGCAGCTTTTACCAAGCTTCGGATCATCTAGTATATTGCAAGAAAAAAGACATTAATTGGATCAACAATTATATGCTAATATGGCCCTACCCCACAAGATTATTTTAAACCTACTTGGCTTAAAATCAGGTCCTACGCCACCCTAGATTCCGGGTGACATCAAATGGCTGGAGACCCGAGAGATCAGAACCCGATTGCCTGTTCCAACATATTTATTAGCAAACAACTTCGTTTCTTTTTTTTGTTTTTATAGCCTTGTCTTTTGCCATAAGCATGCAATGTTTTGTCAATTCATAAAAAATTCAAGTAGGCCAATCCTATTTCGTCTACTATTATAGAACTTACGCACGTGTCACCAACATATCCCTGGCTTCCTTACTAGAAAATCCGTAGGTCAATCAGGTGTGAAACGAAACACGAAATTGTCAACTAATTTTATTCTTCCTTATCTCTATATTTACCGTCCTAAAAGTCAAGAATTGGCTTCGAAGACTCTTTAATAAAACTCAATGAAACAGCAACCTATGGAGCCTTTTAATATATATTAGTTTTTTTTAAAAAAAGAAAAAAAAAACAAAAAGAAAGAAAGAAAGAAAGAAGTTAGGCATGACGTGTTAATATCTCATTTTCTGCCTCACGCACATGGACATGGTTTAGGTCTTCTTATTCCATCTTTATGAACCTAAGTATATTCGAGTTTCTGTCCAAAAACAAATTAAAGTTTGACCCACTACGTAAACCCTCTATACAATGAAAACGAGTGAATATAATATAGTTTATATCATGTAGATAATATTTAATAACACATAAATTTTATATAAAAATTTACTTTATTTTTATATATAATTTTATTATGTAGTATCTATATATTAAAACAACATCATGTCCAACCGTGTCTATTAAACAATACATCCATCTAGTAATTTTCTTAACGTTTATTGAGTCACTTAAAATGGCGTTGACAAGCAAAATAAAATCGCTTATGGCACAAAACATTACACTCCTTTCTCTCCCCGGAAAATGAAAATCTGAAGAAAAAAGGTGAAAAAATAGAAAATTGTCCACTTTTTTCGAAATTTAAGAAATTTTTTTTATTTTTATATTTTATCTTTTTGACTTAACTGATTCATTTTTCTTGGACTGGTTAAGGCAGATCACTTTAATTTGTTATCTATAGCAGAATGGTAGAGACACTGGGTTAAAAACTTAATGATTTTATGTTGGAGTTTTGTTGTCTCTATGCTGTAAATATTGGTCCTTAATCTCCTTTATACCCAACAAAAAGGCAGAACATGCCATGCGAAAAGATGTACTAAAATTAATGTTGACATAGACATCTCAGTAACTACAAGCTTGAATACCCATCTCAGAAAGCCTGAAATTCGAATGATGGAGAGAGGTGTAAAAACAATGGAAAGAAAGAAAAATACCATTTTTAGTACAATGAATCTCTTTCAATTTAAATTCAGGATATTCGAATAATTAAAAAATTAAATTTATATTTTAAAGATATTAGATTTTAATTTTTAAAAATGATATAAAATCTATAAAAATAAAATAAAATAATTTTTATTATACAATTGTATAATTCACAATTAATAGGCCTCCTAACAAGGGGGGGAAAAAAATAATCTCTCTCTCTCCAGAAGTCATCAATTAGAAGGCCAGCCTTCATGTCGGGCTAAGTCCCAAATCACGACAAATCTCCAGCGCAGAGTTGCAAGAGGATGAGTTCGGTTTATTGACCCACCCCAGAGTCCTTCTTACATCATCGGCGGCAGAAACCATAACCCCTCAGCACTAAGCTTGAGCAGGCATATATGTGCGTCTATGGCACACAGATTACAACAACTCCAATCAAACTATCAATCAATATGTAATGTACACAGATTACAATAACCAACCCACCAATATTTCATTTTCTAAGTCGGTTTTTCCTCTTTTTTTTTTTTTTTTTAATTCTCTGCGGCCACAATTAATAATAATCACAATTAAGACTTTTAATTTCAGAGGTTCTTTTTTTTTTTTTTTAAAAAAAAAAGGGTTATACGACAAGAAAAGCACAGAGTTTTCTTTTCGTTCTCTTCTATACAAGGCGTGAAACAAATTCCTGAACCCCCAATCAACCATATAACAACAGTTAGTTAGCCATCATCATGTTTCCAAAAATCCTGTCATTCTAAGGACTGAGTTCCTGACTTCACTCAGATATCTTCCCTTCAAAGTCCTCCCATTTCCGGCGCAAACCGAGAATGCCATCTTCCCTTCTATCCGTCTCCCCACTATGAGATGCGGCGGGACCAACTCGCCGCCGTCGTCTTCTCGGTCAAATCCATCGTCATCGATAAACTGGAACACATTATTGTAACCTGGGATAGTGACCGGGACCGAACCCATCTTTCTCTGCTGCTTCGTTTTGTTGGCCTTGTTGTTGTTCTTGTTCTTGTTACACGACACGGGCGAGTTGGGTCGATCTAGCCGTGGTACCACTTCCATTTCCCGGCAGCTGAAGTAATAGTCGTTGGAATTGCTCTTGTCGGGGTGGTCTTCGTCGGAGAAGATTACCTCGGATTCTTGAAACTCCTCAGCCATATAACAAAGAAAATGCAAGAAATTGAAGGAAATTATTCCCGTAGCGACGGGGTTATTTGTTGGGTATGCAACAGTTTTGAAGAGAAGAGAAGCAAATGGTGGAATGGGATTTATAGGGGAAAGACTCTGAGACGTACGGAGTACACTATGGGTTGTTTGTGTCGTTAGCTGGCGTCATTGTAGGGGCAGTTGATTGCGGTCCCCGCTTCCTCTTTCTAGCAAGTTTTGTGCTCCTTTCTCTCTCCTAATAAGAAGGCTAGGGTATATATATATATATATATATATGTATGTATTTGTTGAGCCACCGGAGGTCTTTGAGTATTTACAGAGATGAAACAACCTGTGTCAGCAGATTTTAAATGCGAGACGATGGATATCAAATGCATGATGTGGAGTAGGGTCATTCCGGCCCTATAATTAACGGTAGATGATTCTTAAAATTTACTTGTTTTGGATTTTACAAAAAAAAAATAATAATAAAAAAAAAATCAAAACTTGGTCTACAAAATAAGGAACACATTCGCTTACCCAATCATACATAGGGTCTTGTACGCACATATCTAAAGTTGTGGTGTGGGTTTTAATTTCCTTGTGAGTTGTGCGTGCGAGTGCAAGTAATTGGCAAGTCGGCTGCCTAAATATGAACTGCTTTTCTTGAGGCAGACGGCACCTTACTTTTCTTTTTTTTTTTTCTTTTTTTTTTATAGCTTGTATAGTTAATATTTTGACTTGACTAATCTGGCCCTTTTTCCTGTGGAGTGTGGGATTTAACCTTTTGCAAGGGGGCAGGTTTCATTGGAACAAAGTAGGTCGTTTTCACGGTGATGATAAATCCGAGACTTTTATATCTCTTTGATGGATTGTAGCTTGGACTCTTATCATATTGAAGTTAATATGGCATTCTATTGAATGAATCTTGGCAATTACTTCTAAATTTGAATATTGGAATGTAATCGTTTTGAAAGTTAAAAAAAAAAAAAAAAACACGCTTATCTAACTTATCTATCATTGAATTCAAATGCAGCATCACATTAAGTAGATGAAATGTGCGAAGGTTTCTTGCTGTTTGTCCTAATCCATCATGGGAATATGCCAATCCGATTAAGAAAGAGACATAAATCGTCCACCTAGCAACTTTCTTTCTTCAAAGTCCTTTTTTTTTTTTTCCCCCCACTTTAAATTATCCAGTGAAGAGTTGATTCAGAGCTTAATTT
Organism: Bruguiera hainesii; assembly: GCA_023213295.1. NCBI lineage: Eukaryota > Viridiplantae > Streptophyta > Magnoliopsida > Malpighiales > Rhizophoraceae > Bruguiera > Bruguiera hainesii. The sequence continues at coordinate 3,890,816 of JAHOYR010000004.1, forward strand.
CGTGATTAAATTATTCAACAATATACCTTTAAGTTTGAAGTCAATTACGTCTAAGCCTAAATAAAGCCGGAAGTTTTCTTCTTTTTTTGGTAGACGAGTGAGAAATGTTAGAACAATACAGATAAAGTTGGACCAATTAGAACTGCAAATAGCTTTCAAGGCATAAATGTTGCAAATGCCGCTTTCCATAAAGTCTTGCTCATCCTCACCATTTTTTTTTTTTGTTTTTTTTTTGTTTTTTTTTATGCTGAGGAGGAATTACTTTCATATAAATCTCAGAGTTATTAACACGACACCCTGTTGTCTCAATTCTTCACTTGAAATATGTAATTCATCTAAGGGATTCGAATATGAGATTGTATACTTAATTCACGAATAGCCTGCCAAAGAGGTTTATATAACTACATTTGCACAAACAAAGTTAAACCCCTAGCCACTTACAATATTGTATTTAAACTATCAAGAATTTTAAACACAATCTCCACAGTAAAGTGTTTTACGAAAGATCATAAAACAATTTATAGAAAGTCGAAATAGAAGTTTGTGACAGAAATTCGTGTATGGAAAAATTCGAGTCAATTGCAGTTAAGTTCAAATGGGTAAGGGCTCTTCTATCTATAGATTTTGCGAAAACACCAAGAAAAAGCTATAATTCTTCATTATATCCCTTCTTTAATGGCCATGTCTTTTAGTTATGCGGAGACATCAATGAAAAGATATCTCTATTTAATATACCTTTCCCCCCCCCAAAAAAAAGAAAATCATGAATTTTAGGGATACTTTTTAACACTAGACATAGTTTTTAGTTACAACCCTTCACAATAGATTACAAGTCTTCAACACGGTTGTCTTTTACCACAAGTCATTTACTAATGGTCGTCTTTTCCTAATTAACGCCATTGTTAAATGATTACTACTCTTCGTGCAATGCTTCCCTTTGAAGTACACCACTTTTTTTTTTTTATAATTTTCATTTTATAACTATATTTATCTTGAAAATTCTCCAACGACAAGGAAATCCCATGGTCTGTCTCTTGATCAAATTACCAAGGCCAAGGATTTATTTTAAAAAGCACATTGGATTGGAGGCATGGAGAAACAACTCAATTGAATTGAATCCACGTTTGATTTTAAAAGGTCAACATATTTTATATCTTAGTTTTTTTTTTTAATCACTACAAAGCTAAATTTTGTAAGTTTTTTGTTTTTTTTTTCTTTTTCCTTTTGCGTGCATAACACTTAAATATTTACAAAGAGATGGTTACATTTGAGACCCATCAATAGATTTTAATATATGTGTGCGATCCTACCTAATCTTTTAGAATAGAAATGTTTATAGTGAAACTTATTTAGATTTACTACAACTTTTTGTTAGAGTAAATGGGAGCTAAATATCTACCCCCTTCTATTGTAAGAAACATTATTTCTATATTCCTCAAAAAAAAAAAACAAAAAAAGGAACATTATGTCCGTCACTGCCAAGAATAAATGGAGCTCTAAAAACTTTGAGCTCCTTGTATTTCTCCCTAAAAATATCCTGAATTTTCCCCATAGTTGGCTTTTGGGAGAAATTATACATATTCTTATAAAAAATTCCCTTGGCCCCATAAATTTATAAGTCTTATTTTCTCTCCCAAAATTTCTCGAAAACTCATTTATTTATTTATTCATCTTTAGTTCCCAAAAATTTTACAAACCCAAAAACCTTTCCAAAAAGGATTCTACTGCAAAATATATATTAATTTTAGAAAATTATTTCACATATGGGTTCCCAAGAGACCGACATATGCTAGATTCGTTCTTAATCGCTACTACGCTTATATTTGCAAAGATCTTTGACAAAGCTCAGTGTATTTCCATATGGAGTCACAAAAAATGTAATATATGTCAGCGCCCCTAGCTTTAATAAGTGAGACTTCATCTCTCAATTTGTTACATGATTAAAAATTGTAGGTTTTAAAAATTTACCTATAAATTTATCTGCATAAAAAAATATATTATTTAACCGGAATTTATTAATTTGTCAATTATATAATAAAAATAAATATATTTATTTTTATAAATTTTATATTTATTCTTTAAAATTAGAGTTAAAACAATTTTTTTCTGTGCTATAATCATATCCATAGAATCAAAATTCGAGTTGCGTGCGCAGCTTTCAGTAATAACGAAGGAAGCCCCTGAAAGCTGTAAGATTCTCCAATGATTGGATGTGGAGGTGGAAAATTGCTCGGCTGCCGTGCCAGAAAACCCCAGCTCGGCTGGCCGCGCCCGGCGGCTCATGCTCCGCTCCGGGAGAAGAAGCGGCGGAGGTGCGTCAGTGGGGTCCGCTTAAGTTGGTCCCAGCTGTGCGTGGGGGGGTCCCACCTCAATTTACGCAACGCATCGGGCAATCATCCGAGAATGAGTCAGAAAGGGACAAACCACTCTTTCTTCGAAACGTGTTCCACGCGACGTCATTAATCAATTATTGTCAGATTTGAGAGCCTCTGAGGCGTGAGAGGCACCACGTGGGGCAATGGTATTGTTTTCTTGTAAGTCATTGTGTCGGGGCCCCCTTCCCTTTCGAGAATCAAACTCGTGAGTTATGAAGAACATATCAAATATCATTTTAAATGTTAGCTACGAAATTCGCCAATATAATTAGATATTTGATTGCTAAGACAAACGTTTATAAGATAATTCTTCCATAATTGTAAGAATAAATCACTTTTTATTATTCATTTTATGTGAGTGAGTGATTGATGAGAGGATAAAAGATAATTTTTAAAATATATTACTTGTGAATTTCCATGCAATGGAATTCTTGGCAATCTAAGTAGGTGTGTTTTCTGTAAAATACATCCTTTTTTTTATTATTTTTGTTTTTTGGGTTCTTCTGGAAAGGACCAACAGTCAAGATAAAGCAAACAGAATAGGCCAACAGACAAAGGAAAGCGAGTGGCTCAAAGCGAAAAGCTATTAGCTATGCATTTTTTTTCAATTGTTTCCAGTTGTTTAAGGTACTTGACGTGCATGTTCTCTTTTCGAAGACAATGACTGCTGCACCCAATGTTTTTTTTTTTTTTTTTTTTAAGGTGGGTCAGTTTTAAAACGAGTTTGCTTGCTGGGTCTCGATGTTTTATGCCATGGGATGGGATGGTAATGATAATGACTTCTATCTCATCCACCATGAAGGACAAGAATTTGGATATTGCAATTTTACCTTTGAGCAATAACTGCCTCTCTTGTGAGTTCTAGTCAATGTGATCCCATCATAAAGTCTCTTCGAGCTCACTCACTAGTCATTGGAGAAAAAAGAAAAAAAAAAAGAAAGAAAAAACTTTGTGGGACTCATAATTCATGACGAGTATAAAACTATGAATTAATCATTCCTTTCGTTACAAATAAATAAAATTGAAAATAAAAAATTATTTTGATGTGTTTTGTTACAAATAAATAAATAAATATAAAAAAAATATAGATTTAAACGAGAAATGTAAAAATCAAATGATATCAAACACCTATTATTTATTTGAAAATTTTTATGAAATAACCAAAGGATATATTCAAACAATTTTGACCTTTTTCTTTAGTTACAAGAGTGATGTTTATTAATATAGGGAGCATATTCGGATTTTCAGACTCTCGTTCACACTAGCATTATATCAAAATAACAATTTGGTTTTGTGGTAATTTTCTTTTGGGTTTTATTACATAGATACAAATAAAATAAATACAAAAAATGTGATAGTATTATAATTAATTAAACAAATATACAAATATATATCTAACAATTATATAACATGATAATTTTTTTTTTTGGGTGAATTGGTCACATTTATGAAAGATTTTTGTTTTTTTTTTATATTTTTTGTGGACTTCGAACCTATTTGTCATACTTCACGAGTGGGTGGTCCAATAGGAAAACGAATGAAAATAAAAGATATAGGGTGGTCCAAGAGGCTTCCCATTGGCGAAGGGTTCAATTCTCTAGGCAGTTGGCGTAGAGCACTCTTTCGGAATATTATGATTGCACGCACCTCTGACTTTGCTTTTCCTCAGTTGGGATTGTTTTACTTTACTTCTTGAAGTCGTTGGAGTTGGAGAAAATGACTTGATTCTCATCTATAACCTACTGTTTCTGCTAAGAATTCGGTTTCTGGAATTTTTGTGTACGACGGAACGGAATGAGTTTTCTAAGGTGCATTTACGGCAACGGGGTTTTGCTAAGGTGCATTGCATCCACTGATTCCAAAGGAGAGTAGAGTATTATTATCCCTTGTTTCTAATACAATTAATGAGTATACTTTTATTGAAATTTTTAATTCCGTGTTCGAATTATTAGTAATTTGTCATCCTGTCAACCTCTCTTGTATAAAAAGAAAAAAAAAGAAAAAAGGGGAAAAAAGAGAGTGGAGTACAGAATCGTGCTACCAGACAGTTTCAATACACAACAGCCGTATCAACATTGCCTGATTTGGGCACAATAATTAATATTTTCACCCGAAAAATTCATTTTGTTGGACGATTTTATCAACTCAACCTGCTTCATGGGCACTACTAATAATAGTTAAATTTAAACTTGCTTGATATTTTTATTGGGTTAATGACTAAAAAAAAAAAACTATGAATTTTGTGAATTTTTTCTATAAATATTATGGCCTTATCTTTTTTTTTTAATTTTATCAATTATGTATGAATTTTATTTCAATATTACCACGTCATGACATATGCATTTTTATAAAAAAAAAAAAAAACAAAGCAATGGCGTAAAAAAATAGGTCATGTGGCACATGCACTTAGTTAGAAACATGGCTTTTCTTTAGAAAATAAGGAAAGAAAAATTCATTTTACCAAAATGAAGAACAAAATTAAAACTCACAAAAATTATATATATATATATATATATATATAAGACCAAAAACAAATAACCCTAATTCCCAAAATAAACTGATCTCGGATCATCCTCTTCCTCCAACCCTTGTCATTGTCTCCTCCCTAAGGTCCTCTTGCTCCTCTGCTCGATTTTTCCCATCTCACAAGCCTAGATACACCACTCATAGAACCGAAATAGTCATCTAAAAATCTTAATCAGATTTTATAGAGCACCCCTTGTTCACACCCCATTTTATCCAGCTTATAACTTAGTTCCTTATGGTAAATCTAAAATTACGCTTTGCGGGTCAGTTTACTAAACGGGCATTTGCACCTAGGTAGGATTCGATAACATGTGCTTCGGCCCGATCATTGTTGTTTGGTCCTAACCTGAATCAGATGAGAAGGAAAACAACACTAATATAGTCTAGTCTAGACATGTAAAATGGGGAGGGCCAGGCTTGTCTCTATGGTGGCAACTTATGCTGCCAACCTCCGACCTGGCCCCTAACCATCCTCTCATCTCCTGCTGCGCTGCCGTTCCAGTTGACCCACCAAAAAAAAAAAAACCACAGAGGTAAAATGGGCTTTGCTCCTTGATGTGAATGGTAATAGTACGACCCGCTCTTAGGGCCTGGGTTGGGTTTAGAGTTCCCTACCCATGTTGGCATAGCCCGCGATGGGTCCATGCTTAGGAAGAACCCATTGTAGGCTCGTAGCCTTTTTTTTTTTTTTTTTTTCAAGAAAATTGGTTTAAGTGAAAAGTGATGGTTGTGTTTCGAACCCAAAATGAAATTGATGAGAGACAACTCACTTAATATCAAGGGTATCATATATTCTTTTTAAAATTAAAAATAGTTTATCTCTAATGTATTTTAAATCTCAAATTTAAATAGCTAATATAAATTTTAAATTTTATAAAAAAAGGTTTCATTTATATTTTTATTATTAAACCCAAAAACTTCATATTTGTAATTTAATTTTAATCTTAATTTTAATAATAAATATTTAATTTTTTTACTATTTAATTAAATTATGCCATTATTTTTATTTATTTTATATAAATTTAATTTTGATATTTTAAAATATAAAAATAATTTTTGTGTTCTTAAAAAAATTATAATTTAACATGAAATAAAATAAACACAATAACTTGTATAGATATGAAATGGGTTAGATACAAAAAACTAATCCAAACATAACACAATGACCTGTTTAGACATAACACAATTGGAGTACATAGTGCTTAGGTTTATTATCTAAATATTTAAGTGACATGACATAGAAGACATGTGAGTTGACTAAGATACAACATGAAACAATTAGGTTACCAAAAGAAAAAACAAAAGAAGGAGAGGTACAATCCATTTTACATGTTTGCTTCCTTCCAACAAGTTTTAGTCCATAACCATCTTTAGTAGACCTATCAAATTCTTTGGTAGCTCTAATGGGCTTCCTTCTTTCATTGCTTAAACAAACCATGGTTGTAGGCCTCTAAGATTTCTAATAGACTCAAACAACCCAAATACATCTTTAGGCCTTTAGGGGAGGTTCACAATCTAGTGTTAGTGACAACTTAACAAGGGAAGTAGTTGAACCATAGAGGCATATGCCTTTACTTATTATGGCAACAGGCCTTTCAGCAAAGAATAATCTCAGTAGAAGTAGAAGTGGCATATGTGTGTTGTAATATGTATATATTGAGTTAAGAGTCGTCATCAGTTATTTTAAGAGTAATTGGAATATTACAGTGACTTAATATGCTTTATCATAATTTTCTAGGTTCAAGAGTATGATTATATTTGGCGAATGACATAACTAACCTAAATGCCCATCGCAAGTAATGGTATTGTAATTCACTTGTTCTATTTTTATACTTTTCTTTTGTTAGTATTTTATTGATTTTTTTTCTTTCTCATTTTGTTTTAATACTTTTGTACCTATAGGCTCACTTGAGTATCTCAAATTATTACTACCATTGCAAACTTTAGGCCTTTTTTTTTTTTTTTTATAATCGTTGTCCTTTTTTTTCTCTTTCTTTTCTTAACTTCTCATATCCTTAATTCTTTTGTTCCACAAAATTACTAAAAACTCATAAAATCTTTTTTATTTTTTTGGTTTGTAAGGAGTAGGGATCAAACTTTAAATTTGAAATTAAGAGTTCATATGACTCTATTACTAGTCATTCATAAATGGTTTTTGAATAGTAAGAGTGAAGACTAACTAAGGGCTTGTTTGGAATGGTTGTGGATTTTTATTTTTCTTTGTATTTTCACACAAACAATAGACACCATGTTTGGCAAAGATTATTTATTTTTGTTTTATTCTTAAAATGTAAATGTGATTTTTTAATGGACAATAAAGTGTCAAAAATGTCAAAGAGATGTTTTTAATATTTCTTGACCTTATGTGATTTCAAACCCAACCTCTCGTCCTTCAAGCTTATGTGACAGTAGCCTAAGATGCTGCTATTGCTTCACACCACCATCATTGTCATTATGTTGTTGCCACCATTACCTACCTTCAACATTGACACCAAATGCCACTTTTTTCTTGATTTTTCTTAATCATAAATTTAGGTAAATGTTGTAATCATCTAAGATCAGTTGAGGTTATAAATTTTTTGGAGGATAGTAAAAGGAATCAAATACACTAAACATTTAGTACTTGACACAAACACAACACAACTATAGATCTAACATGATTGGTTAGGGTCTTCCCATTTCATTATTCCTCTTTTCTCTATTTAATTCTTTTTTTCATTTTTTATTTTCATATTATAATGGGGTCTTTTTTTTCAATAGGGTCAAGAAATTTTTTTAGTTTTGTTTAGTTTGATGATAGAGTTACAAAATGATTAAAAACATAAATAGGTTTTCTAGGATTTCTTGACTCAAATAACTATTATGTTTATTCACTTGTTTGGATAAGGTAATGTGATTTAGTCCCTTAATTTGCTTAGAATGTTGGGTAAATTTACTTCTTAGATGAAGGTAGCTTATTGCTAATTTTGATTGTCTGATATTCATATTCTTAGTCCTATGCTGCAATAATATAGCCATGTCGTGTTGTTCTAGTTCCTCCTCTAGTAACTTTATCCTTCAATTTGTACTTTAATTTGATTAACTGTCACTTATGAAATAAATGTGCATAAAAGTTTAGACTTTCTTCTTTACTAGTTTTTTTTTTTTTCCTTTGTTCATTTCATAACATTCAGGTGACATATTGGGCATTTGTTAGACAAGCATGTGGAGCCATTTTTTAATGACCTTATTTTGTTTATGCAAGATTAGAAGTTTTATGTCATTGTTATATTGACCCATTAAAACTTTTGTTTTTAATTTGGTTTGTAACTTAGTTAGTGGTAGTCATTTTTATATTCTTATATGCATTGATCCTTAATAACAATTTTTGTTCTTTAATTTTGAATATTTTAATTATTTGAAAGTAGGAATTTGAAAGATATAAGTTTTTTATATTATCACTAATTGCGTGCATTATTTTTACATATATATCCTTGTTATAGTAAGTAGTTTAATGGTAAAATAAAGTTAACTTATTCATATGAGCAAGGATGAGATTGAATCAACCCATATATATACTTAAAGAAATTTAGGGGCATTTTCATGATGGAAACGGGTAATAAAAAAAAACTATGACCTTTACAGCTAATGCTTAAAAGTTTATCAAAGAAGAGTGGAACAAAAGAACAGGAGAGAGTTGTACTTATTTGCAATTAAAGAATATATTCAATGGATTTAGATGGTGTTAGAAAACTTTTAAGTAAATCATATAGCAAATATGAGTCAACTATTTTACTAAAACCTATAGTTATTGCTTTTGATGAATAATGAGAGAAGATTATTGTGCTAAGTGATATATTTTGTATGAAAATATATATTATTTTTATAGATTTTAAATTGTATTATGATATATAATTAAGATTAAGTCATCATTTTTTTTTCATAAGTGATTAAACATGTAAAGTAATTCCAAAAAAAAAAAGGTTGTCAAAATTATCAATAGTTGTGTACTATTTTTAGGGGCATAATAATAATTGAGAAACTTGCTCACACATTAATTTAGAGTCCTTTTCTTAATAATGAGGAAGAGAACAATAACAATAATAAACATGTTAAGAAGCTTAACAATGATTCTAATGATGCCTAGTATGATAAAAGAGCTAAAACTATCATTGATTCAAGAAGAAAGTGAAAAAAGGGAAATGAATTACTTTAAAGCACATTGACAAACCTTTTGACCCTAATTGGAGAAAACTCAAAGAATAAGCTTGATATATTTAAGAAAAGATGAGTGAAATTTCACATATTATTGTTAGGTCTCATGGAAAGGTGATTAGTCATGCAATTATGTTAAACTAATCTCTTGGAGCATACATGTCTGCATTGGATAAGTCAAAAGGAATAAATGGTGCATCTTATATAAAGGCTAGTAAATTGTTTAAGAGCAAAGAATTTATAATTATATTTTTAAAGATGTTAATTGTAAGGAGAAGAGATTAGGTCTTGAATATCTAAAACCCTTAAATATTAAAGTCTTAGATATATAAAACATATGGACTATAAAGTTTATTTTGCCTTTTTTTTTTTTTTTTAAACTAGGTATGTGTGTTTGAATGTTACTATAAAGGACATGTCTATGTAGCCACATTATAAGTTATATTTTATCATGATTTTGAGCTCTTATTTATGTAGATTATGATGATTTTGAACTATTGTTTTATATTAAAATTAATATACTTGATTTAGTTCCAACACTAACTAAAAGGATAATTTTGAAAAGCATTGTTAGATGGAAATGAAATTATCTTTGATCATATGTTAAGATGTATGCTTTTATATGATAATAAGATATTAAAGATTTGTTGAGATAAATGTAGTAGAAAAGGATGTAAAAGAATACTTGTCAGATTCAGAAGATGATGTTGTTATGATTGTAGGACATTTTTTAGATTATACTCAATTGTCATCTCATAACAATCCAATACCATAAAGAATTTCCAAATTGTCTGGCTATAAATGGGTGGTTTAAACCTTAAATGGTCATCCAAATAACTTTTATCAATTTGTGTGAATAATTAAAAAGGAGAAACTTATTGATCAATTCCAAGTTTCATTTAAACTAAGACCAATTAGCAATGTTGTGTAATATTATTGGTCATAATGAACACTTACACTTTATTAGTAATAGGTTTCAACACTTTGATTAAAACCATTTCCAAGCACTTTAAAAGAGTTTTAAAAGTACTTTATTCACTTGTCAAGGTTGTGATTATTCATTTAGATCTTGATAGAATTTCGTATGAGATTAATAATAAGTTGAAATGTTTTCCATTTTCAAGGTAAATTCTTTGTACTATTAGTTCTCTTATTGTTTTAATTACTAATATAATGACTTTTTTAATTCTAATTAATAACACAAATATAATGTTTTTTGACTAGTTGTTGTAGGATTGTATTTGAGTAATAAATGAAACTTATATTTTTGTCCATATTTCAATTACCTAACAAATTCTATTTCATGGCAAAAGAATTAAAACCATAACAAATATTTTGTGTGAATTCATTTGATATGAGATTTATATTCATCATAATAAGTTGGGAAGGAACAATTAATGATGCTAAAATACTCATCAAAACTATGTTTTAATCAAAATATTATTTTCCCATACCTCAATGTGAGAAGTATTATTTGATTGATTTTGAATATACAAACATATTTAGATTTTTTAACTCTTATTGTGGTGAGTGTTATCATTTATGTAACTATAAATAGGGGCAAAGACCATAAGGCTAAGAAAACTTATTTAATTACATGCATTTATTATTGTAAAATGTGATTAAAAGATGCTTTAGGATGTTAAAAGTAAAATATCCAATTCTTCCTCAAATGATGTCATATGATTTTAAGAAACAACAATATATTATTCTTGATTATTATGTACTTTATAATTTTATTAAGATACAAGGATAATTACATTACTTCTTTTTACAATATGTTGATAAGAATGTTAATGTTGAACATGATGGTGAAAGTCATGCTTCAAAGTTACATGAGTTAGTTAATATTAATCAAAGCCAACAACTACAAAAGTATCATATTCAAGATGAAATTGTATGAACTTTATGGTAATAACATAATAATTGATGTATTGATATTAAACTTATTGTTATATGTATTTGTTGTAAAAGCTATAAATTTTATGATTAAAAGTGTAATATTTTTAATTCTATTTCTAATCCAAATGTGACATGTTTTAACCTTCCCTGTTAACAAATTAACATAATAATAATGATTCTTTAAAACAAAATTTTGTTAAAAACAACAAATGCCTCAAGTGTAGCTTGATTGTTCTTTGAGGAAGTAATACACCTATATGGAGTGCCCAAATCCATCACTTCTAATCACAACACTTGGTTTCTTAGTCACTTTTAGATCACTTTATAGAAATTGTTTAATTCATTTTTGAAGTTTAATAATATAGCTTACCTCTCAGATAGATAGTTAGGTTAAGTCACTCAACAGGACTTTAGGCAATTTTATTTCAAGCATTTATAGAGACAAGTCAAAGTAATGAGACTTTGTCTTAATTTAAGTAGAGTTTACCTACAATAGTGTAGTTCATAAGACTATAAAAAAACTCTCCTTTTTCAATTATTTACACTAAACTTCCACAATATACTTTGGATTTGGTTAAGTTTTCCAAAGTTCTAAGCCATAGCATTACTATTGAGCATATTGTAAAACATGCGTAATTTGTCTAAATTGAGGTGAAATAAAAGTTAGAGATTGTTAATGAAAAATATAAGATAGTTGTAAACAAATATCAAAGGTGTAAGTTGTTTTAAGAGGGTGACATGGTGATGGTCTTTCTTTACAAGGAGCAGTTTCTCATTCATCCTTACAACAAGTTGTAACCTAAGAAGTATGGTCCTTACTGTTAAGAAAAATCAATGCCTATGTGATTGATCTACCTATAGAATAGGAGATTTCAATGAACTTTAATATTATAGATATTTATTTATTTTACTTAGTTAATAAGTCTCTTTATTCAAAACTTGACTTGAACTAGAGGTTGAATTCTTTCTAGGTGGAAAGAATTGACATAAAACAAATAGTTCAAAACTTCATAAACTAAAGAACTATGAAAAGCCTAAAGAAAAATTTTAAAAGGTCTAATTCTCAAATATAATTATACTATTCAAAAATTATATTAATTATTGAAAATTTTTTATTTTTTATCTTTAAATATTTCCTATTCAGTTAAGTATTTTTCTAATTAGTCATTAAAATATATTTTCTTTAAATTATGATATTTTTTCAATTAATTATATAATTTTAATTATAAATAAATGTGTAAATTTAAAAATTAAATCATTCTAATAAATAAATACTTAAAAAGAAAATATTGATGTTATATTTATTTGTTTTTTTGAGAAATATTGTTTTTCAAATTTAATCAAGTATTAATCTTCTAAAAGTTGTATGTGAAGCATTTCTTAAAATTAAAACATGTTATTAATAATAAAGTACATTAATTAGAGTTGTTTATGCCTACAATATAATGAAATTGTGTTGAAATTTCTTATTAAATATTTATAGTCTATGCAGCATATTTATTATTAGAATTGGAACGAGTCCCGATAACAATTTCTAATATGAAATAAATCTACATTAAAGAATAAGTTACACAACCTTATCCTTCTTGCTTTGCTTGCCTGTAGCAGAGCCAGCATCTAGCATGGTATGACAAAGCTAATTTGTGTGACATGGTCCACTTCTGTTCATGGTCTACTAGCAAAACGTCATGTACCAAGAGTCAGTGGAACCAAAGAAAAGCGAATTAAGGAATTTAATCCCCTCCTTTTCCATTTTGTCCAAGGAGATGGTAATTAAGAAACTAGCATCATGATAATCAACAAATTAAGGCAAATGAAAACAGAGTGAAAGGAAAATAAAATGCATGACAACCACATTACTGAAAACAGAAAGAAAAAGCATGGCACAACAAAAGATACAAAACCAGAAACTACATGGCCCTGAATCACTTGAAACATGTACAACATTTGGAGAAGGTTTGCTGGTCTAGGTCTTGGATCAACTTTAGGTGGAGCGACTGGAATAGACTCCTGCTGCACTTGGGAAGCAGTTGGAGGTGAAGGTTGGCTGAGATTGACAGAGGATGATGCAACATTTTTTACCAAGTGCATTTTCATTTCCATCCCCAACCTTTTGGAAATAGACCATCTCTCCATCCAAAAATTTCTGCAGTGCAGAAACTTCCCAAGAACAAATTCTGTAGAACCACTAATTAGTTAACCTACAAAAAAAGGGGAAAAAAAATACAAAAATTGAAAGGAAAATATAAAAGAAGCACACATGATGAAGAAAATACGGTACAATGTAGCAAAACAATAAACTCTACTGTTTTTCAGCTAGCATCATGGTCCTTGCTGAGAAGTTCCACATTTGCACCCTAAATTGTTGCAAAGGAACAACAATAGGAAATCATATTTGATTATTATTATTTACTCGAGGGTGTTATGTTTCTTCCTGTTAATTTAACAATCAAAGCGTGGTCCCAGTCGAGGCTTGTGATCGAGGACTTAGTCAGAGTTCTGTAGGCTGAAATTGAAGAAAACGTGATATGGTGATGGACCAAGTGGGTTTCTGTACCCTTTTCCCTTTACCTGCTTAGACAGTTCTCAATTTCTCCTTTTACTTGCTAACCGGGTCACCTGCTTCCTACAATAGGAGTTTGCTGGAATCAAAATAGTTAGTCGACCTAGCAAGTACCGGAAGGACAATTTGATTGAAACATAAGTATTATCATCGGCTAAGGCATGCAATTTGGTTGGAAAGTAAGGCCTATCATTATCAAGAGGCATGGGATCTGAGGCTTAAACATGGTTTGATGTCAGAGATGGCACAGTTGACCAAAATGTTGCCCTGTGAGAATTCATTGTTGTAAAAACAAGAAATAACAATGATGCTTTGTTTCTGATATGAAAATAGAGTGCATGAAAATAATAATGTATAAGTATAAAATTCTCATATTGTTAAATTATAAAGATATGCGGTAATCTGATCAAGCACAATAAGGCATTTTGCACAGAGTGAACGCTTACACAGTAACGTCGCTCTGCAAGATAATGCATCTGAAACTACCATTGCTGAATAGAAAGTGTGACACTAGCATAGCACATTAACAGATGGGATGTCTTTTTATCTTCTAATAACATTGCGGTATTTTTACATTTGGCATCACTAGTGCGTTTTCAAGGGCAAATCTGTGCCCTGGGAAAGATAATTTTGGCCTTTGGACTAAATTAAAGGATGAAGTAAGAAAAACCAAAGATCGGATTAAAAACCCTCACGAGGCTATCAATTGTCAACTCCGTAAACCTAACTTGTTCCAAGTATTCAATGATCAATCTTACTTTGCCCATCTGCTGTGACTTCTTGTTGCATTCTGTGCAGGAGAACAGGGAGTAAAGAAAAAGCAAATAGCAGTGTGACCTTATGCCACAGATACTGCAATGGGGCTTCTTACATTATGGTATTGATTCGTCCAGGTGTACCAGCCAAAGGTGTAATCATCCTTGTAATACTTTTTTGTCTTCACAGGATCTCTTGCGCTAACCGTTATAGTGAAGTCTCTCTTTTGGCCAACATGATCAAAGTACAGAATATTCGGCGAGGCCTTAATGGAGATCCCCAAAGGTGGTTTGGCAGTAAAGAAGTACTCACTTTTTTTAGCACCAACATTTGTGACAGTCCTCTTAACGATTATGGTGCCCTTGAGTCTAGGAATTGCTATTGATGGATAATTTAGATTGTAAGTTGGTGGAGATACTTTTGGACATATGAAATCTGGGTCTGCATTTTTTACTCCATAGCTGCAGAGGTAGAGAAGGTAGTCAGTATAAGATGCATTATACACTAGGCCCGGGTCTGCTGCCTTTGCTGGCCGGAAATGGCCGGCCCCCAATTGGAAGGGAGTGGAAATGTTGCCATACAGGTCAGCTATCGGATGACCGAGATTGCTTTTCATCCAGGCTGCAGTTGAAAAAGTGAAAAAGCATTACAAATAATAGGCTGCAAAGAGGGATACATGACTGGCAGGTTGGAAAAATGACACACGAGGATGTTCAGGTATAGTAGTGTACCTGTGGTCATGATAGCCGATCTTATAGCAGCGGTACTCCATTTGGGGTGTATGGCTCTGATAAGTGCAACTGCGGCAGCCACATGAGGACAAGCCATAGAAGTTCCTGAATCAATGTTGTACTTAACAGAGCGATGATCTACTGACAGCTTTGTCGGCGGCGATGCTTCGCTCCATGCTGCCAGTATATTTAGTCCTGGTGCTGCAACGTCAGGCTGTCGATCCAAAAATTTTACATCAGTAGTAATAAAGTAGACAGCTACTGAACCTTAAAGTAAAAGATCATTCTTGCTACCTTAAGAATGGTGGGATCGAGCACACTTGGACCTCTACTAGAGAATTCAGCCATGTATGGTGCTGGTTTGTAGTTTAGTACAGTCCTTGCTTCTCCAAGGCTAGCCACTGGGTTCTTGGTAGACCTGATGTACTTCAGAATTTCCATTGCATCCGTATAAATCACAGAAGTTTCAGGGAGAAAATGAGGATCTATTGGCAATTCATCAATCATTCCCGGGCCATTTCCTAGGATTAGACCAGCACCACCAGCTCTTCTCACTTCAATGCCTTTCAAGACTCTTGAACCAGCACCTCTCATGCACAACACTATCTTTCCCTTGACCTTTTCAGGTGAAAGGGAATTGGGGAGGCATTGGCTGCATTGACAATTACATTATGCAATCGCAACAAGTCAATGAGGAAATTGATGTATAAAGGATATTTGTCAGCAACATTTCATCCAATTTCATGTTCCTAAAGACAACTTCAAGGTAAGAGAAGAAAAAAAATTATACATGTTATATACATGTGTGTGTGTGTGGGCAGATAAAATGGGACAAAAGTAACATAAAATTTTGCAATCATCTCTAAGGGCAGCTTCTTGAGTTATCAAAGAAAGAAATACCTTGCTTCATTAGGGCGGACATTAGAGCCAACAACATCTGCTGCGTACACCAACGGGTGCGTTTTATCAACCTTATTCGGAGTAAGAGTTTGACCCTAATATCACATAGTGAAAATTAAACAAAACCAACAGGCAAATTAACCAAACCAAAAAAAAAAAACAAAAGAAAGACGAACTAGAATTGTCATGGGATAGATAGATAACGAAGAATTTAATTACTCTAACCTTTATTTGCTTGCCATTTCCTAGAATGACAGGCCCCAGAAACATACGGTCCACACTGTTGGCAGCAACTGTGATAACCCAGGGAAATGTATTGGACAATGTAGACGGCGCAGGCCCAAGGTTGCCTGCCGCACAAGCCACCACAATGTTGTTTTTCACAGCATGAAGTGCGCCCCTAGCAATGCCATCGTTCTTGAAAGGTAAAGGAATGGTGGTGCCGATGGAGATGCTGAGCACATGGACTCCATCACCAATTGCATCATCTATGGCTGCAATCATATCTGCCTCCAAGCATGTATTCCCTTCAACTTTCTCACGGTTAGGTACAGCCCAGCATGCCTTGTAAATTGCTAGGCGGGCTAATGGCGCCCCACCGGAGGCCGTGCCACGGGCAAACCCGCCAAAGGCAGCTGCATCAAGGACTCGACGGCCGGCCACAATGGAGGCCACGTGAGTCCCGTGGCCGTCCATGTCACGCGGCGACATGTAGTCCTCTGTGGCATTCAAGTGTTTGTAGCGACGGAGGTAATCGGCGATGTAGTATCTGGCTCCAATGATTTTCCTAAAAAATTGTCATGGGCATATGATACGTACAATGGACCCCTAATGAACAATGAATTCTCCATAAAAATTCTTCATGAAATTCATTCAGTTCCGTACACATATTTATGAATATTTCACTGTCAGTAAAACATTCAATATATAAATTTTAGTCGCCGAGGTGAATTTCAAAATTATATTACATATTAAATTTTAATACATATTTTATACGTAAACTTGTTGCACGGACAAAATAGGAACTTTTTCTAAGAAGTAGAATTTTCAATTAAATGTAGAAAATGGGGATGGTCTCTGAATAAGAAAGACTTCGATAAAATGTAAAAAAATCATTCAACTCAAAAGCAAAAGTTGTTTGACGAAGCTCTACAATTAATGGATTACATAGAAAATTTTAAGGGTCATGTAAAAGCTACAATAGAGTTATTTGTTGATTATTTTCGCAGAAATTCAACGAGTCACAAGAACAAGGATTTTTCTCGACATTCAGTGGCTAACAAGAATAAATATGGCCCGTTTCATGCTCGGATCGATGAAGTTGTGTCTAAGAAACATTTTTTACGAGTACCAACACTCCGTAAACAGGCATGGAAAGTTGGATTGACTCGAGAAATGGGAAAAGGAGGGATAAAGAAGAGTTCACGAGATGGAAGATACAGGAAGCCAAAAACAATAACTCAAGCTTGTTTGATCGAAGTGGACAAACTGTGATAGCCAATGTAAAATCACTTCTTTAAACAAGAGGGGCACACAGACAATCATACAGTGTAGTAGGGCAGGATTTGAAGGCCCTGAAGCCGTCTTCTTTTGGCTTTTAGGAAAGAGTCCATCAGCAATAATGCAAATGTATTATTAAAAATAAAAAATAAAAAAAAATACAACACTTTCCAATGAGAGTAACCCACGGCCAAAGGCATCTATCGTTTATGCACAGGAATTTGTTTTGGCCTTTTGTGAGCACTTAGCATGAGATTTTTCATCTAATAAGAGGTCCAAAATTCAGGTGTAATGTTTCACCTATCAAAAAAGGTTGAGATTTTTTGACATTTATGTCAATTGAACAGTTACTTATATAGAGAAGGTATGCATATCATCTTAATTGAATTTAGACCAAATCTATAAATAAAACTGCATATAAAACATGGGGCATCCAAAAATTATCAGGATGCCCTTGGAAAATAACTTTATGGTATATTTATGATGACAACACCAACGACCAAGAAGGCCTTTTACCTAAAATAAAAAACACCAAGAAGGCCTCCTGAATCTTATCAAACAAGTTATTATGATGCCTCGTACTTCTGCGCTTCCTGTAAAATCAATTTCTGTTTTCTATTTAATATTCCAAAAAGCTTTTGGATATGAGGTGGCAGCCAGTGGAATGTCCACCCACATGAAAATGATACCAACTTTAGACTGTCCAACAATCTTTGAAATTCAAGGCATGAATTTTTTTTGGGCCCCATTACTTGATAAAAAGAAGAAAGAGCTCAACCCAGTAGGCCTACAAGATGATGAGGACGTGGTACCAACACTAACTTTTATGACGCAATTATCAAAGATATACTCAATGTTATTATCCTGAAAAGAAAATTAATGGTTATTACAAACCAATCTTCTCATACTTGTACCCCATATTTAATCGCAGTAAAGCCAAAAATACCACAAATGAATTTCTGTTCTTTCAGCAACACTTACTAGTGCTGTTAAACTCTAGTTGGTCTCATGCATGTAGTCAAGTGTAGGCCAAACTATGTTGACCCAGGTGAAACACCAATCATAAGTCTAAAATAAAAAACAATAGATCTATAGAAAGTGTATTATTGCAGTTGAGGATAATAAAATCCTGAATGTACTACCATAACAGTATAATGTAAGTTTATATCTAAAACATGTCAAATTAACCATGAAGCTGAGATAGGATATATGTACCGCTCACCTATTGCAATGGGATGAGTTGAACGCAACCCCAGTTTGGCAGATTCCCTTCCATGATTTTGAAATGGGCTCCATCCCTTCATCACTGAAACTGTTTGACTCTGGCCACACACCTGACATGATAAAACAATAATCCACCAAATGATCACATGCAAATGAAGTACATATCTCCTCTGCCAGTCAATTAGCTTGCAAAATTATACAGACAGACACACTAGAAAGTAGTTACTACAAGAATTCCGAGAAGATAGGGAGGAATCACATGAAACAGTACAGAAACCCTTGTCCAAGACAACACATGTGAAGCATTCTTTTATGCTAGGTTGATGATTTTGTTAACTTTACCACTATCCAGAACCCCAATTATGACATTTTTGCCATATCCAGCTCTGGGCAGGAAGCCTCCTGTCTTGCTCGAGTGATGACTCCAGCTATGCTGTACCTTATCCAACTCCAAGCCTACAAATTCCCACGACCTTGTTGTCTGCAGTGAGTACTCCTGGCTCTCATGCACTGATACCACTTCTTCCAATTCTGTCAAAAAACATTACATATTTCAAGCTTCAACCACATTTTTAGAGACAGAGAGATGGAGAGGGAGGGAAATAAAGATGAACCATGTTGTGATTTTTCTGTACCAGAGAGCTTGGAGGCTTCATCCGGCGTTAACGCTGCAGCAAAGCCATTAATGCTGTGTTTGTAACTGTAAAGAATAGAAGCTCTAGCTTCTTCCTCAGTTTCCTTCACCGAGTACAGATATGAGTGATGTGTTTCCTGTATTTCTTGAAATGTCTTTTCTCTGCCATGCTCTCCAAAATATACTATGTATACCTGTTAGTGGCCACCACAGAGCATAAATTAGATTTGACGTACCAATTGTTCTTAACTATAAAAATCCCCAACAAAAAAACTGAAGAAATGAGTATGAGACCTGTTCCTCTGCACACGAGGCGAAGAATGGTAGAAGGAAAAGAATGACAATTGAGATACTGTTCATGACTTGGTGATGGGATGGTTATTGTTTGTCCTATTTCGAGGGAGAATGCAATGTTGAACTGACAAATGGGGTATTTATATAGGCTTATATAATCTTAAAACCATTTCGAAATGCCTTAATCCAACCTAACCGTTTTGATATTGTGTGTAATTTTACTTTGCCTTGTTCAAAAATAATAAAATATCCGACACAGAATCCAAGGCAATCAAGCAAGCTGCTATTTATTATTGTTGGTCTATTTTCTAGAGCTCGATGCTTCCAATTTTCAAATTATGACTCATATGCATGTTTGCTCCATCCTAAATTGCAATAGCGATTCTCAATTAGAAACATTGGTATATGTATCGTTTAGCCTTCCTCAAAATGATCTTTTTGCTCAAAAAATATTAGTTTGTTACGTTGATTGATATACCTGGCGATACTGTTTCCAATTAATCCAAAAAGGCAACTAAAATAACAAATATCACAATTCACGCAGCCCTTTTGAGTGCTAGTTAATCCCATTACAATATAATTTTGTCAACCCATTAATCAGTATATTCTATCGATGTTTTTGTTTAAAGTGTAAAATACAAACTTCTCCACCAATTATATACCCTCACAATTATCTCCTCATGCTTTTTTTTTTTTTGTGGTCAGAGCATAAAAATTGTTTTAATAATATACTTCATACAAGGTAAAAAGTTAGTTATCATCAGATAGATTACATTACATGTTACTATATATTTTCCGTTTCCCTTCTTATCCTGGCTAATCAGCCTCTAAAATACCTGACCAAAATCTCTAAATTTGTGCCTTTTTGAATATTCATATTATGCTTTGACTCCAGCCAAAAAAAAAAACAAGATTCATATTATGGGCGCTGATGTTCATATATATGAAAAATTATGATATGAAATCTTCCCACTATATGTTGACTTAATTTGTTTTGTTTGGTCTATTTGAGACGAGGGATGGAGGAAAAGATAGAGATAGGTGAACTGCAGATGGCTTGTTTAATTTCAACTTAATTAGTATTTGATTGCAAGGACTAAATTGTCATCTAGTGGTGGCTTCGATTTTTTTTTTTTTTCTAGTTTCGAGGTAGAATCGTGCAACAGTATATATTTTGGGTCAGATCAAAGTTTCACCCCATTCCCGTGGCAATTGTGTGTGTGACACATAGGTAATTTCTTGCTTTCCGTGCGTAAGAGATGAAATAAAAAACAAGGACAGGAGTACAGACCATCAATTATCTACTACTATTTTTTGGCCCTTCGACCTTCTACCCTGACATGGTATAGATGATCGTGTCATTTCATAAAACAAATAGGTTGTGAAAAGTAAGAACTCATTTGTATTACATGTCAAAATGTACTTATTTTTTATTCATAAAAATTTGAGACAGGTAGATTACTTTACATCGAACAAAAAATATTATGTTTAGGTCATCACATATTTTTTGAGAGATCTTCTTACATTCTTAAGTCCTTCAACATAAAACATAAAATATAAAACAATAGGTATAGAGTGATATCTTACACTAATATTTTACATAAAGTTTATTATAGGTTGAACATATCAAAGAAGTAAGGTAAACAAGGAATCAATGTGCAACAATGACAACAAATTAAGGGTGGCTAGACAATAAACTTTGACATTGGTATCAAACAAGCAAAGAGTTAAGAACTAAAAAATAAGTTATTATGTGATAAAGTGTATTGATGTCACGACAACATGTGTTGGATAGTATTATAATAATTCAAATAAAACAATATTTTTTTTATTAGACAATTAGATTTTTTAATATTTTTTAGTATGAAAATTAGTTAACAACAAGTTAAGGGAGGCTAGAGATTAAACTATGACATTTGTATCAAATAAGCAAAGAGTTGAGGACTAAAAAATGGGTTGCTATGTGATAAAGTGTATTAAAGTCATGACAACATGTGCTGGATAGTATCATAACAATTTAAATAAAGAAATATTTTTTCTTATAGATAATTAGATTTCTTAATACTTTTTAAAGAGTAGTGCATATCTTATATGAAAATTAGTTAATGTTGATGCATGGGTAATAATTTAAGCTAATATTATGAGGGTTTGTTGCTAGTTAATAAGTACTTGAAAGATTGATTATAACAATAATAAGACATTGGCATATGAGTCAAGATTTGGGTTAATGTTGTGTTGGACAATAAGTGTGCAAGAACTGGGCATTTAGCAAGGTAGTGAGCTAAACAATGAAACAGTTTAGAGTGTAAAACCAAGTCAATATATGTACTAAGCATTATAAAAATAAGAAGATTATAAGTAATGGTCTCTAAAAATATGGAATCAACTTGTTGATGGGAGATATGGTAGCCAACTTAGAATATTGTTTAAGGAAGGTAGTGGCATAAGCTTCTTATAGATAGGAGAACATGGGTCACTACTCAAGGATGCTTAATTAAGTTTTAATGTGGTAAACTATCCTCAAATGTAGTAAAACATAAGAAAGGCTTGGCCAAAAGTATGGAAAGTGTTTTAGGAAGTAGGGAAAACCCACTTTGACATGATTGATTTGACAATTAAATCATGCAAATTTGTGGGTAATTATGGATGTCAATTACAATGACTTGTAGTTTATAAATATTTGTAAAGTGGACAACCAAAAACTCAAAATAACAAAAAACAAAAAAGGTAAGTGTGAGGTGAAACACTTGTGGGAGAAAACTTAACATTATATTTCTTTGTGAACTTTTATGAGAAAAGTATTAAAAGGTTGGAAAAAGGTTTATATATGTGTTATTGTCTCTTTATAATTTTACAATTGTGAGTACTTAAGTGTAAACACTTTATTTTTATATGTGTGTGTATAAGAGCTATCTTCAAACTCCTATTTAAAAGGATTTTCGCTTACCTTTACTTCACACTTAGCCAGTGTAACTATTAGTACGATCCACTACAATTTTGTATTTTGCTAAAATTATAAAAATACAAAAGGACTTAAATATTAGGGGCACAACCAACTTGTTGTCATGGTGCAATTACCCAAGAACAATCTTTTAATACTTCAAACTATTAGGATGGAAAGGGCCTAAATAGTTTCTTTATTAATTTAGCACATATATTCCTTGAAGAGTCTTGCACCAATTTTTAGAGAATTAAACTTATTCAACTTAGCAATACAATTGAGAAGTTTTTAGGAGATAATGGGAGGAATATCACTATTGCCTTCATTAGACTTATTATTCTCAACAACCACTATAGTAAGAATAACTTTCAAAAACTTTACCTAAATACCCATTTTTAAGAACTTAGCCTAAGGGAAAATCTTTATTGGTAAGGTGTTATTAAAAAATTTGGAGGAAATGCCTCCAAAAGATAAGAAAGATTCAGAAAAGGATGAGATGCTTGGCTGTCACCAAATATCACAAGTAATAACAGATATAAATGAGAAGAAAAGTTCTATTATGGATCATTTTCTCCAAGAAACTAAGCAAAGATAAGTGTATAAAGACAATTTTTAAATAGTTAATAAGTGAGAAGATAAGAAGTCAACCCAAATAAATTCAACAATCATAATTTTGAAAAGGTGTGTTGTTTAAGGTACAATGATGGTTGATGTATTCTTAACTTTCAATAAACACTTAAGAAATAAAGTGACTCTTAATTTTTATAAGTGACTCCTAATTTTTATAAGTCACAACTGACTTGTTATTTTAACCCAATAAAATCCAATATGCCTTTTCTAAGACTAATTTGATAAAAAAATTTACTTTTTTATGACAAATACATCACCCCTTGTGCATTGTATATGTATTTCACTTGAAATATTTCTATAACCATACGATAATACTTAAATTTGACTATTAATACTCCATAGATATCATTCTCAAAGTAAGTATTAATTGTTTGTTTATTCATTAACTTTTACTCCATCACACTCTCGTTAATTTAAATACTAAAATATTATACTAAGTTTTAACTTGACACAACTTAGCCTATATTTGTTTATACATCATAGATACAATCAAACCATAATGTTGTGTATGCATAAGGCCCTTTTTAACTTGAGTAGATTCATATTCTTACTTGATTAATTATAGTTATTCCTTTAGAGTTTTTATATTTTAAAATTTTTAAATAATGTTTTCATTTATTACATTAAATATATTATTTTATATATAGATAATCATCAAATATTATTTGATCTTCTTCAATTTTTTTAATTATTTATTATTAAATTTAGATAAAAAAATTTTAGATTTGATATTAGATTGAACTAAATTTAAATTTTTTTTTTTAGTCTACACAATCACCATGTATTAAAAAAATTATGAATTAAAGTTTTTTATTCTCGTATGACTTCTTGTTTATATTCACTTTTGACAGTACATTAATCTATATCTATAACACAAGGTCCGTAAAATATAAGATTTACATATTTTTCTCATTTTTTTTCTTTTTCATGTTTTATTATCAATAAATTGTTTTATTAAAAAAATAACAATACTTTTAAAATGAGTGATAACTAGATTTTTTCATAAGAAAAAATTTATGCAAATAACTATAAAAAATATGAAAGCAAAAAAAAAAAAAAGTTACAGTGTGGGACAATATTAAAATTGAGTGGACGCAAAAATTAATTTATAAGAAAATTAAGTATAAATTTGCATACGTGAAAAACATATAAGGTGGGGGAATGGTCCACCTCCATCCGTCCCTGCCTTTCTTATCTTTTCATTTTGTTATCTCAATATTTATTATTTTTACTCATATTTTTACAAATATAATACACATATAATTTTACGTTATACAAATTTATTCGATTATTTTTTTTATTTTAATTCAACTCAATTTAATTTTTTTCTCTATATTTGAAGTGAGTTCAATTACAAATTTTCTTGATCTCTAAATTGAATACATTAAAAAAAGAGAGACCAAAATATAAAAAATAAAAAGAGAAAAATGCAAATTGTTTTGTCCATTTTGGTCCTAAAAACTTTGCACATTTCTGCAAAGCATTCTTATAGGATAATATAGGACTACATTGAATAATATGTAAGGATTTAGGACTAAAATAGACTAAACTATTCACGTATATCTTAATTTTTTTTTTTTTTGTGTATTCAATTTGGTCAACTAAACGAATATGCAACCCCGACATTATGAGATAAACGAATATATATGTATATAGCCCTTATTTCTGCTTACAACCCCTACACTAGAGGTTTTTGTGGCTGATTGAGCTAGAAGTGTAAAGGGATGGGTTTAGAGTATTCTCCTTATTTCTGCTTTTGTATAGCTGCTGACTGGAGTTGGAATTGTGCTGGTACAGGGTAATTTTTGGATGGCGACAGGTTTTTGATTTGGAGCTTGTCCAGGCCAGTTTGGTAGGCTTTGCTTTATTGTGACTTATGATCAGCGGAGCATTGGTAGGGGCGTGGGGGGTTTGTCTGGGGTTACAACAGAGTTTTTCTGTTCTTTTGGTCAGTTTTAGCTCCTTTCTTGAGGCTTGGTTTTTTCTAATAGGTATCCTTTTTCTTTCAAGGATGCTATAAATAATACATTCTTGTTGCCGTTCTAAAAAAAGAAAAACGAAAAAAAATGCGACCCCCACCTTACGAGATAAACGAAAATATGAAAAAGACTCTTTAGTTAATAGCATAAAGCTTGATGTATATTCAAGCAATTATACAACGATTGCTTAAAAAAGCTTCCACTATTTGCACTTTATCTGGGAAATTGATGGGTGTTAATCCTTTTCTCTTCTCTTTTATTTTAGGAAATTGATGGTTACGTTCTAGTAGAAATGTCTTGGTATCCTTCCAGACGAATCCTACATGCGTAGCAAAGCTCAATCTCGCCACTGCTTCGGGCTTGCGGATACTGGTCCATCTACGTAAGCAAGTTGCCACTTCGATGCATACTAAAGATTTAGTAGTCCACTGCATGACATATCTGACTTCTTTTTCTAGTGTTTCTACTTTGCCTTCTCTCTCTGTTTTTTCGCTTTTCCCTTTTGGATGAGTAACCCCACTTTTGGTTAACAAATCCGAATTCATGGTGAGATTCAGTTAAGACATTGTTTTTGCACAAATGAGATATACATTTCAGGGTTGCAAACTTTGCTGCTAAACACTTACGATAAGCAGGTTGTTACTGAAACTTTTATTTTATAGTTTGAATATAAAATTTTGATGTAATTTCCATTGACATGGGCGCTTTATATACTGTTCTTGTTGGGGTTAACTGTAATGCCAGGTAACTCTTTCAGCTATTAATGAAATCATTGCAACTGACTTATACCAAAAAGTTTTGCACTTTATGCCTATTGGATCTACTTGCAATTTTTAGTTTGATAAATTTTTGTATCACTTGTTAGCTTAACAATAGCCATACAGGACTTGCTTGAACCGAAAATTTGGAATAAAATAACTGTAGAAGGCACCGTCTTGTTAACCCAACTTAAGTCTGGAGCCAAAATCATGGGAAATGATGCAAATTTCATTTGATCGTTTGCACTTATGGCTCTTTCAATTTCGAACGCCTGATGTATAGCTTTTCTTTGTTTGAACTCCTTTTAGTTTTCTAACTTTTGAACGTCCCTTTGAAATTATCTACAACTTTCTTGGATTTGTGCAGAGTTTTCTGTCCTTTTTTGAACGGAATCTTTTTCGATGTGGGCTCACGACAACATTTACAATCAGAGAGAGCAAAGTAGCAAGAACGTACCCACGCTTGAGATACGGTAGCAAGCTTTTTCTCTTTTGAACTTTCGTGCAATTGGTTGGCAGGGCATGCCCACTTTTTCATTGATCAGGATCACTAGAGAAATCATAGCCATGTATAGTGGGGTTTTTCAATTTAAGTGGAAAAGCCATAAAGTTGGTCTTAATTTTGAGTAAAAGAGAAAACTTTGCATCACCTTTGTCTACTGTGCTTGGTCTCGATGTAAATTTTCAACACAGATCGTTTGTTTGCAAGTAAAGCAAAAGCTGCTCCGGAAAGCACAGTTGGAACCGGCATGTGGGAACGGCAGAAACTGACATTCTTTCCTCCATTCAATTCAATTTTTCATACGAAAAACATCTAAACTCTTCCCAACATGTCATTTGTTTTTGGTATGTTGGATGCTGCGCCTCAAAAATCAATGCCCTTAAAAATCACGTAGCTTTTGATGCAAGCAACAAACTGGAAGGGAAGAAATTCACGTTCGTATTATAAAAGATGTTGCCAGGGCTGATGATCCGCTAGGAAGCTAATTGAAATGACTGCAAAGCTGGTGAAATGTGCTGAATAGTATTTTAGCATGCTTTCCTCTCTCACGGTCTCCAATTCATCTATTTAATGTCCCCATTTGATTTCTTAATCCCAAAAAAATGAAAACTAAAACCTCTTATTAATATTTTCAAATGTCTTCTTACTAAAAGCTAAAAGTCTTCTTTTTAGCATTAAAAAAAAAACCTGCAAACCATAAATTTTGACGAGCAAGTTACAATGTGAGAGAGACGAGCCCAAGCCTTTCCCAAATTAATGGGGCCGTGCAAAGATCCAGACAACACTATAATCTGGGCCGTTAAAAGACATTGATATCAATAAAAGAACCGCAACAGGCACCAGCCCCCTCGGAGCTGCTTGGTTTGGCTTGTGGTCAAAAGACCCTCAGGTCAAGGTCTCGAGGACCCGTGAGAGGGAGAGATCCTCAAGAGGGAGCATAAAATTGAACCAAAAAGATTAAAAAAAATGAAAAATAAATAAATACAGACGCACGGGCGCCTCCTATTCCAGAAAATCAATGGCCCAGATTAAGCCACCGCTTTTGGTCACTCTCCTCCTCCTCCTCCTCTTCCTCTCCGCCGCCGTCACACCCACCCGCGCCCTCTCCTATGCACAATACAGAACCGCCGTATCCCTCTCCCATTCCCTCCTCACCCGCGTGTCCAACCTCCGCGCCGCTCGTGGAGACATCCCCGGAGCGAATCGCGCCAAGGTCATCGCCGAGAAGCTCGAGCGAGGGCTTGGGGTGGGGTTCTTGAGGCTGGCGGTGTCGGTGGGGTGGGATTACCTCCGCAACTACGCGTGGAGGGACTTGGAATACAGGGAGGCGTACGCCGTTGTATCGGAGCTGAACGAGTTGGTGGGGTTCTTGGGCGAGTTGACTCGGGCGGAGTCGGGGGTGCAGAGGGCCGCTTGGGTTGGACGAAATTACGGTAATGTCCTCAGGATTTCCAAGTCCGTGCTGTTTAGGCTTCACAAAGTGTTTCGACAATCGGTACGATGTTTCCTGTCTGTTTTGTTTTTTTCTTTTCTGCTTTTGTCCCATTTTGACTTTTTTTTGTCCATTCCATTATATATATATATATATATACTCCGTTTTTTTTAATTAAAAAAATATTCATATAATAATATATTAGGATCATTATCTTTCCTGGGTTAGATAATATATATATATATATATATATATATTATGGGAAGTATATAAAGGCTTTGTTAATTTAAAAAAGTGATTAAATGCACCGTGAAATTGAAAATGGGGCAGGGACCATTGAAGGAAATGGTGGAGACGGTTCAAAAGGAGGTGGTGGATGGTGAGCTATTGAGGGACTGTCTTGAATTGGGGAGCAATGACTTGGAGGGTTTGGTCCAAATTGTCAAGGACTGGGCTTCTCAGTACCATTCCACTTCAAATCATAATACTGATCTCTGATCGACCATAGCAGTCTTCTCGTTTCTCGACACTTTGCTTTCCTTTCTTGCCACCTTTTTTATGCATATACTTTTTTGGTGTGTATATATATATATATATATATCGATAATCATTGTCCAATTGCTGGGAAAATTATATATAAATCAATGGATTCAGTAAAAGTTTAATAGCTAGATGGTATACTAATAAGAAAATAGCTGGTGGTTGAATAAAACGAAGAATTGAAGAAACATAATAATTTCAACTAATAGCATTTTATATCTATTATTCTAATAAGTTTAATCCATTGCAAAGATATTAATGTAAATCTTCGTTAGAATTATAGAAATATACACAACTATTTTCTTCAAACAATGCCTGCATCATTGTTCGACCACCAAAATAATCTATGAAAACCTTAGCTTTTCTGTTTGTTTTTTTTTTTTTTATACTGTCCTCAATATTGTCTAAAATTGAGGGTTATCCTGCCTTGGTAGGGAAAGAATTTTATGAGGTGCGATTCCAGCCCCTGCCATTTCTCTTCTATAGATAAAACACCTGCTTGTTAAAAAGGGCATTGAGAAGGGTGGCCAAACATATCTAAGAAAGGCAAATATTACATGCTTTGCATTTACCATCTCGAGCATTCATGAACCCTAGAGGGTTTTTTCTTTTCTTTTTCTTTTCTTTTTTTTGTTTTTTTTGGAACTGCTAAAAATTTTATTTAAGACTATTCTAATAATGGGCAACTCTCAAAAATGGATGCGGCAAAGACTGACCACATCACCGCATGTACAACGCCCTACAAGTGGGCTGGAACACCTAGCTCTCCACCCAAAAAACCAATATGTATGATTACATCTATCTTTCTTTTTTGACAATGTTTATAATATTCCAAATAACCATATCTATCAACAACAGAAAAAAAGAAATTATATAAAAAGTTTATTCAGGTAAAGTTTTTAGCAATAATACCATCATTTACAAAACTAATGCAATAAATAATTCATCTCTAAAATTTAATCCAAAATTATATTTTCTCTTATTAATAAGTTAAGGGCATTTTAATCTTTTTATAAGATTTATAATGATATTTTTTTAATTATTTTAAATAATTGTTCATGAATATTTAACAAATTATACTAATTATTATAGAATTTAAATATTAATATATTTTTTGTTATATTTAAAAATATAGGGTGTGATTTATTATCAATTTAAGGTAGAATATATTAAATATAATTTTTTTTATTTTTTAAAAATATTAAAAATGTGGCATGTATCTCACACACACACACACACACATATAATTATCATAATAAAGCTAATAAAATTGAAATGATCAAAGAAATGTAATGTGTTATAAAAAAAAAAAAAAGGAGATCTAATTGAAAGCGATTAATATTCTTCTCATTTTCATATGTCCATAATTGAAAGCGGTTAAGTGAGTTGTCTCGTATCAATTTCATCTTGGGCTCGAAACACAACTCCTCACATTTTCACTTAAACCAATTTTTCTTCAAAAAAATGGATATGAGCCCACAATGGGTCGTTTCTAAGCATGGTCCCATCACGGGCTACGCCAACACGGGTAGGGAACTCTAAGCCCATCCCAGGTCCTAAAAGCAGGTCGTACCTTGCATGGTCTATTACCATTCACATCAAGCAACAAAACCCATTTTACATGCCTTTTTTTCTTTTGTTTTTTTTTTGTTCTGTGGGTCAATTGGAACTGCAGCGCAGCAGACCTGGCTTTCGGCAGCATAAGTTGCCACCATCGAGACAAACCTGGCCCTCCCCATTTTACATGTCTAGAGTAGACTATTCGACCAACTGGGCCCGCTGAAATGCTGGAGATGCCAAGCTTGCTAGGAGTGTTGAGCCTGCCGAGATGCTTCCGACCTTGCCGTGATGGTTGTTGGGCCTGTTGAACTATGATGGGCGTGTTGTTTTGACTCTTGCTCTAGTTTGCATTTGCATAGCTTCAAATCGTAAATTTTATGTAAAATAGGAAATGAATTTGTGGCTTCAAACTCGTGTAAATCAAACAACTAATAAAAAAATTAATTTCTTTCCCACAATTTTTTTTTCTCACCACTTTCTTTTTCACAAATCTCTTTCACACTCCACTTCAAATCCAAACACACCCTTACTCTTCACCTTTTTTCTTTTTCTTTTTCTTTTTTTTTTTGTTTTTAAAATGGGAAAGTAAGAGTAGTCACCCTACAGTCCTTCAGAACAGATTGCGTTGATCATATCGCATGGTGGGTTGGGCCTTCTGGACTGAAGTCACGGCAGAGTAAACTTCATAGTCCCCCTTTTACTATTCATCATATCAGTAAGTTAATCTTGCGAAATTAAAATAATTTTCTATTTAAATTACTATATGTATATATATATTTGTTTATCAAAAAAATCATAGGATAGTAAAATACACAAATTTCCCATCATGTTCATTTATAGTCGTTTGGAGAAGATAATAAAGGATTGTTATAACTTATTCCCACCAATTTGCATGGCTAAACTGTGTCATCAAATGTACGAAGTTCAACTCCCAAATATCCTTTACTTAACAAACATGTAATACTAACCCAAGTTCCATTTGCTTCTCTCCGTTACATTTAACCCATTTTCAGAGTTTTATCCAAATTTCTCACTGTTTGTCACCTAATGTTGTCGTCACTGCCCACCATTGTTGCTACTCACTCTGTTGTTGATGTCACCGTTGCCAACCACATGATAGGAAAAAAAAAAAAATCCTTTAACCATTAGATCACAATAACCAGGGCTATGATTTATTCTATTATGCACTGTTTCATCTTATAATGTCTCATTTTAGTTATCTTGTTTGTGTAACAAACACACACTAATCCATCAAGCGTTGCCCTGGAGAGAGGATATGTAGAAGATTATGAGTAATTGTTTCTGTAAAAGACGTAATATTATCCTAAGTTGTATGCATCATGGACAATTATAACTTTTACTTACAGATTAAAGAAGTTTTGTATACAACAAGGCATGGCAATGCAATCAAATTGGGTGGCAACGTCTGGTTACTACAGTAAACACCTTTTTTTTTTTAATTTCTTTTTTCCAATTTTGTAGGGGAGAGCTGATATGACATTTTATTAAACAGGCGCCCCTTGGAGCTGTTTAAATTCAAAGGGAAAATAAGCATTTTAGTAATCAATCCCTGCTCGATCATTCACAGAAAGCAACAATTTATGGCCAAATAATGGCCGTCCATGAATCCCCAGATGAGTACCAAAGTCCTTAGCCTTCCACGCACCCAAGTCAAGGCAAGTTGGCAATGCATGGCCAATGGACAAATTAAATTTCAGAGCTCTTAATGTCATAAAGGAGGAGAGAAAAGAAACAGACTCCAGAATTAATTGCAAACGAAGTCATCCTTCAACACCCGTGTCACTCTTTTTTGACTTTAAAAAATAAACCCCTTATTAAGTTCGGCAACAATGGCATTAATGGCTCGGCTGTTCCATCCACAAGATGTCCATGTACCCTTCGATCCGTCGCTGTCTTCATTTTCTACCGTCGATGGGAAGTTGCCCCTTTAAACTCCTACCTGGGTCATGTCTTGCATTTACGTCAAGCTATTGCTAGGCATTGAGCATTTCTGTTTCAAGAACAACACGTCTCTTCTTCAATTTTCAATGGCGCATCGGAGGGACGCCTCACTTTGCCTTTTTTATTTTCCCTGTGAAGCATTAATGTTCATTGAGTGGTAGAAATTTTAGAGATATTTATTAAATAAATATACAATAAAAATAAATCAATTATTTATTAAATATAATATAATTTTGCCTATAAGACAAAATTATTAGTGAAGTTATTTCGAATTTTACTTTTATTTTAGACCTATTGGCAGGTTATCATAAATTATCATCGTTCAAATATTCAGCTTCTAATCTTAATTCACGCAAACAAAGAAAAAATAAGTCTCATAACTTAAAAAGCTTTTTGGAGAGATAGAAAGAGCAGAATTAATAATATTAATGTGCTGAACATACAGTATTTGATGATATAGTACTATAAAAAATACTAAAAATAAAAATTATCCTTAACTGATTAATTATATGAATAAAATATCAAATCTGTATTCATAGTAATAATCAACACATTGACTAATAGAACATATACTATATTGAACTCCTTAAGGCTCAATAGTTTGAGTGTTTCCGCATTTAATTAGTGTGTCTTTTGGGATATAATGCACAATATATAATATATAAATAAAACCCTTCGCCATTTACATAAATATTGAAAAAGGGCTTTTCAAATCATATATAGCAACAAAATGCACCAGAAGATTAGGACTACAAAATAGTTTCAATATATAAATTTATACATGCCAAAACCATTAGCTTAAGTGAGATATATATATATATATATAATTTTGCTAGTGTTAAAAAAATTAAACCTATAAAATTCAACAATTATAAGTTCTAAAAATCTCAAAAAATAAATTATGATGAGTTTAACCAAAGAGATTTTCTCACAACGCGGGGAAAGGTCCAAAGAAGGGTTGGAGCAAAGAAAGTCAAGGGGCATAAAATATATAAGGTGAGGGAGGAGAATAATTTTTTTAAAAAATTTTTTTTTAGTTTTATTTATTTTTGACAATAATTTTTCTCCAAACTTTATCACATCACATGTGTCTCTTAAATTATTGTCACATAATCTTTTTATTTTTAATTTAATTCCCCTTAAAAAAATTAAGTTAACTTAATATTAAATATAAGAAAAAAAAGTGAAGCCAAGTTTAATAAGACGTAAAATAAAATGTGACTAAACATGACAAGCATTTTAAACAATTATTAATAAATTAGTTTTCTCTCTTCATTTATATTAAGTGCAAATTATTAAGCATGGGGTTACATTTGGTATTCAAAATTAAAAATAGCAAATGCTTTCCATGGCTATATACTTTTTGCCTTTCAACTGAACCGTTGCCCTAACATTGAAAAATACTGCACAAGACTGTTGCCTTATTAACTATAGTGGTTACTTAATCTTATTAATAAATGTGCTATTTGGTTTGTCTGTTGCTAATTGATATTGTTAATTATTATTATTGATAATTAAAATAAAATAATAGTGTTTAGTTAGATTATTATTATTTATTACTATTAACTATTAAAATAAATAATTCAAATCTTTATTAATTATTAGAAAGAGAATGAAAATATTTAAGTATATTTATTAAGAGTATTTAGATCAAATACCATTTATTTGTTAGTTTTATGCCTGAAAAGTAGAGCTACTTTTCAAAAGTCTCTCAATAAATAACTTCTAAAAGATTTTACTTAACATATAACACCCTACTTTTCTAAACTCAATAGTAACAACACCCTTAAATAGCAAAAATACTCTTAAAGTCATTTCTGTCATGATCATATGCAATGTTACATTTGTTGCAGTGGCAATAATAATAATTACACACTTTGTAATTTTTACAAGACCCATTAGGCCATGAGTAGTTATTTCCATTCATATAAACTTTATATCTATTCTCAAAATTACAACTAAGATATTAAATATAAGAATCTAAATTCTTAACTACTAAGGAGCCCTTTAAAGGATGAAAAAGTACACTTTCTTTCTACTAGATGGTGTAAAATATTGTGTTCATTAAAAATATTACTTTTTGCATGAAATTTGTCCACTTAAATTTTATATTCTTATTAATCATAATAATTATATAGTAAAAATTTCTACTCTTTTATGCCCTACAAAATATATATTTTAATTTAATTTCTTACAAAATATGAGCTTTAATTTTGATATACATAAAAATAAAAAAACTATATAATAAGAAACTCTTGGTGTAATTTTGAATATTTGTAGGGAACATCCTTTCGAACATGATAAAATTTGTGGGCATTAGATAACTTAATTTTTAAAGTCTCTTATTATCATTTTCAAAAATGTAGGACCAAACTTTATTGACTTTTTGTGATGAGAGAGTTTATAAAAAGGTGAAGACTAGCCTATTGCATAATTTAAGGTCTTTTAAGGTGTTTGATAGGCTATATAAATGTAATGAAATTTAAAATTGTTCTACATGTGAATTTTAGTATTGAAAAAAATTTCAAAACAAGCTTCTTGATTACATTGTTAGGATTTCAAGTATAAATGTATAAATTATTTGGTTAAAATAATTTCACATTGGAAAGAAAAAGGAGAAGTAACATATAAGTGGAAAGGACCTATAAACCTAATACCTTAAGGTTTTAGGTTGAAATTTGGTATGGAGCTTGTGAGTCTATTGCTTACTTGGACCTTGTTTGGATTTCTCTATGATTTTGGCCTCTCATGTTTCTTTAATAAGTGACATTAGAGTTGATGCCTAAGCAAAGGGATGAATACATATAGTGCATGTTTCCTATGGTTGTTACTCTTATAAGGAATGAAAAGATGAATTACATTTATTAAGAATAAAAAGCCTAGGTGGTGTGGCAAGATATGGTTTTGGAATAAGAGTGGTAACACATGTACCCTTAAGCATAGCTCTTAGAGTATTAGTAGATACTCGCTTCAAATCTAGCATAATAAGATTGGCTTGTGAGTGGGCTTGGTAAAGTGGCAATGGGCCCTCGATGCATTTAAGAAGAGTAGACCTAATTTGATTGGCTTGTGAGTGGGCTTGGTAAAGTGGCAAAGGGCCCTCGATGCATTTAAGAAGAGTATACCCAATGTGAATCAAATTCATACCTAAAATTGAGATTGTTAAGATTTCAAGTGTGAATGTGTGAATTGTATGGTTAAAAGAATCCCATATTGGAAAGGAAAGGGAGGAGTAGCATATAAATGGTAAGGACATATAAACCTAATGTCTTAAGATTTTGGGATGAGATATGGTGTCAAGCCTAGACTATACTCAAATTTCTCCTTAGTTTTGGATTCTCATGTTTCCTCAATAAGTGGTAGTAGAGTCGGTGATTTGGCAAAGGGACAAATATGAATTGTGTATGTTTCCTATGATTGTTGTCTCCATAAGAAAGGAAGAGACAAATTACACTTACTAGAAGCAAAAACTAAGGTAAAGTGGTAAAACATGGTTTTGGAATAAAAGTGATAATACATGTGTATCTGAATGTGGCTCTAAAGCATTGGTAGACACACACTTTAGATTAAGCATAGTAAGGTTAGCTCGCAAGTGGACTTGGTGGAGTGGTAACAGGTTTTTGGCTCACTCAAAGAGTATAGGTCCAATGTGAAAGAGATTCACACTTAAAGGGGAGATTGTTAGAATTTCAAGTGTGAATGTGTAAATTGTATAGTTAAAGGAATCTTATATTGGAAAGAAAAGGGAGAAATAAGTAACATATAAGTGGAAATGACTTATTAACCCAATTCCTTAAGGTTTTAGGTTAAGATGTGGTATTAAACTCATAAGTTATTGCTTATTTGGACCTTACTTGGATTTTTCCTTAGTTTTGAGTTCTCGTATTTCTTGAACATATATATCAAAAAACATGTTGCTTAATTAACAAATAAAAATTAACAATAGTTTTAGTAACACTTGCATTATTTAGTAAAGAAAGATACTTTAGACCTTTATTTTAGCTTTAAAGTAAGCTTTTGATAGGGTTTGCTAAATATTAAAGATTTTTTGTTTGGTCTTTTTAGTTTATGTGGTAGTTTTCATCTTATGTATCATTTTATTGGTAGAGGTATACAATCTAACATAGTAGTTAACAATGGTAGAGAGCTCTATTAAGAAATATTTTATGCCATAGAAAATTAATACCAATACATTAATTATGAAGTACTAATTATAATGATTTA
This sequence comes from Bruguiera hainesii, assembly GCA_023213295.1. Taxonomy (NCBI): domain Eukaryota; kingdom Viridiplantae; phylum Streptophyta; class Magnoliopsida; order Malpighiales; family Rhizophoraceae; genus Bruguiera; species Bruguiera hainesii. The sequence continues at coordinate 3,926,943 of JAHOYR010000004.1, forward strand.
ATTGTGTTTGACAATTGAGTAAAATTATTAATAGTTGGCAAAAGGGTAAAAAATTGCTTTATTTACTAGATTTAAAGATATGTTAATATTAAAAATTTATTTTGTAGATGCAACCATTATCGACAAGAACTTATGGATAAAGCCATTTGTAATCTAGTTGCCCTTATGAGATTTGGAAAATTGACATAATTTGTAAAAAAAATTTTATATTATTCCATTGGAAACCTTTTTTAGGTTTAGCTAAGAAACAATGTTTACCCCATTTAATTATAAAAATAAGATTATCCAAAAATATTGTACAATTTTTGAACTCTTCTTTACAATAAACATCTTTTATTCTTAGATTTAACTGTTAATGTTTTTATTAAACATTCAAGGTAACATATGTTTATATATTCATGAAAAATACTAACAATTTGTTTTGAATTTATTATCGAAGTACAAAATATTATTGTTATTAGAAAAAAAACTAAGTAGTAATATTTAAAGAGTAATATATAAAGAAGAAAAAATGTGGACCGATCACATCTAATTTAGTTCTACAAATAAATGAAATTGAATGTAAGAAAATTATTTTACTATCATATTATACTTACCATATTGCTTAATAAATGTTACTTAATAAAGCTCTTGTTATTATTTTACAAATATATTTTAAATGTAGTCACACATTTGTTATAAACTAAAAATTCTTATTCAATAATTTAGTAACAAATATAAATATTAGATAATCTTGTAATTTGTATTCTTAGGATTTTGTATGTAATTTTATTATTTCTTAATTTTGTATACAATGAGAATTTTTTACTTAATAAAACTTTGTGTGTTCTTGTAACTTTACTACATACTATTTTTAGCCTTTTTCATATTTATACTACTTATTTTCTTTACCCGTTTATTAGGAATCTTTTATTTGTTTATATGAAAATTTTTTGTATTAATGTTTCTTTCAAATTTGCTACTAGTTAACTACAAAAATTGCAATATGAACATAAAGTTTGAATGTCCTTCTAATTTTCTTTGGTTAAGAGGAATTTAATTGGTTAATTTAAAATGATCATAGTTATTACATGTAAGAAACATGCAAAAAAGTTTATAAACTTGCTTCCCTAATTTTTTTTTAAATAAAAAAAGGAACATCATAAGATCTTAATCATTGTTGCTATGAGCTCAAGCTAAGGATCACTCATTAATATCTTGATTCAACTTCCCTTATAAATAAAACTTATCATTTGAGTTATGATGGTTCTAAGTAGGATTCCTTATATATAACCATAATGTATCAAATCTAGAACAAACACTAAGTCTTATCCTTAATTTGCTTAAATTAAAAGGAAACACTACTTAGAGAATTCAAATCCATGTAAAGTGCATGGAAACACAAAAAATTACAACGAAATTCCCACTTTGGTTGGTTATAAAATTGCATTGATGCATTGTAATTTCACACATGAATCAAGCAAAAAGTGCTAAACATAAGTTTGGCAGGCATTCCTTTATATTTGGTTTTACTAAGGGTTGAAGTAGCAACATATTGATCTTTTTAGACCTCCATCATGATCTAAATAGTATCACTACATTGGATAGCACCTTATTTATAACCTAAAAAGCTCTTACTATGAGACTTAGTAGATAATTTTGTATTCTGTTCCTTTTTCTGAGTCAAACAAGCTATAAATCATTAAGCCTTTATAGTATTTGTAAAGCATTTTTCATTAACGTAAATGAATACAATTTCCTTCACATTCTTTGTAATATATGTACATAGTCGAAGGAGAGTTTTAGCTCCTTCCAACTTCTTTTTAATTAGATTAAGTTAGCCCATTATAGGTGGGCTAACCCAATCCAATAACATTTACATCTCTCTTTGCACATGATGGGATAACACAACTCAATTATTGCTTAAAAAGGATTCTCAACATTTAGTTCTTCATATGTAATTCATACAGACTAATAGATTGTGTGACCTATGAGCACACTTATATTTGAAAGTATATTCTATGCACTTATTAATGATATGTGGTTACTATAATACTAAAATAAATGTGAGCCTTGTTGTAATAATTTCCATGTCTTGGTGTACTTTAGAACTATATTGTCGTATCAATTTCAACTTACCATATCTCTTTTCTGTTATGTTAGATTTTTTTTTCTTTACATATATCTATAATTATGTTTCAATTATCATGAATATACACAATAGATTGCAGATGATGACCAAACACTATTAATTATTGATTGTAACCTACAATACAATCAATAAAAGTAATGAAACTTAGCTTATTAATAGTGTTTGGTCATATCGCATGTCTTCAAATGTAGAAGTTTTCATAGATCTTGACAAGTCTTTAACATCTAAAGTGAAAATTTGGAATGATGATCACTAAAGTTCAAGGCAAAAGAGTAGTTGCTCTTAAAACTACATCAAATACCAAACTAATCTTACATGTGATACATGTACTAAAAATCAACCTCAACTTATTGAATGTTTGTGAATTGCTTAAGAAAGATTGTTTTGTATTGTTTAAAGGTAAAACATGCACTATACTACATTTAACAAGAGTTGAACTTGTCAAGTTTAAATGAAAGGGAAAAAACTTTTCTTTGGAACTAAACTATTATGGAATTGTTTATTACTTATTGAAATTAATGAATCAAGACTTTAGCATAGAAGGATAAGGAACTTCTATTACTTCAGTTTGTAGAATTTATAAAAGAAAATGTTAGCACTAGATAGTAATTACAAATAATAAAAATGCTTATGATGTAAATCAATTTGGGAAGTAGACTAGGATTCTATTTCTTTTAAATCAACCTTGCGGAGGTAAATAAAAACTACAGTTGCTGCACATAAATATTTGTGGACCTATAAGAATAAAATCTCCAGATGACAATAAGTTCTTTATTTTATTTATTGATGATTTTTCCTTATTTTGTTGGGTGTACATCCTTAAGAAGATATTATAAGTTCTAGTTGAATTTTAGAGCTTTAAGGCTTTGATGGAAAACCAATATAGATGCAAAATTAAAGCATTCAAGCTTAAAAATTAAACTAAGTTCACTTTTAATTTGTTTAATCAAATATATAAAGCTATAAGAATTCATACACTTTAAAACATAATGGAATAAGTGAAAAGAAGTTAAAGATTTCTTTAGAAATGTCCAAGTACTTGTTATTTGAAAAGAAAATGCCAAAAAAGTTCTAGGCAAAGATAATGAATACCTCTATCTATTACCTAATAGGCTATCAACTAAGGCAACAAATGGCAAACAACTTATAAAGGTTTGTTTAGAGTTAAGCCATCCATTAATCATTTTAGGGTGTTTGGGGGTGTCTGTTAAGCCCTTGTACTTGAGAAGAGAAGAAAAGGGCTTTATTAAAATGCTAAAGGAGATGTGTCTATTAGTTATAAGAACACTAAAAATGCTTATAAAATCTACAATGTTCAAATTGGAAAAGTTCTTGCCAATAGAGATGTGAAGCTTTGTGAAGACCAGACTTAAAACTAGGGAAATTTAGAATTTCAACACTTTGAATTTCAACTTGATCAAGTTTAGCATCACGTGGGAGAGGATTCTGATACTTATGATGGTGAATTTGATAAAGATTTCCTTGTTAAAGGAATAAGGCTTATCTTCAAAGTTTAGGAGAAAAGTAATGTTGTTGTACTCTAGTCAACTCACTATGGAGAAGCTTTAAAGTTCTCAAGCTAGTTAAAAGCAATGGTTAAGGAGACATGTTAAAGAGACAAATGCTATTAAAAGAAGCTAAACTTAGATTTTAGTAAATAAACTATAAAATAAGAATATTATTAGTGTGAAGTGGGTGTTTAAAATCAAAATAAATATAAATGGTTTAATGAATAAATTGATGATGAGTTACAAAATGTTACTTGCAACCATTTGTAGTGGGTCACTTTAAAGCCTTTGCAGTCATGACAATGCTAGACATCATCAAACCACTTCTTGCTCTTGCTGCACAAAGGTGATGGTTTGCTTATTAACTTAATGTCAAATCTACATTTCTTAATAGAATGTTGTATAAAGAAATTTTCCTTAGACAATAAAAAGTTTTTGAGCTACCTATTGTCACTCTCTATGAGGATGATATATTGGTTATTGAAAGCTATTCTTAGTTGGTTTAACAAGTTAAACCTAAAATACAAGTATTTGAATGATTGACTTTGAGAACATATCATTTTCTTAAGATTAAAGGTTTACCAATCAAACATTGACATCTTTATTAGTCAAGAGAAGTATGCTAAAGAAGTCTTAAATAAATTCAACATGGACACCTACAAGTTAGTGTTTACTCCACTAATGCTAAATCAAAAGTTTGTAAAAGTTGATAGATATAAAAAAAATCTCTGAAAAGTCTAGTTCTTTATTTGTTATATTTGATATAATTAAGGCATGATACCATGCAATTAACTACTCTATTGTTTAGGTTTATGTGTGATGTAAGGTGCATTTCAAAGCTATAAGGTGATCGTGTTTAAAAGGTCAAATGAGATGAAACCAATTAGACTTAGTGATAATGGCCAATAATGATCTAGACATGGCATGAAAAGCAATCTATGATAGATTTTTGCCCTTGATTTAAAAGTATTCTACTAGAATTCATAAAAGCAAAACATAGTTGTATAATTTATAGTTGAGGTAAAGTATATTACTACTACAAAAATAGTGAATCAAGTTATTTGGCCCACAAACATTGATAGCTAATTTAAACCAAAAACAAATTAAATTGACTTTGATTTCTTGTGAAATTGATCCACAATTGTTATAAAAGAATCACATACACCATGATAGGATTAAACACTTAAAAATTAAACTTTATTAATCAAAGAAGCTTAGGAGGAGGGTGAAGTTAGTTATATTTACTATGAATTTTAAAGCTAGCTAGCAAACAATTTTATAAAGGCATTACTCAAGTTTAGATTTGAGCTCCTAAGAAGGAACCTAGGAATGTAATGCTGAATTTTCAAGGAGTGATTTGGCTCCTCCAACTACATTGCAAATGCTAAAAGAAGCTTTTGGGTTAAAGGTTTTCAAATTTGAATTGTAATTTTTGCTGTTTAATGGGTGAAAAGATAAAAACTAAATCAAGAAACAATGCAAATGTGTTTTTCTAGATTTTCATGTATTACTAACTAGCGTATAATGCAACTCTGATTACAACTTGGTATTAGCCCATTTTATCTATTTAAACATAACTGTTAAAGTTTAAAATGTAAGCTTAGGAAAGTGAGTTTGTAGTTGATTTAGTTAAGCAACATCTTTAGGTTATCAACACAAAAATTAAGCATATGTTGTTAAAGAGTACAAATCCATATCAATAAAGAATAAAAACCTAAGATGGTTTATAATGTTTATGAGTTTTCTCATTTACTAGCATGAGCTTTTATGTAGATTTGACATTCTTAGTTGTTATTTAACATTGTATTATAGTTTGGTTTACCCTTTTGTCTACACTCATCACTCACTAATTTATCCTTTGTCACATTTTCACTTAAATCAAATTAGTTCAATGATATTGGAGCCTAGCACCTAAATTTGTCTCAGTAAGTCTACTTTCATTACATTATGTGCTAAATAGGTTTAACATGTATCAAGAGTGTGTGTTAAAGAATATACAATTTCATATTGTTAAAATATAAAGACCTAACATATCTTATAACATCAATAAGTTTCTTTACCAACTAATTTGAACTTCTATGTGGATTTAAGGTTATAAGGTGTTATTTGACATATGAAATCATTTGAACTTTCAAAGTATCTAATATAAAAAGAGCATTCTTGATGTATATCACATACTTGATTGATTTAATTACTTACTTGCTAGATAAGTGTTATTTTTATTTGAATAGGTACTATTTTGATTTATATTTACTATAGAAAAATTTTTAAATTTCAAATTTGATTTGAATTAACAACAATATAAAATCTTATTTTCTATCAAATATCTATTTATTGAAAGTTATTAAGTAAGATCTTAAGTGATTTTGATGAAAAATGAAAGAATTATGAAGATTTGAAGTTGATAGAAATTTGGGATTAGTTGATCTATGATATTGATTGGTTAACTAGTAGACTTGAGAAGATAGGTATAAAGAAATAGAAAATTTGCCTTAGTTGACTATACCTGTTGCTACAGTCAACTAGCCACCAAATAAGTTGCAAAGAGAAAAGAAATAAGGAATTTAGGTTAGTTAATTGGACTAGTACTTGCGATTAAGCACACATGGTTCAAGTTGAAAAGAAAAAAGTTACTCAAATTTCAGACTAGTCGACTTGACTAGTGATTATGGTCAATCAAAGGTAATTCAAGAGTCAAAAACTTCAACATTGTAAAAGTTACATGGAATTTAGACCAATTGGTCTAACTAGCAACTGCAATCAAATAATGAGACTAAAAAACCTAAAAGAGCAAAAGCTTTAAAATGTTATAGAGATTTTGGACCAATCAACTAGTCTAAATGCTACAGTCAACAGATGTCTCAGAGATAAAGTTGTTTATTTTAGAAATTAGTTTTATTTATGAAAGAAAAAACAAATTTCAAGGATAGTTTCTTACTTTTATCTATAAAAAAGGTGTAAAACTTTTTTGTAGAGTATAAATGAAAAGGCAGAGAAAAAGTAGAAAAAATGTTGAAAAACAAAAAAAAGAAAATGCATTATAGGCTTTGTATTGAGCTTAATGGTAGATCAAAGAGAAAAAGTAAGAGATAGAAAGATTACGAGTAAGAGATTTAGAATGAAAATTTGAGATTATAAAAGAATAAGAGTACTCAAATTGAGATTAGATAAGATTAAAAGCATTAGAGTAAAAAACTATAGGATATGAGCTTCTAAGTTGTAAAGAATCATTGGTTCCTAAGAAAGTTTTGCAAAAATATTGTTGTGGTTTAGGTCAAGGTGGCCTAACATAAAGAGTAATCTTTGCCAAGTAAAAAAAGAAAGTATTAGCAAAATTGAACTTTCAAGGGACAGACCTTGACCAATAAATATATGTTCCTAGATTGAGTTAAACTATTATAAACTCTTTTCCTTATTTCATTTACTTTTAGTTATTTACATTACTTACTTTGTCATAATTATTGGTCATCTTGAATATTTCTCTTGGAGTTGGAATTGAGTGTTTGTTAAGTGATCAAATCAAATAAACTTAGTGTAGCCCCCTCTTGAATTGCTTTAAGCACCAAAAGAACAAATAACGATGCAACACAAAACGGCTCATGAAAATTGTCCTTTACTGCTTCCTATACTTGATTATTTGATCGAGCATTTCAACTTAGACCTGGTCATGAAAATTAAATAACAATGCAACTCAAAACTGCTCATGAAAATTAAAATCAAAGAGCACCTAGTACACCATTTAATTTATGTGTATATGGGAATCCTGCTATTCTATTGATTGAAGTTATAGTTCGTAAGTTGGTTCATATTTTTTGGTCAATTACAAGATTTATTAAGATATGAGCGGCACAATAGAGGATATAATACTCCTATCCTATGAATCCCCCACCATCTAATATATTCTACTCATCCAAAATTGAGTCTTCTAATTTTGGAAATTCGAAAAGACCACCTTGTTATCGTTTATAGCGCACTATCAAGAAACTCGGAGATGGGATATATTTGACAGTTGCTTTTGATCTTTTTGCCTAGAAGAGGCCAGCCCTATCATTAAGGCTGAGAAAGAACGTGGATTCGTCATGCTATAGAGTTTAAGAAGCTTCATTTTGAAATTCCACGAAAGTATAAAACTGGAACATGTTTCTACCTTGCATTACATATTACAAGACAACCTTCAAAGTCCAACCCAACTTAATTTTCTCAGAAAATTCCTTGGTCAATTTTGATTATCACATCTTTTGATGAATGTGTGGGAAGATTGTAAGTAATTTTTTTTGTAGAAGATGTAAGGTTATCCTAAGTTGTTTCTATCATGGACATTCATAACATCTACTTATCCGTCTGGTCACTTTAGTAAGCACCGTTTTTTTTTTTCCAATTTTGTAGGAGAGAGTTGATATGACATTTTATTAAAAAGGCGTCACTTTGACTGTTTAAATTCAAAGGAAAAAAAAATCAGGATTTTAGCAGTCAATCCCAGCTTGATCATTCATAGAAAGCAACACAAGATGGTAAAATAATGCCCGAAGAAGGATCCCCAGATAAGCACCAAAATTCTTGACCACCGACGCACCCAAGTCAGGTAAAGTTGGCAATGCATGGCCGATGGACAAATTAGATTTCAGACATCTTAATGTCGTATAGAAGGAGAGAAAAGAAACGGATTCCAGAATTAATTGCAACCAACGCCATCCTTCAACACCCATGTTACTCTTTTTGACTTTAAAGCATAAACCCCTTACTAAATTTGGCAACAATTGCGTTAATGACTCGGCTGTACCTTCCATGAGATGTCCATCTGCCCTTCGATCCGTCGCTGTCTTCTTTTTCTACTGTTGATGGGGAGTTGTGTCCCACAAGGTTGATGTCTTGCATTTACGCCAAGCTGTTGCTAGGCATGGAGCACTTCTGTTTCAAGAAAAACATGTCGCTTCTTCAATTTCGCATTAGAGGGACGCTTCTCTTTGCTTTATTTATTTATTATTTTTCTCAGAAGCAATAATGTGCATTTTGTGTTAAAAATCATAAAGATAATTATTGAACAAATATACAATAAAAATAAAAATTTAAAATTTTAATTTATAAAACTAAATTAAGTTTTTATTCAAAATAATTACAATATTGTCTCCGAGGGAGAGAGAAAGAGGACTAAAATTTGTAAAATATTTTATGATCTCAAAATATAAATAATATATTCATTAGTTAATAAATATTAATTAATAGAATTTGAGTTGTTAAAATCAAAGATTCTGAAACTATAAAGAAATAAAGTGAGAGATTGATAAAGGCTGTCAACGAAATTAGATTGCTTAGTGAAGACGTTTCTGATAAAAGAGTAGTTGAAAAGGCTCTTGTTATAAATATTTACAGCAAAATTCTCGTCTCTGAAAGACTCCACAGATTTAATAAAGATCATAGTGTTTGAGCTCGTCGATGCTCTTTAAACACAAGAGCAAAGAAGAGTGATCAAATGAAAGGGAGCCTCTAAGGATACTTTTCTAGTTAATCACATGTGTGAGTTAAAGAAGAAACAAGCTGACAAGGCAAAGAAGAAAGATGGTGAAATAAGTAAAATTGGAAATAAGAAGAAATTTGCTCGAAGCCATTCTTCGGCCATGTTTGATTATCACATCTTTTGATGAATGTGTGCACAGATTGCAAGTAATTTTTTCTGTAAAAGACGTAATGTTATCCTAAGTTGCATATATCATGGACAGTAATAAAATTTACGTACAGACTAAATAAGTTTTATATACTACAAACACGTTTTTTTTTTTTTTTTTTCCAATTTTGTAGGAGAGAGTTGATATAACATTTTATTAAACAGGCGCCCCTTTGAGCTGTTTAAATTCAAAGGGAAAATAAGGATTTTAGTAATCAATCCCTGCTTGATCATTCATAGACCAGATGAGCACCAAAGTCGAGGCAAGTTGGCAATGCCTGGCCAATGGACAGATTAAATTTCAGAGCTCTTAATGTCATAAAGGAGGAGAGAAAAGAAACAGATTCCAGAATTAATTGCAACCAAAGTCATCCGTCAACACCCGTGTTACTCTTTTTTGACTTTAGAAAATAAACCCCTTATTAAATTTGGCAACAATTGCATTGATGGCTGGGCTCTACCATCCACAAGATGTCCATGCACCCTTCGATCCGTCGCTGTCTTCATTTTCTACTGTCGATGGGAAATTGCCCCTTTAAACTCCCACCTGGGTCGTATCTTGCATTTACGTCAAGCCATTGCTAGGCATGGAGCATTTCTGTTTCAAGAACAACACGTCTCTTCTTCAATTTTCAATGGCGCATTAGAGGGCACCTCACTTTGCTTTTTTATTTTTGATATTTTTTATTTCCCCTTGAAGCAATAATGTTTCGTTGAATTAAAAATTATAGAGATATTTATTAAATAAATATAGAGTAAAAATAAAATTTTAAAATTTTAATTTTAAAAAATAAATTGGATACTTATTAAATATAATTATAATTTTATTTAAAAGATAAAATTATTAGTAGAATAATCATGAATTTTACTTTGATTTTAAGTTTATTGTCAAATTTTAACAAATTATTATTATCCAAGTATCCAGTTTTTAATATTAATTCACACAAACAAAGAAAAAATAAGTTTCATAACTTAAAAGTCTATTAGAGAGACACAGAAAGAGCAAAATTAGTAACCCTAATATATTAAACATATAGTATTTGATAAAAAAATATTATTAAATGATTAATTATATGGATGAAATATCAAATATATATTCATAGTAATAATTAACACATTGACTAACATATACCGTATTGAATTCCTTAAGGCTCAATAGTTTGAGTGTTTCCACATTTCATTAGTGTGTCTTTTGAGATGTAATGCACAATTTATAATATATAAATAAAACCCTTCGCCCTTTACATAAATAGTGAAAAAGGGCCTTTTAAAATCATATATAGGTGCACCAGAAAATTAGGACAACCAAGCAGTTTCAATATATAAATTTATACACGCCAAAACCATTGGCTTAAGTGTGAGAACCATTGCTCTAAGTATACACAAGGTAATGGTTTTGCATGTGTATGGCCAAATAATTAGCTCTAAGTATATATATTGTAACTGTTGTGTCACTTAATTGGGTTTGACAAAATTAAATGATGCTTTCTAACAAAGAACTACGAAAAAAGGAGTTATTGGCTGTAAAAAAACCAAGGGCCGGTGCATTTAGTCCTTTTGTCCACACTTCGGCTTTAATGAAAAGAGGAAAAATCAGCTTTAACATAATGATTGATTAAATAATAAGAGCACTGTCCTAAGAGCTATTAGGATTAACAATATCATAGGGCGCCCTATTGCCAATGTCGACTAGGTGGCAAAGTACCGACAATATGCAATGCGTAGTTGCATTAATTGTGGTTCCTATCAATCACTTTGAATAGTTAAAACTCCTATCATTACCAACAACATGCAATGCTTAGTTGCATTAATCGTGGTTTCTGTCAACTCTCTTTATCCGCGTGAATTTAATGCAACCAGCCAACCGTAAATCCCAGAGCATACAGACTTTTACATTTTCTTCTTTGTTTTCTCTCTCCCTACTCTTCTCTTTACGTTTTATTTCTATATATACTCCTCATCTCTAGCATTTCAACTACTCACTCACACACACAAAGAAAACCCAACTAGTCTCTCTGCGCTTAGTACCGAACAGCCCTTTAGATTTTCTTGGTCCCATCTTTTGGTGGTTTCTTGGTTAAGTTCTTGCTTAGGATCTGGTCGATGGAGGGTATGCTTGAGCTTAACAAATGGTGGGTATTGAGTGTTGCCGTTTTGCATTTGGTGTATGCGGCTAGAGCGGCGCCACAAGTTCCTTGCTACTTCATCTTTGGCGATTCTTTGGTCGACAATGGGAATAATAATCGACTTCCTTCTGTGGCTAGAGCTAATTATTTGCCCTATGGGATTGACTTCCCTGGTGGACCTTCTGGAAGGTTTTCCAATGGCAAGACAACAGTTGATGTCATCTGTGAGTACCATACCTTCCTTACATACATGTGAGATATGACTTTCAAATTAATCCACCTTTCATAATTTGTTCAATCCAACAGCCGAGCTCCTGGGTTTCGAGGGTTA